>CAHIKZ030001135.1:457500-487500 GCA_903632075.3 Acanthosepion pharaonis
GTAATTGCTCCAAGGAGCTGCATTCGCTGGTTCCCAGACTTCATGAGTTCCAGTGCCCTACGAGGCTGGTATTCCGCTCTCACCCTTTCACTGTCGAAACTCCTAAATATAGCCATCTCTTCTACTCCAATAGCTTCATGTCTCGCAAATCTCGCCTGTGGAACTCCCTTCCCTATTCTAGTTTCCCTGAGAGCTATAATCTCCAGCTATTCAAGTGTAATGTCAATCAACATCACCAGTTGCCTTGATCTATCAACTACCCTCATCCTTTTTTCTATCACTCCTATCTGATCTTGCTCCAAATTTTCTGTAACCCCTTGCATCCTAAACGCTTAAAATATATATATATATATATATATATATATATATATATATATTAATCATTTCACCCCAGCAAAGCAATAATGCCCCATGGTCACAAGGAGTTACTGAGTGTTAGATAATATGAGAAAAAAATACTATTAAGGAGAGAATGCAAAAGAACAAGAATTAAGAAATGAGAAGATAATGATTGACATTGCATTTAAATTTTTGAAGATCAATGTTGACTGGGAAGCAAGAAGCCAGAGGAGTGTTCCACGAGTGAGAAGTACAAGAAAAGAAGCTGTTAGCATCACAGAACTTATTGTTATATATAACCAATTCAACTGTAAATGTGTCCTAGAAATTTCAGCTCTCATTGTTATAAATAAGAAATCAGTTTTATTTGCATAATAATAAAAAAGTTGAATTAAAAAATGTTTGTACCTTACATTGATATAAATAAGAGATTCTTTTAACATTATATAAATATATGATTTTATGCAGTAAAAAAATACATCTTTTACTTTTTTTAATGAGTACAAACATAATGGAGGAAAATTCCATTTACTTACATCATTGTCATCTGCTGGTAGGCACCATTTTTAAATTCTTGCTGACATTCGTTTTCTGCCTTGGGTAAACTATTTAGAATTTTATGGAAAAAGGTAATTTGATCATTTCAAGGAGTCAGTAAGAATATTTCATAGTTTTCCATTAATGGATCAATTTTGATATTAATTAATGCAAATATATCAAATATTGAAAAAAAGTTTTTTAAGTGCTGCAGAGAAAATATAATTTTGTAATATATGAAAAATAAGAAAAAAAATCCATTAATTTGAATTGATGAGAAATTTAAATCAGAAAACCATTTGTCATGAAGGAAATAAACCATTCAATTCCAATCACTTCAAATTTGTTTGCATAATTAAATTAAGGAAACTTTTGCTTCTGCTTGTTCATCTATGGAAAGAAAAGCAAAAGGAAATTTTTGTTTAAAAGTTATTTTCTGGGTATTAGTTCTGTTTCATCCTTTTATTTTTTTTTTAATTTATTTCCACGTTAATACAGATTTTGTTTTTTTAATTTTTCATTTAAGAGGGTTTTTATGGAAGATCGCAGACAATGTTTTCTTTTAATAATTTTTTATAATTTTCTCTTGTTTTCAGATAGTATGGCAGATGCTTGCTTCCAATACGTTTAAAAATTGTCCATATGTTTGTATCCTTTGATATAAACATCATGAAGAAAAAAATTGTCTGTACATATTTCTTCAAGTACTTTCAATCATCATTGGTCATTTTTAAGAACAGGAATTATATATGGTCTTTAAATTAAAGAAAAAACTTTTCCATAATAGTGTTTCGATTGTTATAAATTTAAATCATGTTTTGACTATGTAGCCCTGGAGAAGCACATAATATGCAACTGAGGAAAGAATTGTTCACATTGATTCAATGAACCTGACTGGTCCACTAATTTGAATATCTTGATGCAGCTTATACCATATGTAAATCAGGATCTGTTTATATTTCTGAGATGAGGTATTGTAACTATTTACATTATTTTAATTGTTTGGACTACTATCATCATCTTCATTGTCATATTCACAATGTTTTAGCCATTGTATGCTCTGGTCTTCTTCAGATTTTATACATTGTCCACCAGAGTAGATTGTTCTAGTTCCACATGCCATGCCTTTTCTGGATATCTCAGTTTCAATTATTTCCCTTTAGTAACTCAACTTTCCAAGTATTTTTTTTTTTTTTTTTTTTTTTTTTTTTCACCTCTGTTGTGGCCAGGTATTGAACTTACAACTCTTTTTGTGTCAAGTCATTGGATTACTAATGCTTTTATGCACTGGTCCATGTGTCCTTGGGGGTAACGGCTGAAATGTTGTAAATATTACAATGAAGATAAGGACAATAGTCCAGACAATGTAAATAGTGTAAATATGTAAATCAGTATGCAAAATTATATCGACAAACCTATGTATTTATTTTTGATTTTTTTTTAATCAATTCACACTAAGTAAGGCAATAATGCTACTAAAATGGAAGAGATACTAGAAGTGAAAGAGAATGAAGAACTGAAGTAGACTTCAGAAAGAACTGGAAACCCAACCCTAAACAGGAAACAAGGGATAAACTTCTATTCTTGTTCAAAAGACTGGGAAGGAGTGTGAATTGAATGATAGTTGAACCTGTCCAGTCCTATTGGATTAATTACATAAGATATGTAAATAAACCAGTTCTGAGACTGAGAGATACATCTCAATAGATTTTCTATAAAATCAGAAAAGAAAAATGTTACACTTTATGATAGCATGATACGATTGTTTAGGATTATTTGATTTTGTTGTTGGCTTGACCTGACACCTTCCCATTGTGATTTAATTTGATTACTTTTGCTTTTTCTTCTCTATGTAATGCCTCTCTGCTAACTCCACAATTTCCTGTCCTTTGTAGCTCTTAGTAATGTTTGTCTTTTTGTTATATTTTCTAATCCCTGTTCTGCCAACCATTTCCACAAGTTCTTAGGGTAGGTCACTCCTCTCTGCATTCTTCTGTCTGTCTACTCTTCAAGAAATAACAAGGGAACTCATTTTACTTATCTTTTTGTATATAAATCTTTGTCATTTTGAAAAGTCATTTATTCAGCTGCTGAAATGGCTTTGTATATAATTAGCATTTGTACGAATAGAGGAATCGAAGAGACATGTTTGAATTCCAATTGAATCCATTGCATTCACTTACGTGCTAATACTCTTGAGAAAGGTATGAATCCTCTTTTTCTCCCCCCCAGCTATGGGTAAATAGCAGGACAGACTGGATGGCAACTGGTCTACCACAGAAAAAAATGGCAACCTACTGTGGGAAAAAATCTGCCTCATCAGTCATGTATCAAAAGATACATGATCGCTTAAGCATGTATCATGGCACATAACTGATCATTTCAAACTCAGATACCTAGGCCTATTTGCTAAATATTCTCATTATATAAGAAACAATGTTTTATTTTTTTTTAATATCTTATCAATAAAATGTTTAACCTTGCTTTATGGCCAGAAATATTTGTTCAGATTCTTAAATAAAAGGCACACATTTCTTTTTAAGAAGAACTTTAGCAAATAACATATTATCAATTTTGTTAGATTATCTTCTGCCAGCTTTCAAACAACTTCATAATTCCATCCTCCAAAAAATTTTTATATCTTTCAATGAAGAATGATCCAGGTAACGTCTGCAGTCCTTCAGCCAAGTGAATGTTTTTTTTTCATTATAAGAACCATTTAAAGAAATGACTATATAATAAACCAGACATGCAATATGTATTGAATATTGCAGATGAGTAAAAATTTCCTGTTAGAGCAGTAACCATTAATCTGGTCTCCCAAGAAATATATGCTCTATTGTGTACGAGAATGAAATAAAATCAATAAATAAATTACTAATAATGAATAAAAAAAGAAAAGAAATACATTTTCTAATGAATGATGAAACCAAAAGTTTTATTACACATCTTGGTTTCATGAAATGGCCATTATACGGTGTTGTTTAAGACAATAAAAAGACAACTATTTACTTTCTCTTCCTCTTTTACTTCCTCTTGCTCCAATATGAAACTGCTCATAGATGAGAGCACCCCAGTTGAGGCGCTTTCCTTTTTCTGGTTGACTGATGACTAAACTCTCTTTTCTTTGGTCATTTCAACTCAGTACCAGTCTAACTTGAGATGAATCATTATAACCATGCCTATTATAACTTGTCCCAATTTACAGAAAAAGAAACTCCACATTCCAATGCATTCATACATGTTTTGCCAAAGCACTACCGATGAAATAAAACAAGTTCTAATTTAAGCATTCCAACTCAGTGCAGGGCTGACTTAAGCCCAGCAATTATAACTATCAATGAAGTAAGTACAACCTTTCATTGGTTGTTTCAACTCAGTGCAATGCTAACTTAAGCTTGACCATTTTAATGATGCTTAACCTTACTTACTCTAACTTCTGGGCTAGAAAAAGAAAATGGACATACCCAAGAGACATTTAAAACTTTGCTTCCCTACACTTTATATAAAAAAATAGCATAAACAGTCCATAGTAGAAACCCAAGTTTTGTTTGCTTCTTAGTTAATTTTGTATATATGAATACACACCCACCTTTAAATAACATAATTGTTACTAATGAAACATTAGACCTTTTCTCTTAAAATTATTTTCTTCCATTGCTGTTTCAAGTCACTCTAATTGGAACTGATATTTTTTAAATCAATCCTTTATTTCTCTTCAAGGAACTCAAAGTAGAAGTCTCCTTTCTGATCATACAATGTACACAGAATTTCCTTGTTTGGATGAAGCCTGGCCTTTGATACACCTATTCAATGATCCATTGATTTTAGAGTTGACAACAATCCTTAATTGAAAATGACAGTCCTTTATTTAGTTCTTTCTGTCCTTTGTTGAATCTGGAAGTTAAAAACCAATGTCATTTTCAATTATGCTGTGTATATTTACTTTAATATTAAATCTCACCCAGTACAAAACATGAGAGCAGCACAAGGTAGAGAGTCACTCAAAATGGTGATGATAAGCTGGCAACATTGCATCTTTAGAAAACAGGCTACAGGGTGGAGAATAATTTTTCCTCACATCTAAATGATTTGAAATCTAGAAAGAATTCTCAGGTAAGAATTGAACTCATGACAGTTCAAACTGCCTGAAAGATTAACTTGTTAACCTATGTTCCATGGTGATATAGCTATATCAGAATTGATAGACTGTTGTGGAGGAGATTAAGTGTGGCTTATGCATTTGGATCCCCCCTCCCCCAATTATTGCAAAGTCAAGGAAATGATGATGATGATGTTGATGATGATGATGATGATGATATAGCTTAGATTGTCATATTACATATCAAGACATATTTGACATTTTTTTGCAGTATGATACTGCCTGAAGTATTCCATGCACAACAGAGTTGTACCAAGTTGTCACCATTTTTAACCACTTCTCTTTGAGAAGTATGCATGCAGACATAGCTCAGTCTTTGTCTTGGACTTTCCATTTTCTTTGCAGGCAGAGATACTCCAGGAAATGAATGAATCCTAGTAAATGGCAACTTCATGAATCCTGAAGTTGCCAATTGGTCATTTAGACTTGAATCATGAATAAATGATGCTTGTATCATTGGATATTGATGATATCCACACATCTCCAACGAAATATCAATTGATGATATACACTGTAATATCAATTGATGATATCTGCTGATCACTAATGAAATATCAACTGACATCTGCCAATCCATAATGAAATATATAGATCACATCAACTGATATTTACTGATCTCCAGTGATATATAAATTGATGATATCCATTGATCTTCAGTGAAATATCGCTTGATGATTCCCATCATTTAATATTTAATTTCAATGATCAAAATTGGAACAGCTACAAGCCCCCAAGTTGCAGTACCTTATATAATGTCACAAAATCTAAGTTCAGATTAATACAGTGCTGCTTAATTTCAGTTATCAAACAAAACTGATTGCTTTAGCACAATTTGAACATAAGAAGGTATTATATATATATATATATATATATATATATATATATATATATGAAAATTTCTCAGAGTTAACCTGTAGAAAAGACAATATTTATAAATATAAATGACAATAGGAAAACTAGTTATTGCTATGGTTGAATCCACCAACAGTTATAATGACAATATTCTCCACACATGACAATAACTGACATTATTTTCAGTTAACAATATGAAAATAGCGTTCTCTACATTCCTCCGGTTTCTAAGGACATTGTGTTTTTTGTTATGATTAGTTACACTCTTTAATTAAATTCATTTCCTTTTTTGCTTTGAGAAAGTCCACATTGGATGAAATGCGTCAGCAATAACTACAGTTTTCCTATTGTCATTTATATATATATATATATATATAAGAGTTCTCATGTTTCAAAACAAGAGCCGAAAACTTCAATATAATTACTTGAATTAAATTGAATTAAAGTAATAAGCTCTTCGGCTCTTGTTTTGAAACATGAGAACTCTTATGTAGTGTGTTGGAATCATATTTTTAAATAAATAATTATATTTATGCTCTACTTTTGTATCGAGCAATATTTTTAAAATAATAACAAAAATCCTAAAGAACTTTGGATTATTTACCTAAAAAGTTCTTTCCTATTTTCTATATATTTTTCACACACACACACACACATATATATATATATATATATATATATATATATATATATATATATATATATATATGTATACAAAATGGACACTGAGGTCAACATCAAGTAGTGACAGCCTGTATATATGCAGGTCAGTTGTACATTATAGGGAGTAATACCTATTATCCTGATGGTTATTGGGTGAGTGTTAATGGTTGTTAATCAAGAGGAGAGGTTCCCAAACTTTTTTCTCTGGGACTCATTTTTGGAATTAAAAAAATTATGATAAAAAGTACATTTAAAAATAAAAAAAAAACAGAGAGACAATTAAAGTGAGATAAACTTGGATTCAAAGTCAGAACATTATCAGTGATAACTCTCTCCTTCAATTTGTGAACCTCAGTTACTATATTTTTAATACTTACAAGATATTACAACAATAAAGTCAGTCAATAATTATTTATAACTTTTTACACTGGGATTTTTGCATGAAAATTAGAAGTAATCCATAATAATATTTAAAATTTTTTTTAATTAAGTCCAAAGAAGACAAGGAAAAACAAACACAAGACCGATAAATATATGTAAACAAATATATGTATTAATAACAAGAAAGGTTACAAGTTACATGGACAGTTACATGGACAGAGTGCGTGTGGTGAATATTATGTGTGTGTGTTGTGGTGAGTGTTCGTACGTATGTGTATTGTTCTTAGCGTGTTCCCAGCATTTGGGAAACACTGTATCTGTCAGCGTTCACATCTGTGAGGTGGTATAAGGCTGAAGCCTGAGGAAAAAAAGAGGTTGAGGCAAAGAGTCAGCTAGTATTTATAGCCAGGGAAGAGAGACCTCTGTTGAAGGATTAAGGAACTAAAGGAGGAGCTAACACCAACATGTTTGTTAGCTCATAGACAAAGCCTTAGTAGGCAGTTGCTGGTTAATCCTTTCTATTATGTGTGTGGACAAAGCCTTATTTGGCAGCAGCTGTCTCTTTTTCATTGTGTGCATGTGTATGGGTGTATGTGTTTGTATGCATGTGTAGATAGAACTGGCCCCCAAAATTGTTGTGAGCCTTGAGAAGAAGTATGCTTCTATTTTTATATCCTCAAGGGGGATTCAAAATCTAATTTCACATAGGTGTTTGAAGTTTTTGACTACAAGGTTTTCATTGGTTAGAAAATAATTTCACACTGGCTCACAAAAATCTTTTTCTTGAATTTACAGGGATGTTGAAGGGAGTTATTATTGTTATTTTCTATATAGTCCAAAAATAACACATGGTAGGTCTACAAATATGTCCACAAATATTTTGGCAGTATTTTCCATTGTAATGATTGTTTATCCAATATTTTTAATACCTGCAAGATATTACAACAATAAAGTCAGTCAATAATTATTTATAACTTTTTATACTGGGATTCTTGCATGAAAATTAGAAGTAATCTATAATAATATTTAAAATTTTTTTTAATTAAGTCCAAAGAAGACTAGGAAAACCAAACACAAGACCGATAAATATATTTTACCATTCATATATATATATATATATATATATATATATATTATCATCCACAGATGCACAGTTTTACAGTTTTACTGTATCACACACACACACACACACACACACACACACATATATATATATATATTATCATCCACAGACAGTTTTGCTGTATCACAAATACATACATATGTGTATATATATATATATATATATATATATATATGTGTATATATATATATATATATATATATATATATATATATATATATACACACATCATTCACAGATGCACAGTTTTACAGTTTTTTACTCTATCACAGAGACATATATATATATATATATATATATATATATACATATTATCATCCACAGACTGTTTTGCTGTATATATATATATGTATGTATATATATATATATATATACACACACACACACACACACACATATATATATATATATATATATACAGGCCAAAATTACATGTTAATTGATTGTGTAATTATTTTGTCATGTCCAGTTTTTTATACTGCATATCTCAAACTTTTTCTCTGTATAGTTAAAGTGGCTTTGATGTGGAAATGTAAGATATTTTTTAATCTCAGACTTGCACCTTCATGATGTGTATCTTCCTAAAAATTTTAATTTTCTGACGTAACTTTATGTATATGACCAGAAAAAATGTCACAGTGACATAACTGTTGGATATTTATACAGCAGAAGCCTTTTAAATTAGATGTATAAGATTAGAAAATCTTTTCGAAAAAGTATAAATAAATCCAGATATTTACACTTATTGTTAATATACAAGGTCTGTTTGCATTGGCAGACCTAGAGGCAGAGTAAGAAATGTAGTCTGTCTTGGATGGCAAGAATTGGTGGGACCAGCATTTAACTGAATTAGTGTCATGAAGTAAAATGCACAACAGAACCATTTTTACCTAAATTCACTTCATGATTAAGTAATACACTGGGCATTTACTTTGTGGGTTTCACTATCAGTCATAATATGTTAGGGTTTTTTTGTTTTTTTTGCAGAGTGTATATATTGTTAATGTAATAATTTTCTTTTATTGAATTCTCCCCAAGCAAGGTAGTAAATCCACTAAGACACATGGGGTTACTGAATGTGGAACAATTAGAAAACAGAAACATTACTGGAAGAGAGTTCCACTAGGAGGAAGTGCAAGAAAAGAAACTGTTGGCATAGAACATAAGGTTACATCTAACCAACTCAACTATAAATTGATGACATCTCGATGCCTGTCTAATACTGCGCTTAAATTAAAAAAGTCTAGGCACCACAGGGATGAGCTCATCCAAACAATTACAATGAAAGTATTTATAGAAAAAAGCACAGCGAGGCAACTTTGTGGTGATGGGAAAGTGACTGAAGCTGAGATGCCAGATCAGAATCATTAATATTGCTAATTCTTTGCATTTTATCAAGAATCTCTAAATATATAGCAAGAGCATTGGACCCTATGTGACAGCATAAAAAGCATGGATGAATGGTATACTTATAAATATGCAGGATAGATTCTGGCTAGAAAAATTGTCTAGCACAACATAGTGAACCATCTTTCTTAGCTGCAGACTTAGCAATTGATTCAATATACACTTTCCACTTCATGTCAGCTGAGTCTTGTGGTTAGCATCAGCCATGCTGATGGAAGGTAGAAAGGGTTCTCCCAGATAATTAATAAAGAGCAGTTTAGTTTTCGATGTGTTAAAATTAACAAACAATTCTTTGACCCAGCTAACAACAGAATGAAGATTGTTAATGACTTCAGCCACTAATTTGACCTTATTGAACTAATTGGACTTACTACTGAGACAGGAGTAAATGGTTGTGTCATCAGCATAGATACTAAGTTGATAGTAGATGCAATTGGGAAGGTCATTAATGAAAAGTAAATACAAAGTAGGATCAAAAATAGAGCCCTGGGGGATACCTGCATTAGTAAAGAATGATCTAGAAAAATGGCCATTCAAGACAATTCTCATTTCATGAATGAATCAGTTCAAAAATTTTACCAGAGTCACCTAAACGTTTTGACTTGTGAAGAAGACCTGTATGCCAAACCCTGTCAAATGCTTTCAAGACATCCAAAACAACAGCCATTCTTATCTAAAGCTTGGTAGACTCCTCCCACAATAATTATTAATATATCAGCAGTTGACCTCGAGAAACAAAAGCCATATTGCTTGTCTGAAAGAAGAGGCAGCAATCTGTCAAACAGGGCTAACATATCAAGCAATACTTTCGACTGAGCATGACCTTACTGAATAAATAGATTTTAAACATGTGATTCAGGATTTTATAGAGAGGAAGTCTAGAAAAATTAACTTTTTGATGTAATGGAATAACCTGTCACCCCCATGAGTGACTACACTATAAGTAGTAACTACCTATAAGTATCTGTAAGTCAACGAACTACAGAGTCCAGCTGAAATCTTTTCAGCTGTGCTTGTCAAACTCTCTGCCTCCGAGAAGAGAGGAACCCAGACGAGGATATGCCGAAGGGCAGAACCTCATTCGGGGAGGTAGACAGACCCAATCCCATTTATGCAGAGTCTATGTGGATATTTTGGCCAAGCCTATGCGCTCAGGAACCCCACATTAAATATTCGGCCTTGTGCTACATGTGACGGCATGGGGCAGTTGCTAGATACCAACTAGCTGGAATCTTTTCCAGCTGTGCTTGTCAAACTCTCTGCCTTTGAGCAGAGAGGAACTTGGATGAGGTTATTCCGAAGGACAGAGACTTGTCCGGGGAGGTAGACAGATCCGATCCGATTAATCTGCAAGGATTTTTTAGCTGAGCCTATGGGCTTGGGAACCCCACATTAAATTTGGCCTTGTGCCACATGTGACTGTGTGGGGCAGTTGCTAGATACTGTCTAGTTGGGATCTGTTGAGTACGACTCATACGCAAGAACCACCGACCTTCTAATAGTAGCACTCACTACAGGATTGACTTGCAATGATCTTGTGCATAACTGTTACCTTTATTTTTATTGTACTGTTTTTTACAATAAACCTTTACTTATTTTATCCACCTTGTTTTTCAAGTATATATTTCTATTAGCATGGAATATAACACTTTTGAAATTATCATGTTTTTTGTTTTTGGTTTTTGTTTCCTTTTTTTGGTCTGCAATGAAAACAAAAATAAATGGCTATAATTGAAATCTTTTTTTATATTTTGTAGATATTGTACAGTTTTGGATTATTTTTTAGAGGAATGGAAAATTCTACAACTATTTCAGGCAGGACAAATGTGAGGTACTTAAGTGTCTGTCTGGAATGCATCTACGTACTTAAACAAATATCATACCTACAGCAATGGCATCATATTCCTCTTCAAAATACTCCCTGTGAAAGTGACCAGACCTGAACCTGATTGAAAATTTGCATCTATGTGCAATTTGAACAATGTGTAGACACACCATGAATAGTAGTCCAAAATACCATCATAAAGAAATTTGAGGCTGCCGTTGCAAATAAATACTATTCCACAAAGAATTAGCCTTTGTTTGATTTTAATTTGTGCAGATTATTTAATATTTTCTGCCTCATATTTTTTAGACATATCTACATCATAATTACACCATATATAGGTTTCATCTTTACAACATGTACAAAAATTTAAACAAATCCATATTTATTATAGAACCAATAGTGTATTTTTTTGTAACTATTTACTATCCTCTTAGAAGGAAAGTTCTTGCTGTTTCTGGTTATTTAGAAACTGAGAATTTTCCTTTCAACTAGATATATATGTAGGTAAATAATGCAATTAACTAATTTTTGCTGTATTCATTGAATACTTATTTTCCTCTTCTACATGTATTTATTTTTACAAATAAAGAGTCAAGCATAAAAATATTTGCTTTGATCATTATTATAGAGTGCAAGGATTTAAAATGAAAATGAAAACAAAGCAGGATTGCCTGTTGCTTTAATCTATACTTAGAAAGAAATACTACATTTATCTTTAAAAGAATTTTGCTTTATATAAATTTAATGCAAAGTCCAAGGCCATTGTGAAACACACATGACCAAAGAGAGGCACGTTTTTTGGACTCTGTTGTAGCTTCTACCATTTTTTTCAGCACTTTTCTATGGTCATCCACCATTTTTTAATTATTTTCAAACTGACATCACATTGTCAGTTATCAACTAATAATATACATTGTGTCTCTGTATGGCCGGTGCAGTGCATGCTATGCAAGAATCCCCAATGAGGTTGGAGCCCCAAAAGGGATAGTTTCAGCAGCATTTTTTTGCTTTTTCTATTTTTTACTTTTTTCTATCTAAGTTATATTGTCAATCATCAACTATAATAATTGACAAGGTCAGTGCTTACTGCCCCAGACATCTCAAGCATCTGGGGGTCTCATGCCTACTGGGAAGTAGGGGACAGAGGTTTTAAATTGCCAAGCATTTAATAAGCTTTTAATAACAATAACAACAAATCATTTAAATGAACCATATAAAAGGTTATTTTCTAGTAGAAGTCGAATGTCAGTTGAAATAACATTTATATATTCTTATCAGAAATATGCAATAGCAATAAAATGTTCAATTTTTCTTGCAGTGAAGTTTGTTTTATAAAGTAATTAAGTGATCTTATCACGGTATGAAATGTGTGAATAGACTTACTTTATGATGGTCAGCCTAATGTGTTTGTAGAGGACCGTGGCGGTGATGATATAAGTATGTATTGTAGAAGAACACATGTGGGTAGAATTTCCTGCTAGCCAGTCCAAATACATGAGAAAGTTGAACTTTAATTAAGTCCAAAGAAGACAAGGAAAAACAAACACAAGACCGATAAATATATGTAAACAAATATATATGTATTAACAACGAGTACAAGTTACAAGTTACATGGACAGAATGCGTGTGGTGAATATTATGTGTGTGTATTGTGTTGAATGTTCGTACGTATGTGTATTGTTCTTAGCATGTTCCCAGCATTTGGGAAACGCTTTATCTGTCAGCGTTCACATCTGCGAGGTGGTATACGGCTGAAGTCTGAGGAAAAAAGAGGTTGAGGCAAAGAGTCAGCTAGTATTTATAGCCAGGGAAGAGTGACCCCTGTTGAAGGATTAAGGAACTGAAGGAGGAGCTAACACCAACATGTTTGTTAGCTCATAGACAAAGCCTTATTAGGCAGTTGCTGGTTAATCCTTTCTATTATGTGTGTGGACAAAACCTTATTTGGCAGCAGCTGTCTCTTTTTCATTGTGTGCATGTGTATGGGTGTATGTGTTTGTATGCATGTGTAGATAGAACTGGCCCCCAAAATTGTTGTGAGCCTTGAGAAGAAGTATGCTTCTATTTTTATATCTTTAAGGGGGATTCAAAATCTAATTTCACATAGGTGTTTGAAGTTTTTGACTACAAGGTCTTCATTGGTTAGAAAATAATTCCACACTGGCTCACAAAAATCTTTTTCTTGAATTTACAGGGGTGTTGAAGGGAGTTATTATTGTTATTTTCTATATAGTCCAAGAATAACACATGGTAGGTCTACAAATATGTCCATAAATATTTTGGCAGTATTTTTCCTTGTAATGATTGTTTATCCAATAAAATTATTAATGGGAGTTTATTGGTTGAAAATTATATATAGGATTTAATTCCTATACAATTTTTCTGTGAGAAATTGTGTTTTTTGCTTCTCTTTTTTTCTTAAATATGTTTTCTGAGAAGCCATTTTTTCTCTTGCCTTAAATATGTCCTCTGAGAAGACCTTTTTTTTTTACTTTTGCTTTATATGTTTTGAAAAGACATTTTTCTATTGTCTTAAATCTGTTCTCTGGGAAGCCACTATTTTCTCTTGTTTTAAATGCATATGTCCCCCAAGAAAGGCCTTTTTCTCTTGCCTGTGAGAAGCTGCTTTTTTACCTTACATATGTCCTCTGAGAAACCTGTTTTTCCATTAAATATGTTCTGTGAGAATCCAACTTTGTCTTTGGCATTAAATGTCCTCTGAGAAGCCACTTTTTCCACTTGTCTTAAATATATTCCATGAGAAACCTCTTTTTTTAAAATTTTAAATATAATCCCTGAGAATTCCCTTTTTCCTCTTGTCTTAAATATGTCCTGAGAAGCACCTTTTTTCATGCCTTAAATATGTTCTCTGGGAATCCCTTTTTTCCTCTTGTCTTAAATATGTCCTAAGAGAAGCACCTTTTTCTATTTACAAATAAGCAAAATCAAGTTCAGATATTTATATTTAATATTGAGGAATATATGAATTCTATTATGCAAAGTTTTAATAATACATCTGTTTACAAAATATAATTGAATTTCAAAACATTCTCAGACACATGGTAAGCTAATTAATGCATTGTAGCTGAAAATTGAATTTTGTCACTGAAAACTCTTTGTAAACATCTGTCTTTTCTCACATATGTTATATTTGGAGGTGGAAAATGAGTTTCTGCTTTGAGTAAAGAAGATAAATTCACATCTTTCTTATCTTCATGCAACAAGTGAAGATTGTTATTAATGATTACAGACAAGTTGGTATTTGAAAGTTCCCAGAGAATATATGCTGTGATTATATTATTCAGGGGAAATTCATGTACCACTAACACTTCTACGAACCCAACCTACTACGTCAGTCAGCCAATAGCTTCATAAAAATTTAAAAATAGGAGATATCGCCTACCAGTGGGCGATTTCAACTGTTGGGCAGGTGATGAGCAACTTTACAGAAAATGGTGGGTGAACGGAAATTTTGGTGGTTAATAGAGGATTTTGAGTATTACAAAGGTATTACAACATATTCTACTCTACAAAAATATACAGATATGTGAAAAAATTGTATTTAAAAACAAAAAAAATTGTAGGCTAAATGGGAATAACTGGTTTACATTACTAGATAAAATATAAATATACTAGCAAATAAGGAATATTTTGATATTTTCTATAGTTTTGAGAAGGATCATTAAGATTCAGATAGGTTTTCAGACGAAATAACATTGCTTTTGGATATAAATCAAGTGACCTCAGGATAATTTTTATTTAATATAAAATTGTTTTTACATTTTTTTTTTATCACAGTGATCAGCTCAAATTTATCAAATTAGGAAAAGTGCTTATCAAAACATAATTTATCCATCACTATGCCTTTGAAAAAATTACTATACAGGTGGTCAGTGGGAAATTTTTCCATGCAATAGTGAGCAATGACTCAAAAACAGTTGGGAGCCCCTTGTGCTTGTATTTTGTAGTAAAGATATGCTAAAGAACTGTAATGGATAATATTTTTATTGGTCACAAGTTTGTAGTGGGAATTGATGATTTGGATGAAAATATTCAAAGTATATGACTTCAATTTTTCTAAAAGAAATGAATTTCAACATGTGGAGGATTTTAGATGAAGAGCAGCATAACTCCCAAAAGAAGAGAAAGAGAAAATTATATTTACATATATATATATCAACAGAGCTCAGAAAAAGAAAGAAAAATATTTATAGGCTATAGTGTATGTAAACTACAAGAAAACAGAATACATGGTTATGAATAAAAGGATGAGCCCAAAATGCAAATTACAGGTTGGGAATACTAAAATCAAACAAGTACAGAAATTTAAATATCTGGAAAGTATTCTAACAAAGGATGGAATGCACAACACTGAGATCTGAAGAAGTATTGGGATGGCCAAAGATGCATTCCAAAAGCTAAGCAGAGTATTAAGAAACAGAAAAGTTTCATTAGAAACAAAGAAATGAGTATTAAATTGTTGCATGATATCTGTCCTCCTGTATGGCAGCAAATGCTAGACAATTTCCTCAAAGATGAAGAATAAACTTGAAGCAACACAAATGTGGTTCTACAGAAGGATGATGAGGATACCATGAACTGAACATGTGAGCAACAACTAGGTTTTGGAGAAAATGGAAACAAAAAGGAAACATACTTAATATCAGGAAGAGGCAGTTGAGATTTCTAGGGCACATAATGAGGAAGGAAGGCTTGGAAAACATGATACTGACAGGACAGACTGAAGGAAAGGGAACAGAGGAAAGCAGTGTGTAACATACTTGATGAGCTTGAGTAAATGGATGGTAGAGAAGGGTTTGGGAGAAATAACAAAATGACAAATCTTATTTAGAAGGGGCAGGAAGATGTGGAGAGCCATGATCGTTAACATCCTGAAGGAACACAGCATATAAACGAAGAAGTGTGTGTGTGTGTGCCTGTGCCTGTTTCACCAGATGGTTAAGTGAAACTAAACAGTTGGCCTGCCTAAGAAGTGTTTCCTTGGAGGGGAAACATCCAATTGTTGTCACTAATATATATCAAACTAGCAGCATGGCCTGGCGTTGCCCGTGCTTGATTAAAAAATCGCACAACTCATACAGCAATTGCTATCACTTGACTTAAAATATTTTTGCCCTTCCTTGCCTTTAAAGTACTGCCCTTTGCCGTGCTGATGTTGCTACATGCCTTACTTCTTGCCTATCTCACACTGCAAACTTTTTCTAAGCTCTATACTAAACATGAAATCTGTTACGAAAAAAGGACTAAACAAAATGAACACAAAACAATCAGCTTTAAAAAAGGACTCATAACTGGAAAAACCAAATGAAAAAAGAATGTTAACAACAAATACTTTTTCACACCCAACCCAGTTCTGCGGAATCAGAATCAACATTGAGTTTAAGCAAGCGAATGAGCCAATTAGAGTAAAGTGCCATGCAGATTTAAATTTTTCCTACTTGTGACGAATGCAGCTATCGATTTTTTTTGCATGCTAGCATGCTAGTTAACATTCATGTCAGTCAGCTGTTGGCTGTCACACTGGCCAATAGAATCTTCCTGCCTATTTGTGGCAGCCAGCTATAGGCTCTCACTCTGACCAGTAGAAAATGGCCGCAAACTACATGAAAACTGCCGTAAAAGCACGAAAAAATCGATTATTTCCACTATCGATGGGAGTTGGGAAATGCAAAGTTGGTCTTAACTTGGAACATGTGCATGTAAATTTTGGTGTAAATCTATCGAAAATTGCAGCCGTGCATTCGTTACACACACACATCTTGCCTTTTATAGATAGATATCAAAGAGAGAGATAGAGTGTGTGTGTTTATGTTTCTGCCTTTTTAGAGACCTGAACAGAATGCTATCTAGCAGGCACACTGGAAGACAAGGCAGGTGTAATCCCCCAAAAATGCATTTATCATGCAGAGTTTTGTAATATTGTGGTGAAAAGGCTCTGTAACCCTTAGGATCGCTGCCAAATTTAAGTAAAATACATCTAGGTGTTTCAGAATACATTACCCATCTTTTGGGAAACATTATTTTTGTCAAACAAGTTTTTGGGTGGCATATGCATTTCAAGACCATCTGAGTATTCTCTTTTTTAATCATTTCACCCCAAGCAAGTAAATAAAGCCACTAAGACACAAGGGGTTATTGAGTGTTAGAGAATATGAGAAAAAAAACACTATTAAGGAGAGAGAGCATAAAAAAGAACAAGAATTAAGAAGACAGAAAATAATGATTGACATTGCATTTAAATTTTTGAAGATCAAAATTGACTGTGAAGCAAAAAGACAGAAGAGAATTCCACAGGTGAGAAGTGTGACAAAAGTAACTCTTAGCATATAACCTATGGTTACATCTCACAAGATAATATTAAAAAAATATTGTTTCTTTTTTTCCAGATAATAACAAATATTAATTAAACTAAATTTCATTAAGGAAAACCTTTATTAAATGATTTACAACCACTTTCAAACATTTTTATCAAATTGGAATATAAATGTTAATTAAAAATTAATTTTTTTTTAATATTATCTCAGTGGTTCATATATTGCCAAAAATGACAAGACTAAAGCTGTTTACATTTAACAAAAGTGACTATTCATAAATAAAAAAAATGACTGTAGTCTAAAACCCTGTATTCTTGAATGCATATAAAAAATAAGATCCCTGCATTCTGTATTCTTAGAAATAATGGTTAGCCCTTTCTTCCCACTTTAATTTACAATCTGATCTAGAAGGTTGTGTAGTTTTCTTTTTGTATCAACAAAGAGTCATCTGCATACCTTATATTTTTAAAATTGTCATGGCCAATGCTAAATCCTGGAAGGATCTCCAGCTCCCTTTGGATAGTCTTGTGTAAAAGTTGAATAAATTTGGGGAGATGACACATCCATGTCTTAGACTTCTTTCTATTTTTGTATATTTATTCAATTCATTTTCTATCTGTATACAGGTGGTTTGCTTCCTGTTCTGTTCTGTGTTAGTCTAACATCTTTCCCAAATTGATTTTCTTAGCAGTTCAAACAGGGTCTTGTGTTGTACCTAATCAAATACCTTTGCATAATCTATAAAACATAAGAATGCATCCTTTTGCACTTGTTTCTAGTTTCAGTATCTTTGACAAAACCACAAGTTTCATGCAGCATTTAAAATAATCTGCAAGTTTTTGTTTTTCTTGCACTTTTGCTGGTGAGAGAATTTGCACAGCATCAGTCTCATTCTCTTTCCTTGTCTCAATATAAGTAATGACTGACTACTCCTTTCTGAGTATGCCTGATTGCTAAAGTGATGAGTTAATCCCTGTTGTAGATGCCTACTCAGACACATTTGTGTTTGTTCATTACTAACAGAGCCAATCTATAATTTATACTGAAACTATACTAAGTGGAATTAGTTACAATTTCTGATAGAGAGCACATAATCTGGCATGAGCAGAAGTGGAATAAGTCCAGTAGGCACAAACCCTTGGTCATGCTGTCTTGTGACTTTGTTCATGTACAACCATCAATGTCTTTTGAACAGTGCTGTCTACCCAATTTCCTTCCTCACAATGCTTAAGTCAAACTGTGGTATGGTTTTCAAGTAGTTCCCAACATGCTGAAATCGTCTCCCCCAGATTGATATTATCAAAATGTCACCTCTTTGAAAAATTGACCATGGTGATATTTGACCTAGGTCTCTCAGTGATGTTCCCACGGGTAAAATACTGTGCAAACATGAGATCTGCAGAATGACTGAATGTATAAATGTTTTATGAAATAATCCCAGTTATCAAAAAAAATCAAAGTAAATAATTTGAGGATGTACATCTAGTGATTTCTTTTTATAAGCTGAATCATACTTTTAAATTTTATAAGCACCTGAGATTAAAACACATGCTTTAATTTTAATTATTACACTGGAAAAGTTGGAAACAGGGATACTGAACATTTAACTGAAAAGATATATAAGTATATAAGTAATATAAGAAAATAGTAGCTTTTTCTCCAAAAGACTCAAAGTTGAAACAGTTTCAGGCAAACCTCATTTATAAACAGATTCTTGTAAAAAATTAATTCAGATGATAGTTGAATTCCCACCTCTTTTCATCAATGTCCCTTTCATGGAAATAATGATGATAGCTCTTTTAGACCTGAGAATATGAAAGGTGCTATTCCTGGCACTGGTAAATGTATGACTGATTTGAATGAACTTTTTGGCATCATTTAGTGTTATTGTTGGCACCAACAGAGGTTCTCATAACGGCTTAAGAAAGGCAAATATTTTGCTTACCAGTGTGTAAAAGCCATGAAGTATTGTCATCCACCTTTCTGACCTGTCTGGGTTTTGACTGAACAATTCTGGAAGGTTTTGAGGACACTCTTGGAACCCAAACATAAGCTATTGGCTAGCAGTAGATGCCCTATTTTTTGGCAGCTGAAAATAGTGAGGGGGCCCCGGCCATTGACATATGTTTAGACATTACCCAGGGAAACATCAAAATACTGCTCTACATAATGAGAAAACAAAGACTGTGTTTTCATCATTGGAAAATGAACAAAAATATTGGCTCTACTGCAGGCAATATTAATAAGTTTTCTGAATACTTGATAAGGATTTGGGGGAGAAAATCTGTTGTATTCTGAGAAGTACTTCTATCACATTCAGATCAGTCGGAAAACTGATTAATATTTTATATCATTTTAGGCCCACAGCCAAAAGTGAATAAGAAATAGTGGTTTTATTATTTGGCTTATTGTTCATTATATTTTTCAGCTTCTTACATGTTAAACTTATTTTATTTTTATTTCTCAGTGAGATTATAATAATAATTATTACTCATTATTTATATTGGAGTTTAAACTCATGTGTGGATACTCCTGGGCACATAAAGATGGCTCCAGGCTCTGTATGATCTTTAATGATATAAACAATTATCTCAGTCAAACATTAAGCAAAAAATTAAACAAATAAAGAAAGTTAGTCTGGGATTAGGTTTTCTTTTTGATTTTATTAAATATTTAAGCCTTGTAGTTGCACTTTCAAAGAGATTTTTATGGAAAGAAGAGTCAATGTCATTCTATTCAATACTGATGGCTTGAAACAGTTTAAAAATTTTCCCCCAGTTACTTTTTATTTAATGAAACCAAATATTTGTGCATATTTCTGATGTGAGGTATTGTAAACATTTACACTATTTACATTATTCAGATTATTGTCCTCATCTTTATTGTCATATTCATGATGCTTCGGCTATTGTACACTCAGGCTTTCTTCGGGTGATATACATTGGAATTTTGAACCGAACCTTTTACTTCATCCACCAGAGTAGAATACCCAATGGATAAAAGTGTTGGTTGAATTAATCCAGTAACTTGACCCAAAGAGTTGTGAGTTCAAAACCTGGCCACAGCCAAGATGAAAAAAAAAAAACATGGAGATTTGAGTTATTAAAGGGAAATAACTGAAACTGAGATATCCAGAAGAGGCATGGCATGAACTAGAAAAATCTGCCCCCCCAGTGGACAAAATAAAGGGTTCAGTTCAAAATGTCAATGTCTATCATCTGAAGAAGGCTGGGCATACAACAACTGAAACATGGTGAATAAGACAATAAAGATGAGGACAATAGTCCAAATAATGTAAATAGTGTAAACAAAAAACGAATATTGTTTATTATATTAAAATTTGAACTCTAGACAGAGGAAAACATGAACTTGACAAACCTGTTTTCCAGCCACTTTTTGGTAATCTTTGTGGTTTGAACAGGAGCATTGTCATGTCTCAAAATAACAACTGATCATTTCTCTTTAGAAAACAAGTCTTCAATTGTGGGAAACAAGTCTTTCTGCATTGATTTTCACCTTTTTGCTGTGCTTATTTTTCATTCCCCCCCAAAAAAAAATCAGCATTAATTACTTCCCTTTACAGATTGCTTATTTCCCTTTACTCCCAAAATGTGATCTAAATGCTAAGGCAGTTACCATTTTTAAAGTAGAAAATATCTTTATTCGAATAAGTCATCTATTCAATAATATAAATCCTTAACAATCAATTAACCATTTATAAGGATCAATTAAGAGTATATATATATATATATATATATATATATATATATATATATATATATATATTAATAATAAATAAAATAACAAAATACAATATTTTTTTTAAAAACTGTGAACCTGGGTAATAGTATGCTTCCTGTTTCTTGTTGCTCTACATAACTTTTAACACTTTACTGTCTTTCTTTGTCCCTTTTCTGCCATCCATTTGCACAAATTTAAGTTGGTTATTCACTGTTTTTTAGTACTTTGCTTTCATTTTCTTGTTAGTGTTCAATTCTCTAAGCCTTCTTTGCTCATTATGTATCCTTGAGATTTAAAGTTTTTTTGTTCCCATGGTAAGTATAAGTTTCCTTTTTCCTTTTTTCATTAAGACATTCTTGTTACTTATATATTCTGTCCATGGTGTATTTCTAACATTCATCAGTAGAATCATATCTCTTTCATCGTCACTTTCTCATGAGTCAAAAAATTCAGTATTTACTACTAAATAAAAAATTCTATAATAGATAGTAGTTGAGTGTTCTTTTCTTTGTTTCTAACAATATTTTCCTATAGTGTCACAATTTGTTTAATTTCTAGAAGACATCTTTTACTATTCCATTGCTTCTTTGAATTTCTGTGTTACATTTTCCATTGTCTGTTACAAAACTACCCAATACATGAATTTTTGAAATTCCCAGTAGGTAGTTCACATGTCCAGCACTCTCTTTTGCTGATGACTATGAATTATGTTTTCTTACAGTTGTAATTAGAAATTTCTATACATGATTACTTATATTTTATTCTGTTAAATAAAATTATATATATTAACCTTTAAATAATGAAGCTAATGTACATCTTCAACATTGGCTTTTTTAGTGTGATGTGCACATCATAGTCATTTTTTTACTGTTGTAATGGAATGTCCCACACTCCCTATCATCTATGTGGATTGACTATATCAGTAGCTATATATAGTGAGCACAGGATATACCTGGGGGCTTGCTTTGGGAATTACTAGCCTGCTACCAGATTCCCTGTCTTTCAGTAGTGTATTCTCTTTTACAATAAACCTCTCTTTCTTTCATCTACACATGTGTTGCTGTTCCTTCACTTGAGTACAACCTTTGTTTGTAACCATTCTAAGGATACAACAATTACAAAAAAGGATGTACGAATCAGTATAAAATAAATAACAAGAAGAATAGGTATTCTGTCCAAGTTATTTATATTGCCTTGGAATGAGCATATATATGTATAAAAGGAAGTAAACAGTATTCTGTAAGATGTACATGTGCAGTGTACAGTAGTGTTATACTACAAATTTGATTCAAATTAGATCTCTGATGTTGACCAGATGTGAACACTAAGAAAGCAAAAAAAAAATAACTTTCTGCACAGAGGCCATAAGTATGAGATCGGAATCACAAAATAAACCTACTCAAAAAAAAAAAAAATACAAAAGAGCCAATCACAAACGCTGCTGCCAAAGCAAAAAAAAGAAAAAAATGATGTATCATGGTCTGCCACATCTGTTTTTAGGAACAACATTCATGACAGTGTAGGCAGTCATGGCGAATGGGCAAGCTGTCAATGTCACCACCAGTGACCTTGGTCAACCAACCCAACACATGTATCAACTCCAGGTCCTACCAACTCTCCCCTTCCTTCAAGTTGCTTCCCTTTGTTTACAAAAGGACATTCCACTTTGAACCTCTTTATCTTAACAATTCTTGTCTTCTTTTCACCTCACTATCAGTCTTTATGTTGTTGTTTTTGTTCTCTTGTGCTACCATACACACATTTATAACAATAATAAATGTATAACCAACTACAACTTTAAAAGCTACATTTATGTGCCAATATCAGTTTCGATCCAAAGAAAATATTTTGTTTACTATAAAAAGAAAAATAAAGATTAAAAAAAGAGACTGAATCTATCACTGGAACTGGTAAATTATTTTGTTTCTCTGTACAACTTTATAAAGGGACCATATTTCTCCATTTTCTTCTTATTGTTCCTTATCAGACATCAAGGAGACTTCATACCTAATTGAAATTCCTGTTTCTCATCAATTATATGTTCTCAACATCATCAAGAAGCCATGTTCACTTTCTGACATTATATTTTGGCTAGGAACAAAGTTCCTCTTACAATCAAATAAAAAAAATCTACATAAAAACAAAAACAAAAGAAAAATATGCACACGGACATTTCCATAATCTGGGAAAACAGATCAATACACAAATGAAAAAGAACAATTTATATGATGAAAAAATATTTCTTCAAGCCTGATAAACTCACACTTTATTCATTAAGTTTCACTTTGCAGAAGACATATTAAGGATATATGACTTTTTAAGGATGTTGTTAATGAGGAACAGAAATTTCAATCTGGTATCAAGTCTCCTCAATGTCTGATAATGAACAGCCAATACAGTTTGAAGATCATTGAAGTGAACCAAGAATGCTTTAATTTTATGGAATACCTTTGAGGTACTATAAAACAGCTAGATGCTTAAAAGTCTGTTTTGTTTATAAATTATAAAACCTCTTGGGTAATCTCGATAGTGTTGCTTCAAATTTTTAAATAAACTCTTCTCCTTTTTAAAGTTTTTAGGAATCAAACAAAGGGAGTGAAAAGTTAATATTTTGCCAAAGTTGCTAACAATTGGATTTCATAAAATTACTTTTCTTCAGTTTATAAAAAAATAAGATTAGAAGATAACTTAATTTAGGGCATTTCTTGAGCCCCTCTACTATAGAGATTTGTCAACATAAGGTGCTCACACACAGAAACCTTTTCTTTATAACCTCTCAGGTGTATATCAGTTAAAGAGGTGGTATCATGGTATTTATTATAGCAGGAATTACTTATTTCAGGAAGCACACCTGAAGAGAAAAGAGCATTTTTGTCACTCGTGCATTGGCTGCTGGCTAATTTAAAATCAACAAAACTGCAGGTGGTCGAGTTGACAAGCCAGGGTGAGAAAGAAGGAATTAGATTTACGAAATTGCACTTGGGGGGGGGATGCAAATAAGCAAAAATTAAATTGAAAAATGTAAATACGTAAAACTTTCTTACTCGTAAGAAAAGGGAGGGTGAGAGTTGGAAAGAACAATTGAAGAAGGGGGAGAAGTGTATTAAAGGCAATATTAGGAGGTAGCAGGGAAAGAGAGTTTGGAGTAAGATTAGAAGACAGATATAAAGAGGGGAAAAACAGAGAAGAAAGAAAGGTAGAAATAGAAGGAAAAGAGGGAAAAGAAGTAAAGGAGAGAAAGGAAAAAACTGAAAAAGATTTAAAAAAAAAGTAAATGAACAAATGATAAAGATTGATAAAGAAAAGAAACATGTAGATTAAAGAAATATGAGAAAAACATAGAGATGAAAAATATATTCATAACCAAATTTTTCCCCAAAATACTCCTCCAAATATACCCCTTGCATCTGATGGTCAGGTTACCTGTACTAGAATAACAGCTAAACATCTCAGTTAGCTTTATGATGACCCCATAATTGAATATAAAAGATTATAAATGGTTATATTAAAATTACAAATCAAAATAATATTAAATGATAAGAACTAACACTAAACTAATACAAACATGTCTGTTTCACACACCAGTACTCTGATGACCCCATAATTAAATATGTATGCATATAAATGATTATATTATAATTACAAATCAAAATACAGATGAACCTCTCAATAGACTAATAGTGGGAAGGGGTTGTGCATTAAAACTGATTGTCTGTAGATGGGAAGGGATTATTTTTGAATTATAAAACTACTATATAGTAACTACCAGTAGTTATGATCCTAATGTAAATACTATAAACATGTATATATGGCATAAATAAATATATGCGCTAATGTATCATACTTTATATACTGTACACCCATATTTGTTTACAATTGAAATGCCTACCACCACTGCCAAGTAGTAACTTTGAGAACTAGTACGACTTGTTCCACTAAGTACGCAAATTTTGAAATATATCAATGATGATTTAGAAGTTATTTTCATGTTGATTTTTTTATAATTTGTTTGCAGATTTTGTCTGTTGTATCTGAAGTCTGTTGATGGGGTGTATGTAGATGAGAGGTTTGCCTGTAATATTAAATTATAAGAAATAATTCTAGACTAATACAAACATGCCTGTTTGACACACTAGTCCTTTGATGACCTGGGAATGAAATATTGAATTATAAATACCATATACAGTGCCCTGCATAACTATTTAACTATTCTATATTTTTCAGTTGTCATATGCTGCTTCAAATTAGAACTGAATGCTAATAAAGTAACCTCCCCACCAAAGTCATCCTCTGAATAGGAGCTCCAAGCATCCCACAAAGCAAATCCTCTCAAAAAATATAAAATAACAACATAAAATAAGTCAATCAGGAATGTTGCCACCAGAGACAAAAAAGAACAAAAGATGATCTTAAGAGGTTCTACAATTTACTTTTATGAAAGATGCTCATAAATGACAGTGGCAGAATGGCAATGAATGGGCCAGCTACCGATAACCAGCAGGCTCTCGACATCACCAATATGACCTTGGACAACCGACCTGACACATATATCCATTTGGGACCTGGAATTCAAACTGACTTAACCATTTTACCATTTGACTCACCCAAAATGCATAGTACTTTGAAGGTGCAATATATATTTTATTGAAATGTAAACAATGATTAGGACAGCAAAGCAGTCATCTCTTGGATGCATAATTACACAACACCCACCCTGAATCAATACTTTGTTGAACCACTTTTTACTGGAAATACAGCCACAAGTTTTTTTCACTACCAGTTTTGCATATCTGGTGACTGAAATTTTGGCCCATTTATCATTGAAAAATAGCTCAAGCTTGGTCAGATAGGATGGAGACCATCTGTGAACAGCAATTTTTGAGTCTTGTCTCAAATTCTAAACTGGAATTAGGTTGGGCTCTGATTGAGTCATTCTAATACATTAATATACTTTGATATAAACCATTGAATTGTAGCTTGGTTTAGGGTCATTGTCCTAGTGGAATGTAAATCTCCATCCCAGTCTTAAGTCTTTTGCAGACTGTAACAACTTTTCTTCAATGACTGCTTTGTATTTGGCTCCGTCCATCTTCCCACTAACGCTGAACAGTTTCCTTCTCTCTGCTGAAGAAAAGCATTCCCATAGCATGTTTCATGATAGGGATGATGTGCTCTGGGTGATGTGCAGTGTTAGGTTTCTGTCAGATGTAGCATTATGTCAAACTGCAAACAAGACTTCATATCACTTTTTTTCAACATTGACTTTTTTCTTGCTCTTATTCCATAAAGGCCATATTTGTGAAGTGCACAGCTAATCATTATCCTCTAGAGAGATTCTTTCACTTTGCAGCTCCTCCATAGCATCCACGGGCCTCTTGACTGCTTCTCTGATTAATAATTTCCTTGTCTGGCCCCTCAGTTTAGGTGGACAGCCTTTGTAGGGTTAGCCTTACTCTTTCCATTTTTGGATGATGGATATAATATTACTCCATGTGATGTTTCAGATTTGGGATATTTTTTATAACCTAACCCTGCTTTTCCACAAGTTTATCCTTGAATTTTATGGAGCAAGCTGCTTGGTCTTTCTGATGCTGTTTGTTCAGCAATGTTGTCTAAAAAACCTCTGAGGCCTTCAAAGATTAGTTGTATTTAACAGGAGAGTGCAGAATTAAGGATTGTAACTTTTTTTCATTCTTTCCTTTACTCATAGCTAATTTTGTGGATCCTAAAGAAAATTGGTTGCACTGGATTTTACATTGATTTTCACATTTGTAAATCTGTAAATTTGTAAATAATTTTGAAAACCATTCCTTTGGCTGTATGTTTAGTGTCATTCTCCCACAACTTTTGCAGACAGTAACAGGTTTTCTTCAAGGATTATTCTGTATTTTGTGCCATCCATTTTCCCATCAGCTTCCTTGATATGGCTGAAGAAAAGTATCTCCATAACATTATGCAGTTATTTCAAAGTGGTTGGGGTGCTCAAGGTGATATGCAGTTTTAGGTTCTCACCATACAAAGCATTTTTGGATGTTTAAACCATGAAATTTTTTTAACCTTTGTTTTTCAAAATGACAGCAAAAAACATTCCCCTTCCCCAAATTTATAGACAAATGATACTGATGCTTGCTGGGATTTCTTCCTAACTAATAAAATGGACTAACTCTTGGTCTCATCTGCCACATTGTTCTTCCTTGTTTTGAAGTCAGAATGCCATAATCAGTTGACTGGATCCTTTTTTGTGTTAACCCCATTCTTAATTTGTAAAGAGATGGTTGATATTACCATTACTATTAGCATATATATATATATATATATAAATGATGAATATTTCATGTATAGCATTGTAGATGCATAACAGTTTTTTCTCAAACAGGAGATCACAATGAATTTGTAGACAATATTATACAAGTAACAACATATTTTATTCTCTTACTATAAAAATTAGGAAAATATTTTTAAAAAGTGATAAATAGAAGTGTGTTCTAAACATGTCTTTATTCGTACATATGGTGTGTGTAAAGTCATACTGAAGAATGAAAACAAGACATGTCCTGTCCTTACAGCATCTTGTGGCAAGAGAGAGAAAAAAGAAAGTGAGAGACTTTGTGCCCATTTTTATTCTATTTTATAGCAGCAACATCTAGTGGCTGCTAGCAGAAGTTTCTGGGCAGACAAGTGGGGTAATCCCCAATGATAGGAAATCAAGAACCAAGCGATCATAATAAATTATACAAACAAAAACAAAGAAAGAAAAGTAACAATTTAAACCAAAAAAGCAAGAAGATGAAACTAAAAACAGAAAAAAATAAGAAATTATCCTCAAGTGTTTTCAAATAAAAATGATTTAGAATAAAAATTTTCCATGAAAATGCAGAATAAAAACATTTATGTACTATTTTTTTCATAGAGTTACAGAAATTCAAACTTGTCTCAAATTCATTACAGTACAACTAGAGTTACAGAAATTCAAACTTGTCTCAAATTCATTACAGTACAACTAGAGTTACAGAAATTCAAACTTGTCTCAAATTCATTACAGTACAACTAGAGTTACAGAAATTCAAACTTGTCTCAAATTCATACTGTAATTGCACACCAATTACAGTATGAATTTGAGACAAATTTGAATTCCTGTAACTTTGATCACAAGGAATATCTGTAAGGGTAATAGTAGCAGTCTGTTCTACCTATCTGCATTGTCCTGTTTAACACCATGGGAATAAACTTTCCTCCCAGTGAGGAGATAACTAGTTTGATTTTCAGCAAGAGGCAGAAATGGGCCAACTCTAGTGACTGGTCCCAAGAAAGTAGTGGAAACAAATGTGTCGATGCAATCAATTTGATCCACTACAAGACAATGAATGCAGTCACCAAATACATTTTATGCCACTACATGATCATCAGATGCACAAAAAATTTGGAGAAAGACAGACTAGATGCCAGAAAATTAAAAAGAAATTTAAATTTAAGTATCACTGTATCTTCAGTGTTTTTCTCAATGTAAATATTATAACCAACAATTTTTGTATTTCTTTCTCACACTTTATATATATATATATATATATATATATAAGTAATGAAAAACTTGGTAATCTGTATGGGTAGTCTCAAGGAGGATGAAATACTGGGAGCTCAATGTAAATTCAGAGCTAATAATTTAAAGAAAAACAGACCACTTTAAGGCTCCATTGTAATAATTTATTTCACCAGAGACCTTTTAAAGTATTCTGGATCTTCAGACATCACTTTCAAACGTTTAAAAGTAATGTCTGAAGATCCAAAATACTTTAAAAGGTCTCTGGTGAAATAAACTATTACAATGGAGCCTTAAAGTGGTCTGTTTTTTTTTAAATATATATATATATATATATATATATATATATATATATATATATAATTTTTCAATTATCCACCATTATTCGCTACAGGCATTGCCTTTGTGATCATCATCATGACCATGCTTCATAGAACAGGTCTACCAACTATGCTCGTCCAACATTACCTTGACAACCAATGAGTCAACCTTCCACCATGACCTTGATCAACCAACACATGCAAACGGCCATATCCTGGGACCTTGGTCAAACCACCACAATAGGTCAACTCCTGGTGCTATCCTTACACTTGATCACCATCCTGATGATCCACAACAGAAATTGATGTTTCACTGATTTTCTGACAACTCTGTAAGACACCCTATATATTAAACAAATAGACATTGTTTAGAAACCTAATCCTTGTTATTCCTTTCCTTTTGCAATCAAATGCATATTATAACAATGTTATTGTGCTTTCCAGTTTTGATGGAGGTTTCCTTCCTAAACTTTTGTTTGAAGTAGTATAAAATGTTATTATTTTCTCTCCAAATTACATGTGATATCCATTTTAGTTGTTGCTACTGTTGAAAGTCCTCAATAAAGTCATTCAATACAGTTCTTTGTGATTCTGTAGCACCAGTCCACAAGTTTTGTAAGAAGGTTGGTTCCTGTTAAGATCTTTGGGCTTTGTTTGCTCAAAGCCACCTTTAACTGTCTACCTGAGAAATGAGAAAACAGTAGCATTTTTAAAGCATGAGCAACTGAAATCAATATATGGACATGGTCGTCCGTATAAATAGTCATTTTCTGGT
>CAHIKZ030001135.1:492500-607500 GCA_903632075.3 Acanthosepion pharaonis
ATCTTCAGATATTTTATATGCCTTGATGTCCAGTGGAGTAATGTATAATTCCTTGGATGGAGGTATCAGAGAGCTGAGTTTGATTTTCAATCAAGTTTGTTCCCTTCATATATATATACACTTGAGAAGGGTAGGAATCTATCTCTTTTCCCGCAGCTATTGCTAAATAGCAGGATGGACTGGGTCTTACACCTTTGTGCTGAAACCAGTGATGGAGAAGGACAACTCTGAATTTAAAACCCTACCTATGGGTTAAAACCCTGAAGACATAGTCAATCAGGGATGATTTTCTCCAATAGAAGTGAGTAGACCCTATATATATATGTGTGTGTGTGTGTGCGCATGTGTGTGTGTGTATGTGTATATATATATATATATATATATATATATATATATATATATATATATATATATATATATATATATATATATGTGTGTGTGTGTGTGTGTGTGGAGTAATGGATAGCGGCTTGTATTGAGGAATTGAGAGCCAAGTTCAAATTACATTCGAATCCATTAAATTCACTTACATGCTAATATCCTTCAGAAAGGTGTGTATCCTCCTCTTCTCCCTTCAGCTATAGATAAATAGCAGGACAGACTGGGTTCTATAACCTTGGATGGCAACTGGTCTAGGAGAAGGAACTCTGAATTCAAAATCTACGGAGGGTTGTTTAGGGACCTTGTGGCACTTAGTGCACCAGGTCTCTGTATTCAGCCCTTCAAAAAGTGTGGATGGTCCTGCATGAAACCTTCACCACTATAATCACATCTCATATGCTGTTGCTAGGCAGTCGGCTTCCTAGGAACTGATCTGATTAACCCTCAATGGTATAGTATATTATAATATATATATATATATATATATATATATATATAGGCGACCCAATGTTTCATTGAATGTTGCTAATGATGATTAGTGTACTGGAAAATGCATGTGATTGTATACTAATACCAGTCAAACTAAGGGAGGGAATATATATCAGTCAGATAAGCCTGTTCTATCCATTTTGGTGAATGTTTTCAATAGGAGATGCCTTGCTGCAAAAGTTGTACTGAGAATGTTGAGCAAGCACCAGAAACAAACTTATGAAAGACTAAAGCAGATATGACCACCACTTTATCACCAGGATCATAGCAAGTAACTAATGATGAGTCCATGTTTATGATCCTGAGACAAACCAGTAATCATCATAATGGGAAGCATCAAAATCATTCTAGTCCAAAATTGTGTATCAATTTTGAAGCAATGTCAAGTTAAGTTAATGTTATTTCTTTCTTATGTTGAAATCAAAGGCTTTGTTCAGAAAAAAATTCAATGCCTCTGGTCATGCTCTAAATAGTAATCTTTACTGTTGGTTTTTGAATTGGTTAAGGAAGTGCATCCAGTGCAAATATTCAGCCAAATAGAAGGAAAGGGATCAGACTCTCCAGTGACAAGGCTTCCGCTAACAAATCAATCATTTCCAGGACCTATGTCTTTTTCCTGTCCCCTAGATAAAATCCCCCTCCAACCTTTTAACATGAATGAGAAAATCCAGGCAGAATCACAGAATTAGCCAAAAGCAAATCACATTCCGGCTTCCAGCAATGTATGGAATCATGGAAAAAAAAAAACAATATAATACATTGTATTGATACTAAAGAGTACTACTTTGCAGGATATAGTATGTAGCAGATGTTTGGTCATGGTGAAATTTTCCAATCTTTTAGTAGCTTATTGTATATATATATATATATATATATATATATATATATATATATATGATAGATAGATAGATAGATAGATAGATAGATATTTGGTTGAATAATATGAACAAGTTCTGTTTATCAAAACTTTTATTAACTTTTTCAAAATTCTGAATTAGTTGCTTTATATAACTGATAAATTTACCAGAGTTTATTTCTATTTTTTGCCAAGTACTTTTGAATGTTATTACATTGATTTTCAAGGATTTCATTTGATTGTGTTGTAACTGTATACTTTTACTGTATATTTTTTTTTTTTTGGTTTTCAATTTTTAAGTAACGTAGTATTTTTTTATTGTTATATAACAGTTATAGTTATGTTTTTCCTCTGATTTTTGGTTTGATTTTTATAATCTAACTAATATTTTGGTCATAATGGTTTGATAATTTGTTTATTATTATTTATTTATTTTTTATATATATATATATATATATATATATATAAAAATATATATATATATATACCCAAATATAGGATTGGTATATACAGAATAAATTCCAATAACCAAAAATACTATTCTTAAAAGAGTGCTCAATACAGATTAGAGCAAATATAATTAATTTGAAAATTATAACATAAATCTTACTTATTATAAAATGCAGATTGCGTGTGTGTGTGTGTGTGTGTGTGTGTGTGTGTGTCTGTACGTTTATATATTGGATTGGATTTCCTACATTTTTCAACTGATTTCAACAAAACTTCACAGGACTAAATAAAATTACCTTGCGGTGGTTCTGACAGCGCCAAAAATTGGAAAAACACAATTGTTTTTGCACAAAATCAATTTGAAAACACAATTAAGAGGCATTAATGAAAGGGGGACAACTCACATCGAGTTATACTTATTATAAACCCAGGTTGGTTGTTTGTGTTTGTGTGTGTGTGTGTGTATGTGTGTTCATTTATATATGGGATCAGATTTCCTACATTTTTCAACCGATTTCAACAAAACTTCACTTTTTTTTTGGCAGGTAGTGTTTCTTATTGTCTTGTACACTTTTTTCTTTATTTTTACATGCAGAATGCTTTAAATATTCTATTTACAAGACAATTGTTTATAATAAAATTCTATTCAATCGGTAGACTCATAATGATTGAAAACAATGTTTTTGTTTGAGTTTGGGTTTGAACAATTCGTAAAAAAACAAAACAAAACAAAAAAAAACTAATTAGCACATGCGTAGCCGTCAACCTTAAACAATAATCTTTGTCAATTTTATTTTTCAGTCTTTATGATGGTCGATACTTGATCTTCTCTTACTGTTACATCCCCGGGCAGCGCCGGGCTCTACTGCTAGTATATTATAAAATCATTATTGGTGTCTTATCAAGTGATGATGTTGAACACCATCAATTGATAAGACATATATGTGTATATATATATATATGTATATATATACATACACACACACACACAGGGTGCGATGGATAAAATCGCCATTGTCTTCAACCACAGCCTCCAGACAACTACAGAATCTCCTGCAACTCTTCTGGACAGTCTCCTTGTTTAAGTTAATGAAGGCTGCCATAATCCTTGCCTTCAGTTTATCTTTGGTATTACAAGGATTTTTTGGGGGGCCCCTCTCTACACTTCCCTCCACACGTAATCAAGTGGGTTGCAGTCTAGGGAGTTAGGTGGCCAGATGTAAGGTGTGATGTGGTTGCAGAAATTGTCTGATAGCCTTGACTGGGTTCGCCTGTTTGTGTGGCATGGTGCAGAGTCCTGTTTCCAAACATAGGATCTTCCAGCAGCCATCCTTTTGACCCAGGGCAGCAGTACATCCTCAAGCACTTGAAATAGGCTGCTGTGCTGAGAGCCTCACCAACAAATTCGGGAGTTCTTTTCTTATCAGAATGATGAGTGATTTTTCAGAGCTGCCATACAATCATAATCACCTTTAGACTCATCCGGCTTTTCCAAATTTCCAGTAGAGTGAATTGCGTCATAATGTTCTTTTATACTGTGTTGTTGATAATATCAAAAACAAAAAATACGTATACACAAAATAAAAAAAAATTTACCCATTGCACCTTATTAAAACCAATACTGTCATTTCTTACCACACAATGCTCCTCATAGTTTAATTCACTAGGCAAACATCAGGCATAAATATTATATATATATATATATATATATATATATATATAGAGAGAGAGAGAGAGAGAGAGAGAAGTTGTAAATTGTTTTTGGTTATGATAGGAATATTTAATATCATGAATAAAGCCTCTAAGAAGTTTTAAGGAAAATGGGAGCAAAAAATACACTTTTACTTAGAATCAGAAAGAGATAGCTGAAATTTCTAGGATATGTAATGAGGAAAAAGGACTTGGAGAATTTAACACTCACAGGACATACTTGTAAATAACGTACCTCAGAAGCTTATGTAAATGTATGGTAGATCTGGAAGTAGTTGGGATAGTAAGAAGACAAACTTTACTTAAATCTACATTTTGGAGGGACATGTTTTGCCCCACACTTATCCAATACAACATTTAAAAGAAAATATGACATATCATGTTAAATATATGTTTCTATAGCCTATATCCTTCGGATTCATTAATATAAATATAAGTACATCCTAAAGGTTTTACCAGCATCAGTTTTTAATAGCAGTTTTATTGACTATTATAAAAACTGACATAGTGTAGGTTATTGCTATCTTGAGTTTTTCTATTTTTATCAATCCCATAATTCATGAGGGTAATTATCCCATTGAAAGCAGATGCATAAAAATGATATGACACAACAAAATAGAAAATCACTTTCTGAAAAATATGATTAAACATAACTTTATTGATTTTAGAGAGAATATTGTTTAAATTAAAAGGAAAGTCATTAAAGAAGAAGAAGAAGAAGAAGATATTTATAAAATATGTTGGGAATGGAATTAAAAAAAACATTTTGAATTCTTTGAAAAGAATTTGATAGAATATTAATAATATGAAAAAATATAAGGAAACATTTGAGAAGAATGAAATTAAAATTCTGCAAAAAATAACCAAGAAAACAACAAGAGGAACAAAATATATTAAAAAAATAACAGATTTTTGAAAAAAAGTAAAGTATCTGATAATATTAAAAATAAAATATTTCCCTAGAAAAATTCTCACAAACCAGGCAAGAAAAACGGTGACCGCAATTAACAAAATTTCAAAAAACATTTATAAAATAAAGAAATAGTATTGGTTAAAAAAAACTCATTGATAGGTAAAAACAATGTATTAAAATTCAAAAGATCCTCCAAAATTAAAGCAATCTATATTATTCTATGAAAATTACCATAGATACAGGGAGCTAATTAAAATTATTGGATAAAATAATCTTTTTCTATATATTACCTGTACATTTTTGTGGCAGGCTTCATTTTATGGGTTGGCAGCTGCACAAGTTTTCACTATGCAATATATACTAACTGTGCTCACATCCAATATTTGGTCTCTGTAAACGTTCAGTAAGAAATGACAAATGTCAACCGGTGCAATTTTTCTCTATAGTAGAAATCAATGTCGCAAATCTACTTTACTATTTCATATGACATTTTGCCAGCTTGCTATCATTAACAAAGAAAAAAAAAATTAAGGGTTATTGGTAGAAAGGTCCAACCTTGCACTGCCATACGACCAATATTCACCTTTGATATGGTGAGCCAACATAATAAAAAAAGGAGACATTACTTTCAGAGTGATACTGAGATATTTAAAATAATACAAAAAAAGTAATACTACTACTACTATTGCTATTATCATTATTATTATTTCCTTTGATTTCTATTGTACACATTTCCTTCATAGTCCCAACCATAGACCTAAGGTCAGAAATAACTTCATGACATTTTCCACTGATTATCATTATTATTATAAAATAAAGAAAATACAAAAAAATTATTATTATTCAATAAAAATAATGAAAGATTAACATAAAATAATAATGCAACAAAATTTATTTAAGCAAGAAAATATTTGATGGACTAATAAATAAAATATATTAAAAATACTTTCTAAAAACTAAATTGGATCATTTTCCAATTCCCAATTAAAAACAAAGACATTTTTTATTTCAATCTGAAATTGTTTTGTTTTTCTGCAATTTATCACAAATATTGTTTAACATAATTTTTAAGAAAAGCCTTCAATAATAAAGCACAAAATTAAGATGGACTTTGAATTTTATCTATTTGTCAAGTTTTGTTTTGCTTCAGATATAATGCATCTGAAACAATAGAGCAATTAAAGAACAATGTCTGCTCATTCTTTATTTCAAGACATTTCTCTTTTTATGCAGTTGAAGACCATATTTAGTTCTGGGTTCACTAATCCACATTCCTGAATTGTTTTTTGTTAAGAATTAAATGTTTATTAAAAGTAAACTTTTCTTTTACATTTGTTCAACCAATACAAGGTCCAAGAGCCACTCAGGGAAGAGGATTAATGAGTGAGATTGTTGCGAGGAAGGGAGACATGCATATTATGATTATATTATATGCCATACCTATAAACACTAATGGGTATGTCCAAATCCTCATAAATACATTGGACACTATTGTAATGGGGGGCTTAATATGCTGTCTAAGTAGTTCACCACTAGCAGTGGTTTACCTGCTTCATGCTGCTGGTGAGTATTGTATTTTTGTTATAAAGATTACCATTTCATTTCCAACCTCCATTTTAGTTATTCCTCATTCAGTAACCTTTTCTAGTTACAGCAGATTATATGCAGGATAGATATCTGTTGATCTGTTGATTTGAAGAGGTTAAGATTGTAATGGTTAGGGAAGCATTCTCTTAGGAATTTGTTCCACAAAGTAACAGTTCTGAGGATGAAGTTGTCTGAGTGGAACTTAGAAAGGAATACAAAGCGAGTGGAAATGATTTGCCACTGTGAGCATGATATAGTAAGTCCTAGCTGTGAAGGCCTGAGCTGGTGGAACTAAGGACTGTAACTCATTAGAACATTTTCCATAGTAATAGCGATAGAGTATTGAGAGGCTAGCAATGTTTTGTCTGTGGGATAAGGCTTGCAGGGTGGAGAATAATTCATCACCCACAAGGCCATGCAAATTTTTATGAATTCTGTTATGGCTGGACAGTGAGGGTTGGGCAGTAGTATCAGAGATATGACAGCAATACTGCATTCGTACTCTGATCTGGCTCTTGTAAAGCATGGTAGCAGGAGTTTGATATTTTCTGGAGTAATAGACAGAACCAATCATCCTTCCAGAATCTTTTGCAATTTCCTGAATAGTGATTCTCCAAGTGTAGCTTAGATGTGGAACAAGGCCGAAAGTATGGGGCACCCAGTGAGGATCAAACTCACTACTCTGTCACAATTGTTTTAGCGAGACAAACTTGCTAACCATTACACCAGTGGTTTTCAACCTTTTTGCTGGTGCAGAATCACAAGGAAACATTCCAGTGGCTCGAGGAACCCCTGCAATAAATTAATTGTCTTATGCAAAAAAAAGCTTTCAATTATTAAAATAAAATAAAAATACTCATCTTCAGATTTATTTACAAAAAAAGAAAGTTTCATTAAAATCCGACAATTATTTGATTTTTGCGAGAATTTCTAAATTAATGTGTTTGTCACCGAAAAACGTGGGTGATATAATTTTTACGTTTTCAATTGTAAAACAGTCATAACGTTTGTTTAACCGCTAACTCAAATCAAAACAAAATTTTCTGACAAAATTTTGAAAATGTTCAAAGGGATTAAAAAATTTTTAAAAATAATTAAATTTGATCTTTCCTCTTAATAAAAATATGAACATTTTGATGGGAAAAGTTTGTTTTATTAAGTTTGGGATCTTTTTTTATTCATACTATGCTGTTTTGTTATTGATTTAGTGGAGGTACTTAAACACACATATCTGCACAGGAGAATTAAAAATTACTGTCAATCATAGTACTTGTGTAACTTCTTGCGGAACCCCTGGGCTTTACTGGCGGAATGCTAGGGTTCCATGGAACCCCAGTTGAAAACCACTGCATTACACCACCTCAAGGCACCCTTGCAATTTCATGAATATATGAGTTTTATTAGACATCTTGAGTAAGCTTGAAACCCAATAGGCATTTAAAGCAAGGAGGCTTATTTCATCAAGATTGGAGAAAATTTAGATGGTGATGAATTATTACCAGGCTTGTTTTGGAAGTATTAAATGATAAAAAAACAGTTTTCCCCCATTGAACTGTGAGAAGTAGGCCAGAGGAGAAACCATTTGTTAGGCATTGGTCATCCAGATATTCTGAGATGCACCATGGTCTCATCTTCAGATATATTTATTAAGGATCAGAGGATTTTCTTAAGGAGATCATTAATATAAAGAGAAATGAAGGTAAGACTGAGTTGAGATCCCTGGGGGAAGTTATTCCTTAAGATAATGTTCCTTACTGCAAATTTACAAGAAATATTATGATATAATTTATAAAAAAACTATAAAAAAAATCTAATTGCAGAATCTAGAGGGAAAACGAAATTGTAATAATCTAATTTGCTTATTAACTCAATTATTTTTAACTGCACTGAATCTGCCTTTTTAAAATATGAAACCTTGTTAAATTTGTAAGAAAATTATAAATTATCTCAAGTCATATCAAAGACAAATCTTCTACATATTATATTTATAGTTATTTTTCAATCAGCATAAAATTTAAGTTGGATTTAAACATAGTGTAACAGTTATCAACTTGCAACATGTGATCGGCATGTTGAGTTTAAATTTTGGTTGAGGTCATTGCATTCATTTGCACAGAAGTACTGACAGAGCTAAGAGTTAAATAGCAAGGCAGACTGGGTTATCTAGCTTTTGTAGGCAACCATTCTAGGAAAAGGACAATTCTGAATCAAAAATTGGTTAGGCATGGGGCTGGAAAATATACCTGATAAAATTCAATCTTCTATGGTAACCACAACAGAAACACTAGCTTTGTAGTGCTGCAGCCTTTTTCTCCACAAGAGTCTACAAGTATTTAGGAGGAGAAAATCAGTTCAGTTCTGTAACCTCTCTTTCCAAATCAACATATCCAGTTCTTCAATGAATTCAATGAAAAAAAGACATTATCTTGAAGTTTTGAAGTTTTCATGGATGGATATCTTTATTAGAATATCTATCATCATCATGTGCTGTATCTCTTAAGAAGTTGGGTAATCATGGCTCTCCACGTCATGCCTTTTGTAGCTCTAAGCAATGTTTAACTCTTTACCATCCCTCCTTGTCTCTATTCTGCCATCCATTCATACAAACTAATTAATTGCTTGCTAGTTCCACTCTACCTCTCCTTCCTAGCAATTAAATTTTCCAAGCCAGCTTTCCTCATAATGTGTCCTAGGAATTTCCAATTTCTCTTTCTGATTTTAAGCATGAGTCATTTTAGTTCCTGGTATTGTCATTAGATCTTTCATGTTGCTCATGTTTTCTGATAAGTCAGCAATATGGCATTGTGGAATCATAAGGAAAGCAGTTTGTATATCTTGGAAGCCAAACTCTTTACAGTAATCTTCTTTGGAACAATTGTGGGATGCTAGCATATTTGGGTAAATATTTAGTCACCAGTTTTCTTGTGGGAATCAACACTTTGAATTGTAAATATTTATGGGCTCCTTGAAAATTTATCTCACAATTAATAGTGGCAGCCTTAATGTGAATCCAAGTAAAAAAATATATAATGCAAAATAATAAATATAAAATTAATGACAACTCATGTATTTACAAAAGGAATTACATGTGATGAAACGAAAAAACATAAAATAAATGATAAAAAGAATGAGCTTTCTTGTGTGTGTGTGTATGCGCGTGCATGCATGTGTGTGTGTGTGTGTGTGTGTGTGTGTGTGTGTGTGTGTGTGTGTGTGTGTGTGTGTGTGTGTGTGCATAACAAATATACATGAGAGAGTATAAAATTCAAGAGAAAAAAACCATGAAAATGAATGTGCCCCAGTGAGGGACAATTTACTCATGTATGACTACATCTTAAAACCAGAGTTGAAAAAGAGGCTAGAGAGAGAAATGCATGCCTTTTTATAGGCTTAAGGAGTGTCCCCTAGCAATGTCTTTTTAGCAAAGTCAAGTGGTATAACCTATATATCTGGACCAGGCTCTTACACAGATCAAACACATTAGGAATAGTAATGGTGAGATCAGTTGTTTTCTTACAAGGAAACATTTGACATTCATTGACATTTATAAAATCTTTCACTTATAACAGTTTTTCAAAAAAAAAAAAAGGTTTCTCCAATTCACTGTTAGCACTCTGTCTAGTACTGATGGAAATTTCCTTCAAATCTTTTGTTTAAAGTAGTGTACAAAGTGAACATCTTGATAATGCTATGATTTTCTCTTTGAATTACATGTACTAAACATTTTAGTTGTTGCTTCTGTTGGAAGTCTTCAAGTGTTTGTATTATTTAATGACACTGTAAATAGTTGATAATTTATGCATTTCCGTATGGGCTGGATGCTATGCGTGACATCCACATAAGAGTATAAATCTGACAAGACTATTTAAGAACATCATACCAGTTTTTTTATTAAAATTTTGGTTTTCAAGTTGGACAAAACTACCACTAGTTCACCATATCCTATGTTCAATCTCCTATACTAAATTTTTTGTAACTGATACATACACTGAGATATTCAAAATATTTAGAGTTTATTAATATCATATTCTAAATGTTTATGATGGATTCAGGATATGTGCTATTACTAGTGTCATTTAAATTCCAGATCAAAGTTTCTGTTTTATCATATCCTACTTTTTGAAACACTTGTTAATAAATATTATTCTTCAAGACTATTCTTATCCTAATTATGAATACCAATATCATCAGCAGACACCCACTCATCATTAGGGACACCAGCTTCTGGAAGGAAAATAGAAACACTGTTTTCCATTTCTGACTCTTTGATCAAGTCACTGGATTAATTCAACCAATGTTTTTACCACTGGGTCAATATTTGTGAATTCAGTACCTGGTCAGGTCAAAGGTGAACAAACATTTGGAGAGTTGAGTTAATAAAGAAAAATAAGTGAAACTGAGATATTCAGAAAAGACATGGCATGTGGAAATAGAACAATCTACCCCGTGAATGAAATAAAGGGTTTAGTTTGAAATTCCATCATATATCACCTGAAGAAAGTAGGAGTACGCAATGGCCAAACCATCTTGAATACGACAATCAGGATGAGGACAATAGTCCAAACAATGTAAATAATGTAAATTGTTTTCTATTTGTTGTCACAAAGCTACAGTGGGGTGCTGATAATTATTTTACCTCAAATAAAGAAATTAAAAAGTTAATTAAACTCTAGCTAAAAAAGCTCAGTCTTAAATATTTAAATGTTATCTACATTATCATCATTGTCTTGTAGTCTGTCTAATCTGCAGGCAGAACAGATGACTTGATGACCCATTCCCACCATCTTTCTGTTTTGAGATTTTATCAGGGCTTTGCTTAACCTCATCTCTCTAAAATGTCTCTCTCTTCTTCCTTCTTTTAATATGCCTTTCAGAATTGTCTTGACAAGCCCTGCCAACCTTGGTATGCATCCACACCATTTTTGCTTACATCTCTTCATTGTTGTTCAGAGCTTTTCGTATTACCTGATGGCTTTCCTGATTTTCTTGATTGCTTCTACACTGGTGAGATAGTCTTCATAGCAGATTCTTAAGAGTTCACAAAAGCATCACATTTCCATGGTCTGTATTTTCTTCTCTATATCTGGTGTCAAGATCCATGATTTACAGGTGAACAAGAATATTAAGATGATGGGGAAACACATCAATCCAATTGTATATCTACTCTCTCTTGCTCTAGACTTCCTGTTTTCATATTCAACTTTCTGTTATCTTTTGCTTATATCCTACACTTTTCTGTGTCCTGTTAGCTCTACCAGTTAACCATCAGATGGAGTTATCTCCCTTTGCTGTGTCTGTGCACTGAGGAAAAAAATGGTCATCAAAAGTATGTATGAGCTTCTGTTGAAGAACATGGACAACTCATACATGAAAAATATCATTTAAAGATAATGGTAATTTTGGTAATGTGTGAAATTTCATTAGCACAAGAAAGTGTGAAAAAAACAAAATATTTCTTGTAAAATTGTTAAACAATTGAATTCTTTTGGTATTTGTAATCTGTCAATTAAAAGATTAAATCTCAATTTTACATCTGAAAAGAAAAAAAGATTCAATCAAACAATAAAAACTTTTATAAAGTTAAAAAAATAGCATTCTTGATTTATTTGGTTTTTTTTATGGCCTTTGCATTTTATTTAAAGCCAAAATATATTTTGGATTGTAAGAATAATATCATTTTTTGAAAGTGAATGTTTCATTAACAATTCATTGGCAATAATGATTTTTCCAGATATGAATGTTTAACCAATAGGTAGAGGGAGAAAAGATGGATTATTATCTTTCACAAGAGTCAAACATTTTGATGGAGAACACTTTCTCTAAGGAAAACCAGATTCAAAACTTTTTCACATCAAAATCTGTGTAATTACACTCAAAAGCTATCAAAGAGTTTCCTGATAAGTGACAACATTCTGTTGCAAATGAAGGGGAATATAAAATTGCATAAAACATAATTGCATTTTCTTTTTGTTTTTTAAAAAATAAATTAGTAAACCAAAGTGGAAATTATTTATGACTCGACCTAATATATGAAACTAAAGATTTTCAGAACTACCATAATAATCTCATATTAACTGACTGGTTTCTTGACACAAGTGATTTGTTTTCACAATTATCCAACTTTTTAAGATGGCTTCACTGACCTCATTTGGATTGTTTGAAAGTTTGAGATGAGAGAGATGTGGTTTTTATTTCAAGTGGCAGAGTTCACATATAACTTGTCATAAAGATAATTATTGGACCATTAATATTGTGATGTTGGAAGAGTCATCTAATATAATGAGAAAAAGAACCCAATTATTATCAGGTCAATAAATTTACACACATACATATACATAAACCATATTTCAACTCAGACCATGATGTCTTATAGTTTTATACTCTAAAAAGCTGAGAATCCCATAAAAATGATAAAAATACGCATTTTCTTATTCTTCACCAATGAGTCGCTGAAAATACCGGATTACTAAATGAGGTTGTTGTAAGGGCATAAAATGAAGGAGTCAGAAGTATGAGGATATGGAGGATAGATAACAGTTGACCCCATACTTAAAGAAGTGAAGATTTTAGTGATTGTGGTACCTCCCTCTTGGGAAAGAAAAAATGGCTAACTCAGTATTCAGGGTAATTTGGTATTTGTTACTATTTCTCTTTATCTCTCTATATACCATATGCCTTCAGGACAAAAGCAGTCATAGTCCTCCACATCTTCTTGCCCTTCAGACACATACATACTCTTCTACCTACTAAGTCAAAATTTTAAATAAACTCACTGCTTCTTTTGCTTGTGTTAAAAATGTTTTTGTCATTTTCTGATTGTTATCAACAATTTTCTTATAGTTCTTATTCTCCTTAAAATGCCTTCAGTTGTCACATCCCCAGACAACATGTAGATCATTTTAAGCCTTTTCTTTTTTTTATTAGTGATGAAGATGTTTCCTTATAGGGAAACATTTGAAAACTCATTGATCAAGCAGCCTGCGCTACTTTTGGTTAAAGTTTTTAAAATCTTTCTATTATAAGGATTTTTAGGAAAATAGATTCTTCAAGTCTACTGTTATCACTCTTTCCAGTATTGATGGGGTGTTTCCTTCCTAATCTTTTGTTTGAAGTATTGTGGAATGTCAGTATCTTGATTATGCCATTATTTTCTCTTTGAGTTCCATGTGTCTCATGTTATGTGGTTTCTCTTATTTGGTTTGTGATTTTAAAAACTACAAGGTTTTGAAGTAGGATGCTCCTGGTTAAGACCTACAGGCTTCATTCCTGTTCAGCATTCTTTTAATTTTTTATTATCCCTTAGTATCTTACTCAGGTTTGTCCTGGGTATGACAATAAACTACATTTGGCAGCAAGGCTTCTGATTGGGAGATTGGAGGTTTTGAAGAACCACCACTTAATTGCTATTGTTTCCGGGTTCAACCTTAACAAGGGTGGTAGAACCTGATAGGGTCACAGCTATGGGTAAATATGGAACCCCTAAACAAAATTCAGCATCACATTTTTCTAAAATGGCAATACATTTTTATAGCAAAATGGCAATAAATGCAACACTAAAAAAATATAAAAAGACATTTTTGTATCTGTCTCTATTTCCGAGATGAGGCATTATGTACACTATTTACATTATTTGGACTATTGTCCTCATCTTTGTCACCATATTTATTACAATACCCAGAAATTCATACACATGTCCTCAAGGACACACAGTGGATAAAGGTGTTGGTTAGATCCAGTGACAGGACCCAAAGAGTGTGAGTTCAATATCAGGTTAAGGCAGTGGAGAACTTGAAGAGGGGAATTAACAAGAGATAATTGACATTAATTAAACATGCCACGTGGAACTAGAACAGTTTACCCTATTGAGCGAAATAAAGGGTTCAGTTCAACATTCCAACCACCTGAAAAAGGCCAGAGTGTACAACAGCCGAAACGTTGTAATAAATATGGCGACAAAGATAAAGACAATAGTCCAAATAATGTAAATAAATACATTTTTATAGTAAAATTACCAACAATACATTTTATGATCTACAAACTATATATCTAAAAAGCAAACCTTTAACCTGAGAATATAAATTGTATAAAAATACTTGTAACTGAAAGCATAAAATTATGTACAAAATATATAGATTTCAGTATTAACTCACCCATAGTTGTTGATATGCTTCTAGATAAAATCAGCCAACTTGCTCAGGTTCTGTAAAGAATCTTTTGCTATCCCTCTGTTCCTTTGAATTTCTCTGTCACACTTTCCATTTTCAGTTTCTACACTCCTCTGATATTTGAATGGCTACACCTTCTTGATTTCGAGAACTGTAATGACTAACTGAGTTTTAGATGTGTCCCTTTTAGTCCATCTTTTTAAAGTGTTTAGTCCTTTCTTTTTGCATACATCAAATTCTTTCATGTGCCATGTCCATTCAGGATGTTGGTGATCATGACTCTCCACAAGTTCCTATCCTTCATAGCTCTATTTAATGTTTGTCTCTTAACTATCTCTAACAGTTGGACCATTTACACAAGCTAGTTAGGTTAATTATTTTCTGTTTCCCTTATCTTGCATTCAGTATATCCTGTGAGAGTCAAATTTTCAAACCCTCCTTTCCTTATTAAGAGTCCCAAACATTTCGATTGTCTCTTTCTTATTCTAAGTAAAGGGTTTTTTTTGGCTTCCATTTTTCATACTCATTGCTCACATGTTCTGCTCATGGTATTCTTAGCATCCTTCTGTAGAGTCTAATTGATCTTTCAATTTTCATTTTGCATATATTATCATTATCACCAGATGTGTGGGTAGCATAATGGATATTGGTGCAGAAAAGAGAATTGTGAGGTGAGCTCAAATTCAGAGCTATACTCATTGTGCTGACTTCAACACAAATCTCTTTGGGAAAGCCATGAATCAGTCTCTTCTCCCACGAGCTATGAGTTAAATAGCAGGGTAGACTGGGATCTCTAGCAATGGATAACAACTTTGAGAAGGAAAATTCTGAATTCCAAACAATGGTGAAGGCAATGCAAAAGCACTCTCCCATCTTCCCCAAGTTAATATGGCAGAGGAATTTGTGGATAGTTATACTCATCTACATCCTTAAGAGACATGGCATTACAAAATAATAATAATAATAATAATAATAATAATAATATCATCATCATCATCATCATCGTCAGTCAAAGCTACTGCTTGTCTACTACCAGACAATCTTTTTTCCTTTTCCTATGTCTTACTGACAAGCTCCTTTATTTCATCTTTCCATCTTCTATCTGGTCTTTTTCATATCATGTTTACTGCCAATTGGACATCAAACAAGGAACCTTTTACTCCAACTATTATTTTTTTCTTTTATATATCTATACTACCCACATCAATTTTTGATATTTAATCATTTCTATACTGTCTCTTATTTAAGCCATGTTGACCACTTTTGGATTTATTTACAGTATTTTTCTTTCCATTTTTTTTTGTGCGTTTTCAAGATTGTTTTCAAGCATGTGTTCAATTGTATTCTGAAAGAGATCATAAAAATAGAAAAGAACAACTGGAAAGGATCCAAATAAACATATACGTAGGAAAGGCAATAATATTAAAGGCCATGAAAATAAAACAGAATGATATATAATGATAGCGTGTAAAGCATTTAACAAAAATAGAGACATTATGAAAAGAAACTTGTATACTTAAAATCTCAAGTAAATAGTGAATGTCAGATATGGGTGCGCAACATGGAAATTAATAATATCACTTGCACATAGATACAAATACACACATCTCATCTGATCTATGTTTGATTTTTATTTGAGCCCAATTCCTAATTCATATATATATATATATATATATATATATATATATAGAGAGAGAGAGAGAGAGAGAGAGACACATTAGAGACATAGTGCTGTGCAAAAGTAACTAAAACTCTAAGATATTTTTAAAATTGTCTCATTCTTCCAGATGATTAAAAATTAAACTGTGCAAAAATAATTGAACCATTACATTTAATATTTGTATACAACTCCTTTTGTGGTTACAATGTTAACTTTTCTATTATTTTAAAAAAAATTTCTGGAATATTGACTGCCAATTTTTAACCATTGTTCTCCGCAAAACTTGCACAATTGCGTAATATTTCCTGGGTTTCTTGCATGCACTACCGTCTTTCACTTGAATCACAGATTTTCAATTGGGTTTGAAGATTTAAAATTTCTTTTTACGAACCCATGTGGATTTGCTTTGATGCTTTAGATCATTGTCCTGCTGGAAGTTCCAGCCCCCATCAAAACCCAACTTTTGAACTGAGGACAAGACATTTTTATTCAAATTTGCTTGGTATCTTGCAGTGTCCATTGTGCTGTCGGTTCGTATTATATTGCCTGTTACAGCTGCAGCAAAACACCTACAAATCATAATGTAGTCACCACCATGTTTAATGTCTTATATTAAATTGTTCTCTTCAACAGCTGTATTAGGTGCTCATTTGATATACTACATGTTGTTCCTCCCAAAAACCTCTAGTTTGGTTTCATCCAACCATAAAACCTTTTGCCAGAATATTTTAGCTTATTAATATGAGCATTGACATAGTTGAGGTGAGCATACTTGTGTTATTTCATAAGCAGTGGCTTTTTCTAGGCATTTTGCCATGAGGATTAGCATTGTTCAGATTTTGTCACACTGTAGATGTATGCACATTGATTCTGACATTGGCCAGTGAGCATTGAAGAACCGCAAAGGTCATAGCAGGATTTGCCTGGGCTTGCTGAACTATATGTCTATTAGCTGTTATTTTTTATGGATGGCCACTTCTTGATTGTGGTGCCATCATACCAAAGGCCTTCCATTTATAAATAATTTGCTGCATGTTGGAGAAGTGCACTCCAAATATTTTTCATAGCTCTTAGTAGCCTTCTCCATCATTATAGGTTTCAACTATGTGATTTTTTAAAGTTTCAGGAAGTTCTTTTGATCTTTGTATATATATATTTTTTTAATTAAGTCTCTAACTGCACACACTTGTATACACAGTATGTTATATTGTTTGACTGCAGTATACACAGCTTGCCAAAAAATGAACACATGTCATTTTGATTTTTATATGTGCACAAAAAATTATTTACCCTGGTAACCATGTAAAACAAACATACAGAGTGCAACTGTAAGGGTTTACTTACTTTTGCACATCTTAATTTTAATTAATATTTTTATTTCAGCTTGATAAAAATCTTTGACAGTAGTTGTAATTGGTTTAATAAAGGTTTTTCTTAGTAACTATACAGTTTAATTAAGATTTGTTGATTATATAGCGAAAAAAAGAGACCATTATTTTAATTATTATCTTTGAACAGCACTGTTTATAAATATATATATATATATATTTACATACACTCTATCTCTGATACTGAGCACTTTAACCTATAAATATAGCATACCTTAAAACTATGTTTTATCATATATATATATATATATATATATATATATGATAAAAGATTCTGATCCATATTTTAGATCCATATTCAGATTCTGATCCATATTTTATCTATATTTGATTACAACTATATATATATATATATATATATATATATATATATATATATATAAGTTGTAATCAAATATAGATAAAATATGGATCAGAATCAGAATTTGATTACAACTATATATATATATATATATATATATATATATATATATATATATATATATATATAAATTGTAATCAAATATAGATAAAATATGGATCAGAATCTGACAAAATAATGAGATAAAGAACAAATAGAAAACATAGAATTGTAGTATGTTTGATTTTTATTGAAGTTTCATATCACAGTCTTTGATGAAGCTTTAATAAAAATGAAAATATCTTGACTCCTATTTGTTTACAATTTTAAAAAAATGGTCTCATTGCTACACAGGAATTACCATTTCAAAATAAGAGCTAAAAATTTGAAATTTGATTTTAAAATTAAATTTAAAATCCATAGTTCCATTCTATTATCAAGTGATTTTTGGATTGTGCAGTGATGTGCCATTACCTGAGCCCATGTTCTGTATGCCCATCACAATCAAAATGAATATACATTTTGCTTGAAACTGAGATATTCATCCATGTAAACTTGTTGAATAATGATGAAGTCTTTTGAGAAGGTTCAGTCAATAAAACACTGATAAAAAATTGCTACTTGGCTGGAAATTTGTTGAAAGTGATTCACTTTCTTGAAGATTTTTTTTCAACAAGCAGAACTACCAAAATGGACTCGACTCAAAGTGAATCAGCAACTGACAGTGTGAGAATTGGAAAATCTGGGGATTCCACATTATATCTAAAAATGTTCCCAGCCATTTTAAATATCATGATTGACTATTCTTCAAATCTGATACAAGCTGTTTTGGAAAAATGACTGCATCACGCTTGTCTGTCAGCACCACCATCTACAAATCCAGGTTTGACTCACTGTAACTTCTGGTTTTTTACAAAGCTAAAATGTCACTGAAAGTGAGGAGACATCAGACCATGGACAAGACTAAGCAACTGTACAGTCAACTGATGACACTCTTAAAAGAAAAATGACATGGTCAAGGAATTTTGGAATAAGTGTGTGAGATCCCAAGATGAGTACTCTGAACAAGTCTAAAGAACCATTTCTTTGGGAAGTCTACTTTTATTATATGGGGAACAGACATGATGTATAAACATGAAATACTTGTGCAGTATACATGATGGAAAAATTATTGCCTCCTACATGTGAAGTGTATGTTTTGAATCAAGAATCTATTACATTACCATGGCAACAAAATTTTATGAGAACAAAGATAAGATACATGAATATTCCAAATCTTATGATAAATAATGAATAAAATTTACTTAAACAGTTGAATTGTCTTATTTATGTTAATTTTGTTTTTGTTTTTTAAATTTTATAAGAGTGGATGCTAAAATGCTTTTGGTCCATCCAACTTGTCAAAACCTGATCAAGTGATGAAACACTATAATTTGGAATCATTTTGTAGTCAAGCAGAAAACTTTTATCTTAAAAATTAGGTGGTACATTATACAATGGAATCTGTCACAAGGAGTACAATACAGTCTGGGACTTCTGATATGGAGTACAACTTGGTAATGCTTATAAGAGTACAATACAGTATTCATTATATGGAGAATAATTCAGTACTCCTTATATTAAATTTATCACTGCTGATAAGGAATATAATACAGTACTCATTAAAAAGAAAAGTTCAGAAATGTCTATAAGAAGAACAATCATTATATGGAGAATAGTTTGGTACTCATAAGGAGTATAATACAGTATTCTACTAAAAGAAATGTAGATATATCATTGATAATGCAAATCATTAGACTGATTGAAAAGAAAAATGTCTCTTTGCAACTGATTAAATACATGATTATTTCTCCCTGCTTAAACATTACAAGACATTATTTGATAGAATAGAAAAAGAAAGAAAGTTGACTGCAGACTATATGTCTTCAGTAATTAGTATGATAGATTTTACTCACATTGGCTTGATAGATGAGCATAGTCAACAGTGTTCTACTTTAGTATTTGGCCCAGGTTAGAAATTTTTTTTTTTCAGTTCTTTCTTTGTTATAATTAACCCAACTAGACAGGCACTGGGAAGAGAATTTTTGACTTTTCTGTAAGTCTTGAAACAAATCTTCTATCTTTGAGGAATAGGTAATCAGGTTTATCAGATTATATCTCATAATACTGCAATAATAAAAGGTAATCCCACTATACCAGCACATTCTATGAGAGTGTGCTGAAAAGATATTTACCTGACCAACAAATACTGATGTTTGGTAATATTTGGGTAGTGGGCAAGGCGAGACAAGGCACCACTCTTGTATATCACCATATCCTCAGATCATAGAGCTGAGACAGTCAGTTCCATGCCAGGCCCATGTTTGATACAGTCAACAAAATATTTACAGTTTTCTCATAGGTGGATTTCTCAGAAAACAAATGTTTTTGGGGTCTGCAAAAGTGGACAGATGAGGTCATGAGTATAACAGGAAGTAGCATAAAAGCCTTTTCTGTAGGAATGGATCTTCACATTTCCAATATACATAGCCAGGTTCTATGTCCATCATTAACCATTCTGTCTTCTATCAATTTATCACATTGATTCAGATGAGAACTGCTACTTGGAAGAGGCTTCAGTTTTCATTATGAAGAAATAGATCTGGTCAGATTGGAAGAAAATATTTTGAGTGGAAATAAATAGGTAGATAGAAAAATACATATATATATATATATATATATATATATATATATATATATATATATATAGATAGATAGATAGATAGATAGATAGATAGATGAGAAGTTATATTTTCCTGGTACATTTGATCTGCTAAAGATTTTGATGGATTCATATAAATCCAAAGAAATAATAAGACATAGAATTTGAAGATGAGAAATGAAATGTGAAAAGAAGTGAAAAGAATAAGTCGCCGACAAAGAAGATTGAATCTTTCAAATCCTACACCACTTGTAAATTGTCAGGGGGCAATAATTCCAAAATAGTAGTGAGATTATATTAATCAGTGGGTGATAATCCAACCGTATCTGCAATTGTGATTCTGGTGTACAATATCTTATTTAAAAATACAAGAAAAAATTAAACACACTTTACATATATATATATATATATATATATATATATATATATATATATATTTATTTTAAGTCAAATTTCAAGTGAGCAGTGACCAACCTTAACTCCCAGTTTCATCAGGCTGTCAGTAACAGTAGATTTTAAAAATAGGAAATCTTATACCACCAGGAAAATCCAGGATGGTAAGCCCCCCAAGATCACCAGGCTGTATGTATGTATGGGCAAATAGTTGTGGTTCAGCAGATGATCCCTTTATGAGGACAATGTTGAGATACAATTCCTGAGTATGAGATTGGTGAAGACTGCAGTTGCCATTAAAGTCTGAGTTGGGATGACAGCCAGGACACATGATCTCATCAAAAATTTTTGTTCCACTAATATTATAGCAAGCTCATCAACAGATTCTGTTAGAAATGCCATGTGTGCAGCTATCCAGTTACCTGGAAGGCGGGGGGAGGGGCAACTGATGTGGACAATGCTCCCGCACGTGCATGATAAACAAAAACAACTGATGAAGAAGGGGAAGAAGAAAGATACATACTGAGGGATAGATATATTTTCTTTTTCCAAATCGATAAGGGTCTGAATGTGTTCATCAATATACTTGCATATTTATGCAATTATTTATTTAAATATATGGCTTAACAGTCATAAAAAAGCAAATAGCTTTCATTTTGATAATATATATGTGGCACTTTCTCCTATGCCTGCTTTCAACTTGGTCAATATTTCTGCGTGTCTAAGACACTGCCTGTAATAACCAATTCATCTAAAGAAAAAAATCTATCAATCAATTTAATCAATTTATATTTCCTTATTTCTTTCTTTCATTTTATACAAGCATCCATCAATACACTTATGCTATGCAGACTTATTTGTCATTTATGTCCAAGATGATTAAAGTGAAGAAAACTTAACAAGTCAGAGCAATACTTGCAAAAGAAGTGATTTTGCAGTGGCTGGGGGTCAAAGGAAACAAAAGACAATATTAAAGAATAATAAATGCTATAACTTTCTTATTCTATGTGCCATGTCTTGAAGGATCATGACTTGTCATGGCTCTCCACAACTTCCTATCCTTTGTAACTCTAAGTAATGTTTATAATTTTACTATTCTTCCCACACCCTGTTCTGATATTCATTTCCACTAGCTCGTTAAATGCTTGCTTCTTGCCTCTGTTGCTCTTGCCTACAACAATATAGATGTACAGGTTTTATGGATTGTGGCTCAGAATTAGAACTTGGAGGTCCAAGTTTGAATTCCAGTTGATTTTGTTACATTCACTTACATGCAAATACCCTTGAGAAAGGGTTGGAATTAATTTCCCTCTTGGCTATAGATTAAATAGTATGATGTGTACGTGAAAAAAATAATTGTTATTCTCATAAAAATTGTTACTGCAATATTCACTCACAAAAAAAAAGAGTTATTCTTACACTCCAAAATATGTTTCAGCTTTAAGTAACCTATAATCAGTTGTTAAATATATAAGTATGTTTTATCATGAGCCATTACAAGTGTTGTATTATGGCTTTAGTTTCAAGATGAAATAAAGATAAAAACTGTACATTTGGATATTTATTTATTATATTGGTCTTGATCTAAGCTTTCAGGCCACATGAGCCATCATCAGAGTGGTTATATGGACATAACTATAGAGATGTGTGCTGTCAAAGATGACATCCTGTTTTATTTACATAGAAGTTTCCTATGCGACAATAACAGTTGCAGAATAGCAGACACAGCTGATACATTCATAATGTTGTTCTATGACATCCTACATGACCATGTGAGAGAAAGAAATATGTTTAAATGCATTGTAATATATTGTGACTGGTTTGAAATGTAATTTTGTTGAGTGTGGGTTGCTCTGTTTTAATGTAGATGGCCTCCAATTTACTGTGTGTATGTGTGAGTATTGTTGTGTTATCAACTAATATCTATCTAATATTATGTACATGGCTATGTTTTTCTAAATATATATATATATATATATATATGGTCATGTTGCAAGGATGATTGATGACAGAATACCTAAGGTCCTCATGTATAACCAGCTTGATAATGGACAAATGACTGTTGGATGATTGTGGCTTAGGTATAAAGTTAAGCTTAAAAGTAACCTCTCAGCTGTCAGTGTGCCTCATACTAACTTCAAGTGATTTGACCTGGACAGAAATAACTGGAGATATTTGTGCCAAAGTGATATCAGAAATTTTGAAATCACATGTATTGACCAGCTAAGAGATAAAAGACAACAGTGAAAAGTGTCAAAAAATATTCCTGCGGCTATGTCCCAAGATCCTCACTGTTGCACAATATGTGGACTTGCAAGCAGATCACTAACAGGACTGAAGTGTTACAAACAACACAAACATAAAAGCTGAATGACGTTGTCAGATCCTCATACGTCAAAATCAAAGGGAGAGTCCATCATCATCATCATCATCATCTATATGATAAATCAAGAATGAAAAAATAGTTTAATAAGGAAAAAATTATTCTATGGTACCTTTTTACCTTGGTGTCTTCAAAATATACTTTGTTTGTTTACTGTTTAACACTTCCGCTGCTAACTACGGAGATCTTCATTTTTCTTATCTTGCTCCAGCTGGCTAAGTACGGAAACCTATGTTTTTTTGCATACCGCTGGTATGAGATTCCCGTTGCGCCATCTATCGTAAAATCACAAAGGACAATGCTTCAAAAGATATCATGTGTATACCCATTACTGATCTGGTAAGTCATTCCCAGGTATATCCATGAAAGTGGAAGGCTGTAAAACACACTGGTGCCAGTTTTCTGTGTAATATAATATGTAGGTTGAAATTTGGCATTTTCTTTAAAAATGGCTGGCTGGATGGGGGGAGCACTGGGCAAATGAGTAGCAGTGAAAGTGTTAATCTGGGGTTGTTTTTACTAGTTTCCTGGTCAAGATTAAGGAGAGCAAGATTAAAAGACACTAGTAAAATTGGTTAATAGAGAAAGGATAAATGAAGCATATTGTACATTAAAAAATATTTTATGTTGTCCTGAAATCAATAATGGCAATAGGTTTTTTTTTTATAATCCCCTTGTTTGTTCAACATTAAAATGCATTCAATCAGAATTTTATGGTATTTTTATTGCAGCATTATCAAATATAGAAGATAAATATATAACATTTTTTTTTATTATTTCCATTAGTTAACTGTTTCTGATCTCTTACATTTCCTGGAAGTAGATTAAGTAGTTTTTATTTATTTATTGCACTACGGGATATGTAGTGAGAGTAACAGTTACCAGTCACTGGTTACAAGTCACTGGATTTAACCATCACTTTTATACACTGGGTCATGTGTCGTGAGTTCAATACCTTGCTACTCCAGTGGTGAGCAAAAACTTGGAGAGTGGAGGTAAAGGGAGATAACTGAGACATCCAAACAAGGCCTGGCACGTGGAACTAGAACACTCTACCCCAGTTGGCAAAATAAAGGGTTTAGTTTGAAATTCCAATCACATGAAGAAAGCTGAAGTGCACAACGGCCAAAACATCATGAATATGGCAATAAAGATAAGGATAACAGTCTGAACAATGTAAATAATGTAAACACACACACACACACACACACACATCTATATATATATATATATATATATATATATATATGTTAGTTGAATATTCACCTAATAAATGGTGCAAGAGCCACTTAAAGTAGAGGGTTACTGAATAACATTGCTTTATAGATATAAGAGGGGGAGTTAAAATGTGTGCATTATGAGGATATGTAGGATAGATAATGGATGACTTTAGACTTGGAGAGGTGAAGATTGTAGTGATCAGCGAGGCATCCTGTCAGGAGTCTGTCGCACAAGGCAACGGCTCTTGAGAAGAAGAAATCTGAATGACACTTCTTCCTTACCAGCTAAATATGAAGGGAATGAGAATGGTTCAACCCTGTGTAAATGGTACAGTGGCTTTTAGCTGTAAAGGACTGAACTAGTGGAAATCAGGAGGTGGTTAGAACATTTTCCATAGAAACAGTGATAGAACAGCAACAGACTTGTGACATTTCATCTGTGAGTAAGGTGCTGGATGGTGAAAAATAATTCATCACTCGTGCGCTTTTGAACTCTGTCAAGGCTGGAAAGAGAGTATTCGACATCACCATATCTATCCCAGGGCATCAATACTCTGATTAATTGATGGTAATTATTTTTATGGTTTATCAACCAAATTTGTCAGGTAGTTAAAGTCAAAACATATTTTGGTTTGTAAGAATAAGTCTTTTCTTTTTGCAAGTGATTATTACATTAACAATTTTTTTGAGATAATTATTTTTCCAGATATAAGTCTTAAATATTTGATGAATTCATACCTTCCCCAAGAGTATTTGTGCGTAGGTGAATATAACAAAATCGACTTGAATTTGAACTCAGCTCTCCAATTTCTCATTCTGAGCCATTATCTATTACACCACCTACAGTACACAATCTTTGGTCTGATCTGGCTCTAGTAAATGGAGTTAAACTTAAGCTAAAAGCTAAAACAGATAGGAAGTTATTAAATGCCCTGATAAGTAGGATTTTTTGGAGTTTTCTTTCTGCATCTGTCATCAACACTGTGTCATCAAAAATTGTACCTACATATACTAAATCCTGGTAGGATCTCCAACTTGCTTGCTATTGAGGTTGAATAAATCTGGTGAGAAGACCTATCCTTGTCTTATATTCCTATATGTTTTTGTGTAGTTAATTTTCTATCCATATGCAGGCAGTTTGTTCCCAGTATAAGTTCTGTATTATTCTAACATCTTTCTCAAATAGAAGTGGAAGTGTCCATGATAAAATGTCTTTGCATCACTTTCTATATCACATAGGATTAAGGACATGACTTTTCTTTACAAATCAAGAGAGTATGTTTCAATTGTTTATGACTCGAGTCAATATTTACTAACCTTAATTTAGACTAGCACAAGATCACTGATTGAAAAAAAAAAAACAATCATTCAAATTTTATCAGTCACATTTTTAGTCAGTGTTCTGAATCTATTTCTAATTCTCTTGTATCATTTTAATCCCACCTGCTGTCACTGTGACTTTCTTTCATACAGTCTAATCTTAGAAGTTTCCAATGCTTTGTTAATTCTAGTCTTTCTTTTCTTGTATTTACCAATATAAACTCAATCCTGATACAGTCTTCTTTTTCCTCATTGTTTCTAATAGTGTTCACCCAATACAAGGCCAAAGAGCCACTCATGGTAGAGGATTACTGAATGAGGAGTCTGATATGAACATAAGGGGAGAAAGTGAAGGATAGGAATGACAGAATTGAGGAGGTTAAGATATTTATGGAAGCATCCACACAGGAGCCTATTCCACAATGTTGTTGTTTTTGGGAAGAAAGCTTCTGAGAGAAACATCTTTCTTGTTAATGGAATACATAGGGAATGAAAATGATGCAACCCTAGGGGACATAGTAAGGGGGGGCGCCTTGGCTGTAAAAGTCTGAACTGGATAGAGCTCAGCTGAACATTTGCAATGGAAGTAGGAATAGAATAGCATCGCTTGCATTGCTGTGACGGGAGGAGAGGTTGCAAGGTGGAAATTATGTCATCCACCACAAGGCCATCTAAATGATTTTGGAGTCATTTTTTGCAAAGTCTGTTTGGTTTACTGATGTAAGCTCTGTTAGGATATCAAAGATGAGCTGTAATATTTTGGGATTATGTCCTGATTAAGTTTTTCTCTTTTTCCAACTTTATTTAATATTCTAAAGATAAATTCAGGTTCTCTTTAGTCGTTTTGCATAAGAAGATAAGTCAATCTAGGCGATCATGGCTCTCTACGCCTTCTTTTCCTTTATTATACATAAATAGTATGGATTTTTTAAGAAAATTAAACCATTATTTTTTTAAAAGATTAAACCATTGTTTTAATTAAAGTATTACTTTTAAAAGATTAAACCATTACATTTTTAAATTAAATTTTGAAGCAAATCAAATCATTAAACTTTTTAAAATATTAGATTTTTTTAAACATAAAGCAAACCATTATTTTTTTAAAGTTTTGAACAGATTAGATTTTTTAAAGAAAAATCTATTAGACTTTTAAGAAAAGCAGACAATAATTTCTTAAAAGGTTAGATTTTTTTAAAGAAAATCAATCTATTAGATTTTTAAAAGAAAAGCTATTACTTTTTAAATAACGGGAATTATTATTGTTAAAGATTAATTATTATTTTTAAATTAGACAGCCATTAGATTAAAAGAAATGTAAAATATTATTGTTTTTGAAAACGAAAACCATTATTTTTTAAAAGTAACACAAAGCATTACTTTTTAAAGAAAAGAAACCATCACATTTTTAATTAAGTATGTCTTGTGACAAGTATCCAGTTTAATAAATGATGAAGCATTTGTAACTTTATATCTTTGTCAAGCAATCTAACCATACATCACAATTTGGGTGCATCTTTTCTTAATCAAGAAAATTTAAAAGAAACAGAATATGTAAACAAGGCAAAAGCACATTTATTTCTAAAAAATTTGATATATGAATATTTCATTTTTAAAACAAAATGTTATTTGTTTAATGCTTACATAAATATATTTATAGAAAAATATACAGTCTTTTTTTCACTGCTTAGATAGATAGCTGATGTCGATAAAAATTAAATTGTACATATTGGTCAGTGCTTTGCACTTTCATACATATATATATATATATAGATAGATAGATAGATAGAGAGAGAGAGAGAGAGAGAGGGAGAGGGAGGGTGCGATGGATAAATTGTCGTCTAAACTATGCAAAAATTAGAATAGCATGGACATCTCATTCTAACAGATATATTTACCAAAATTACACAAAAATATCTTGAAATAATAAAAAGTAAATTTATTTAATAAAATCGCCATTGGCTTCAACCACAACCATTGCACTAGAGAGAATGATCGGTGCTCGCACTGAAGCCAATGCAACTGTTGGTTGTGGGGGCTTGAACAATTTTTATTCCTAGCCTGGGTGTACACACTCAGGCTCCCCACATTAAACCGATCATGTTTCACAACCTGACCTGGAAAATTATACTGAGAGGTGCCTGGCCATAGGGAAGAGCCACACCCTCTCATTGCACTAGAGAGACGGATTGGTGCTCACACCTGGGGGAATTTTTGATCCTAGCCCAGATGTATGTGCTTCGGTCCCCACCTTGAAAACTGGACTTGTGTCACAACTTGACTTTGTGTGGGGTGGGAGGAGGTTGTCAAGTAAATACAAAATTATTATAAAGTAGAGCTGGGGCTTTTTAATCTCAGAATCTGTGGGAGAATTGAACTCCAATTTCACATTTATTCATATAAATTCCATAATATAGGTTTTACTTAATTAGATATTATGTTTCTCTAACTTTTCAAATGTTGAATGTATAACTAATTTTAATTTCTTTTTCTCCATCTTTACACTATATTAATTTTATCTTATAAATTGTCCCCTGTTCTGTCAACCATGAAATAAAAATAATTGTTTGTAAGGAAAATAAGGATCTACTTACATCAAATCATCTTTAAATTAAGTGGCAGCAAAAGAATTATTGTTGAACTTTTAAAAGGTAAGCTCAAACATTAATTGGATACTTAAATGAAGCAATCAATTTTGAGTTCTTCTGTAGTTTATTGATGCTTATCGCATCTATTCCTACTAGCTACTGTGATGAAGGCTAAACCAAGACTCCTCCACAGGAGCTAGCTTAAATGCCACCTAATAGGGCGGCTTTTAAACATGCACTGCAATTCTGGATACAAAGGAAAAATAAGAGTTACTCCGTTGAGCCAAGAAAGCAACAATAATGGCTAGTATAATATATTAATATATATTTTTAACCTCGCATCATCTGGCAATCCTGAATCTGAGCTTAACAAAAATTGTTCTCTGTACCTAACTTTTCTAGGGCTTTTGAATGAGCTATGAATCATTGAAATCGAACCAGTGGGAGTGGAGGAATTGCTTGGACACACACACACACACACACACACACACAAACATACATACATACACTGTAATTTATATATAAGATATAGATATATACTAATAATTCTTAGTACAGGTATTATAATAGTTATCAATAGGTTAAATTTGAAATCAGAGTTGAGTTCAAATTTTGATTGAGCACCATATTTTTTTGCACAAATCTACTTAGAATAGGCATGAATCTGTTAAAAAAAGCAATCCCTGAATTGAAATCTCTGTTGTTTGGTAAACATATCAAAACCTAGTAAAGCCTGTGGAAGTAAATCTAGAATTAATTTCCTGTGGTGGTTTGATGTAACCATTGAACTTCTGGTAAATCCTGGAGACAAACTGACCACAAACTTAATGCCCTGTATTCCTTTGGATCCTGTCAGTTTGGCAAAGAGTACATTCTATTATCTGGTGAACACAAGGCTTCTATACACCATAAGCCAGGCTTGCATCCTAGATTAGTCAGTCAAGTCTCAACATCTAGTGATCTTGACTGGCCTGACAATATCTCTTGAGATAGAAGGAAGCATATATATATATATATATATAGCAATGAAAAAGATATTAGGAAGCCAAAAATGCTAACAGTCAATGGGATACTGAGAAAAAAGACATTTAAGGCAAGCAGTCTTTGCTATAAAGGGCTCAATATCAAAGGTAGAGCATTAAAAGAATTAAAATAAGTAAAAGTTTGTTATTTTGCTGATTGATGTTACCTTCATCATCCTGACTCCAGAGTTTCATAGGGAGAGCTCTCCGTCCACTCTTCAGAGAGTATCAGCAATTTACTTATTAATAATTACTAATACTATTACTTATTACTAATAATTGCTGATACTCACCCAAACAGTGAAAGGACATGTCTACCTAAAGCCTATAAAACTCTTATTGAGATGATGAAGGTAACATCAATCAGCTAAGTGACAAACTTTTTACTCATATTAATCCCATATATATATATATATATATATATATATATATATATATATATATATATATATATATATATATATATATATATATATATATATATATATATATATATATATATATATATATATATGACCAGGAGATTGTGTTAAGCATGAAACAGACTGTTAGCATTTAGTATTGACCTCAGTGTCCACTTTTTATATTTACACATGCTCTATCCCAGATATTGCACTTCACCCATAAATATAGCATCCCATAAAACCATATTTTTATCATATACACAAAACACACATTATATATACATACATACATACATACATATATATATATATATATATATATATATATATATATATATATATATATATATATATATATAAAAAAAAAGAAAGAACAGTAAGATATAAAATCCGGTGTTCTTATAGATATTTTATTTTACAAAATAGTGCTCAATGTAAATTTACAGAGCATTAATATTATAAATTAATTGATTTAAAATATAGTTATTTTCTACACAGTTCCAACCATGTTTCAAAAATAGAAGCTAAAACCCTAATTTTTTTTTTCCAAAATAAAGATGAAATGGAATTAATGCATTTTTAATTTATTTGCAAAAATAAAATTGGGGTTTTAGCTTCTATTTTTGAAACATGGTTGAACTGTGTAGCGAAAATAACCATATTTTAAATCAATTAAATATATATATATATATATATATATATATATATATATATATATATATGTGTGTGTGTATATGCTGACAGTATTGATTTATTATAAGTTCATGAAAAATATATGCTATATCTCGAGATTCTCAAGAAAATCCAATGAAGTGTCTGTAATTTAATCAATCCTGTCCTGGCATCACAAAATCACTTTCCAATCCTCTTCATATGACTTCCCTATATCTTTTCTCGAAATGTTTTCATGTCATTTGTTCTGATGAGCTTTCCTCCTTTGTAATCTTGACTGCATGAATTCAAGCACGTACTACTAGATTGGCAACTAGCTTTTCTCTTTATACTGTTGAATTAGCTCTCAATGTAACCGTTAGTTCTTTTTTAATATTTTCTTTTCTTGCACTTCTCGCCTTTGGAACTCACTTTTGGTTTCTTGCTTTCTTGCCACCTACAATCTCCAAAAATTTAAATTCAAAATCCATTTCCTTCTTCTATGTGAATCCTGTTCTTTTATTGTCCTTTCTTCTCACTAAAGTCTTCTAATTCTCTTTCACTCCCATTATCCCCTTGAATCTTAGCTGCATTATCGACTTGCTTGGAAAGAAATGATTAAATAGAAAAAAATTAGATGAATATTCAGAATGCATTTGGGTGGTAATGAAAAGAAATCTGTGATTAGCAATGTGAAAATAATAAATAGGACTAGAGGATTCCAGAAACTGTCTGGAAAATATTCTGCTGTTCTTTAAGTCACTTTCAGAGATATTTGTTAAAATAACACAACACCCAGACCTGTCAGACCTTACCTCCAGTCCAGAATTAACTCCTTGCAACTTGTCTTTTGGAAATCTAAAATCATTATTGAAATGGAGAAGTTTTCAGACTCTGGAGAAATGCAAGTAGAATGATATGACAGCTGATGGTAGTCCCTCAAAAGAACTTTGCATGAAATCCTAAGTAGAGTATTTTGGATCAAGTAACAGAGTAATTTCTTTAGGTAGCTAAAATTTCTGGTTATAACATTTATTGATAGACTTTATATTTACACATATTTTCAGTCAGAATTTCTGGGATGTGGAGTTATCATTATTTACACTATTTATATTTGGACTGTTGTCCTCATCTTTGTTGTGTTTATCACAACATTTCAGCTATTGTTTACTCCAGCCTTACTTAGGTGTATATCAATATATACATATTTTCAGTTATTTAACTGTATATATATATATATATATATATATATATATATATATATATATATATATATATATATATATATATATATATATACAAATATTTTAATACATGACTGGATAGATACATATAAATATACAGAATAACAGAAAAATTATTAGATTTTTTTTTCTCAGGAGTTGAACCTTTTGAGAAGAATATTAGACCAAGGGAAATTGTTCTGTGTCAGGAATAAAGAAAATAAAAAGAGATTATAAGAAAGAGATGATGAATTTTCTGTTAAAGAATCAGACATTCGATTAAATTCTTTAGTCTTGGACAGATGATCTCTACCAATATGTTTTTTTTTATAGATTGCTTTCTGTGTATTTGTTTTTTTTTTCCCTATTTCCTTCTAAAACCTAAAAATAAGCTCATAAATCCTTTTTTTTTATCTAAAATTTATTTTCCTTCTTAATTTCTTTCAGCATTCATTTTTCATTTGTGCACGTGTTTATTTTTTATTGTTCACAGTCCAACTTTTAAAAAAATTCTGCAAATTTCCTTTTTTTTTGTATTTCTACAAAACACATTAAAATTACTTACTTATCTGGATCTTTTATTCATGTATATTTTGTTTACTCTGAGACGATAATATTTTTTCATCTTACTACAAACCAAAGTTAAAGTTGTATTCTAGTATGCAAAAAACATTTTTATTTTTTCCATTGTTCTCTCTTTTTTTTTTACTGTATCCTTTAATCTCAGTTTCCACATTGCTCTTTCCTTCTCTTTCTGTCTTTTTCATTCACCTCTCCTTTCTTGTTTTAATCTTTCTTTCTGGTTTTCCTACTTTGTTCATTATTTTTTTTCTTTTTTCTTCATGTCACTAAGTAGAATATTCTTTTTCTTCAACTTCTTATTCTTTCTTGCAATCATTTTGAGCTTATTTCTCACATTTTTTTTCTTTCGTTCATTCTGTTTTCTTTCTTTTCATTTTATTTTTTCATTTCTTTCTTATATTTTCACTTTTATGCTTTTCTTTCTTTCTTTCTTTCTTTCCTTCTTTCTTTCTTTCTTTCTAATTCACTTTTTCACTTCTTCCTTTCTTCAACATTCTGTTTTTTCTTTTTCTTTTTCATTCACTCTGATTCTCTCTTTTCATATTCATTCTACTTCTTTCTTTCTTCCTCATTCACTCTCTCTAATCACTGCTTCTTTCTTTCTTTTATCTTTCTTATTCGTTCTAATTTTCTTTTTTTATTTCTCGTTCACTCTGCTTTCTTTCTTCATCATTCATTTTCCTTCTTTCTTCCTCATTTATTCTCTATCTTTTTTAATCACTGTGCCTTTCTTTATTTTATCTTTCTCATTCACTCTTTTTATTTCACGTCCTCTCTGCTTCATTTTTTCTTATTCATTCTCTTTCTTTCTTCCTCATATACTCTGCTTCTTTTTTCTTTTGTGTTTTCTTATTCACTCTATTCCTTATTCTATTTTTTCTTTTTTATTCACTCATTTCTCTTCTTTTCTAATATTTCATGTCACTGCCAACATAAACTGCCACTTTTGTCTTTAAACTTTTTTTCTTGGTGCATGTCTTGAACTAAAAGACTTTTCATTTCTGTTTCCACTTTTTATTTGAGTTTAATATTTTGAATAAGTTTTTCTTGTCTCATCAAGTTCTGTATTCAAATTCCTAATTAGTCAACATCTGACTCATTTAAGACTATAAAAGTTTTTAGTTTTCATTCAATATTACTTGAAAAAATTAGATCTATTAATTAAAGAAGAACAAATTAAAAGGGTGAATATTATAATTCTTCATGAAGTTAAAACTCAATTTCTTCTGAGAATTTTTTAATAAAATATGTAAAAGTTCCAAATAAATAAGTTAATTTATTTTTTGCTTGTCTCAAACTCACCAAACTGCAACAAAAATTGGTAGATTAATGAATAAGATATAAGAATAGAGGTTTATGGAAGCAGAAAGGTAGCCATCAAGACCCTCACACATACAGAGGTATATCAATTGGATCCAAATTTGTGAAAGTATTAATAAATGTTACATTAACTAAACTCTTAAAGTTTCATGAAAGTCTACACTATCCAGTTTGATTTTGCTTCTGGTAAGATATGCAATGATGGTATATATGTCATCAAACAATTCAAAGAAATTGCTTATCTCTCTAATAGGAAACTGTATACCTGCATTGTCAACATCAAAGCAGAATGTGACCACATCAATAGAGACTTTTTCTTCTCATCCATTAGAAACAAGTTTCTAAGCTCTGAATCCACTGAATGCAACAATTTTATAGAGGAACTATAGCAATCTACAGAATCTCTCATGGCTCTCAAGGGCCCCAAGATGGTAACATTTCAAACCTCATCAGGAGTAAGGCAAGGAGGAAATGAGAGTTATAATCTATTTAATCTCTTCCTAGACTATGCTCTGCATATTTACAAACACAGATGTGACGAGATGGGCACTGATAATTTAAGCATTCCATATCACATTCCAAATGAATGTGAAAAGAGTAGACAAGGGTCATGTTTTCCTTACCAAGGCCAGTGTACTGAGGATGTTGGTGGTGGGGGTGCTATGTTGATGACATTGGTATTCATAAATGGTATAAGAATGATCTTGAACAGAAAATCAACATCCTCTAGCAAGTGTTCGGAGAAATAGAACTCAAAACTATGTTCTGGACCTACCCTGAATCCATTATAAAAACTCAGGATGTGGAATTAATAAATGCCAGAGATAATTTTGCCAAACACCACAAACTATTACTAAACCAAAACATCAACCTGAAAATTTGAGCCATCTTCTTAAATGGTCTCATCAGATTGAGACTTTCATACGGATGCCATGCGTGGCACAAAACCTGTTCAGAAATATTTAAACTCTTAGCTGTATACAATCAATTCCTAATAATAATGGTGAAAAAAAGCTTTGAGTGAGTGAAACCTGCGCGTCTTAGAAAAGATTATCCCTATTTGAACATTGTGGACTGGTGCTACAGATTCACAAATAGCAGACCAGTTACCATCCAAGGTGATAGAACCCAGTCTGTTCTGCTATTTAGCAAAAACTAGGTAGAAAAGAGATGGATTCATACCTTTCCCAATACATACAGAGGTTAGACAAAATAAGTGGAATACTTGTTAAATTCAAAGAAAATTTATTTAATATGGAGTTGGTCCTCCTTTAGCCCCAAATACAGCTTTAATACGTCTAGGAATGAAATCATACAGCTTCCTGACTTCATCCAGAGGAATTTTCAGTCATTCTTCCATTAAAACCTTCTCTAGCATTTTAAGACACAATGGTGGAGGATAGCAGCTCCTAACTTGTTGCTCCAAAATGCACCACAAATGTTCAATAATATTGATATCTTGAGATTGGAGAGGCCACTCCATGTGTTCTAGCTCACTTTCATGCTCTTCATACCAATTCTTAACCACTCGAGTGGTATGTATTGGAGCATTATCGTCTTGGAAGATGCAGTCACCATCAGGGAATAAAGTCTTGGCCATTGGATGAACATGATCTCCCAAAATGTTCAGGTAATCTTTGCTGTTGATTCTAACATGCAGGGCAACTATTGGACTGAGACATTTCCATGATATGGTGGCCACTGATCCATCTCCATGCTTCACTGTTGGAAGAAGGCAGTCAGAGTTGTAAGCTTCTTTGGGCTGCCTCCACATATAAACTCACCCTGAAGTTGGGAAAAGAGAAAAACTGGACTTGTTTGAGAATATGACTTGATTCCACTGGTCTGCAGACAAGGCATTGTGATCTCTGCGCCACTTCAACCTCTTTTGAATGTTGTCAGTGGAGAGAAGAGGTTTCCTCACAGCAGCTCTTCCAAGATATGCAGCCTTATGGAGCTTATGCTGAACAGTTTTAGTAGAAACTGAACTATTCAGATGGTCATTCAACTCAGCAATCGCTTTGGCCACATTTGTCCAATGATTTTTTGCCACATTGCATTTCAATGCACGTCAGTCCCTGTCAGTCAGTTTGCAAGTCCGGCCCGAATTGCTACAATTGCTAGAGGTCTTGCCCTGTTTCTCAAATTGCATCAGTGTTCTTGATAAGGTAGCTCTTGAAAAACCAAACAGTTCAGCAACCTTAGTGATCAAGGCTCCTGCCATGCGAGCTCCAACAATTTGCTTTTTTTTGAACTTGGAGAGGTCAAGCATTTAGCTTAAATTTTACTAAATTCTAAAAATAAATAATCCAAAGGCAGTAAATTAGATAAATAAACGTATTTACAATAGATATAACCAGCAATTACAAAATTTTAGTTAAAGTTCTTAATATAATAGGTCTTTTAAATATAGGATTGGATTTTGCAACTGTTCCAATTATTTTGTCCAACCACTGTATGTGAAAATAATGAACTCAACTGTAATTTGAACGCAGGTCTCCAATTCCACCATTTGAGGTGCTATCCACTACTCCACCATGTCTCAATATGGAGATATGGATGCACAGTGGAGTAATATATATATATATATATATATATATATATATATATATATATATTACTGCTTATTATATATATATTATCTGCTTACACAGATACCAGAAATTAGCAATACAACATTGCTTCAAAATATTACAAAACAAATGGGTTGTATTAAAAAATAATTTACAATGTTTTACATTGTAAATGACATAGTATTTTCTCCATTTACAACTGGGTGACATGTCTCCATGCATAAACTTATTAAGAAGATATTTATCACTTCAATTGCAGGTTATAATCAATGAGACATTTTTTTTTTATTCATGGAATTTAGTTATAAATGGCAACACGTGTTTAAATGCTGAAAAAAACCATCCTTAGTTAAAACTCCCTCTCATTGCTAACAATTTATTTTTTAAAATTTTGAAGCAGCCATGTTTTTTACTGATTCAAGAAAAAACACTCTATTTTATTTCTTTTATGGAGAGATATTCACAGACTTAAAACTACTCTAGTAAGTGTAGAGATTTACCATTCCAGTAGAAGATTCTACAATATACATTGAAATAGATATTTCTACTAACATGAACTTTAATAGATATCAATTTAGATTAAACTCATAATGGGAGGTGCTAGGCAAGGAAAAGAATATTTCCTATGCATTTCCCCAATTATTGGCATTATCATATCCATGATTTTCCCCATTATTGGCATTGTTATATCCATAAACCTTAATACATGGACAGAACAGAATAGCTGAAAGAAAAGGAATTATAAACATGCTTTGTTCTCAAAGAGATTTTTGTACTACTAAATCATACAGAAAACAATATACAAATATTTACACTTGTCCCACACAGAAAAGATATAAAATATGTATGCAACAACAGGCAGTATGAAAGTGTGAAAGAGACAGAGTCTTACTTTGTATAATTCCCAAGAGATATTTGAGTTGCTGGAGAATTCTTCTATGTTTCTGGGGAAGGCATATTTTTATTTACCGCCTGGGAATACAAATGGGCCAGATATATCTTCCATGTCTCTGGTGAGGACATATTTTCCAATGAGAAAATTATGAGTCATGAATATTTCTCAACGAAAAGACTGTGAACCAGAGATAGTTTCTATAATTTGAGCAAACTGGATTTATCTTCTAGTTTTTTCATAAGGGCATATTTCCCAATGGCAAAAATAGCCCTATGGGTTTATATGCTGTCCTAGACAGAAGGTTTTGTTCTGCCCATGCTTAAAAAGCATCTTGTTGGTTTGACTCCAGGAGACTAACTAAAAGACTGGCCACTTTTGTCACTTTATGAACAGACATTAATAAGCAGTTGTCACATATGCATTGTGACTTCATCTAAACCAAAGGGAGATAATCTTTTGTATCCTTACACACATATTCTTTGTATTTCTCTTAAATTTATAGTAATTTATTAGGGTATGAAATCTCTGATTTTGAAACTGTGGAGAAAGGAACAGAAAACCACTATATTTCTCATGAATTCTTAGCAATTTACAGGAAATGAATAATAGGAATCTATGGAGAGTTTTACTGATTTGTTTTTTATGACTTATCAACCCTTTTTGATTATTTATTCTTAAGGAATTGTAAAAAAATTGTGGAGAGTCATGATTACCTATGTCCTGAAGGGTCATGGCATTTTTTTTAAGTAGTAAAATTGTTATTTTATAGAAGAATAAAACAGATTAAGTTTCATGCAAGAATTCTTCTTCTCTGTGTCATATGTCTTCAGGATGTTGTTGATAATGGCTCTCTACAACTTCCTATTCTTTGTAGCTCTTAGTCAAGTTTATCTTTTTGCTATCTCTCCTAATCGCTGTTCTGCCAACTCTTTACACAAACTTGTTAGGTTATTTGTTGGTTTCCTTTGTCCCTTTTGCCCATAATATGTTCTATGAGTATCAATTTCTCCAAGCCTGCTTTCTCCATTATGTGCCCTAGAAATTTCTGCTACCTCTTTCAGGTTTCAAGTATAAGTGCCATTTTTGTTCTAATTATCCTCAAACCTCATCATAGTTCCTGTATTCAGTTCAACTTACTCTCAGCATCCTTCTGTAGAACCACATTTCTGCTGCCTTAAGTCTCCTCTTCATCAGTGAGGAGATTGTCCAGCATTCTGTGTCATATAGGAGGACCGATATCAAATAACAGTTTAGTCTTCTTTGGTATATTGAAAAGTCCTCATCCAAACCAAGAAGCATGATCTTGAGCCATTAAACTGAAATTCTGTTCAGCATATCCACTCCAAAGTTCAACACACTTTGCAAATTGTTTCTCGTGTTTCTTGAATTTTTCTTAAAGAAAAAAAAATCTGATATTCGGTCATTGAAATACAGATTTTGCAAAATGGGTTGCCTGAGAGCTTTTCAGTTCCACTTGTATTAATAATGAAATTACTCTTCACAGACAAAAATAAAAACAAAAGAGTTATTTCTTAGAATTGGCAAAAAGTAACTTAGGTTATAACTTGAATAAGAAGCTAATAACTTTAGTTTAATCATTTTTTATGTGCTCTTAGCGAATCTCTAAGTGACACAGACATCAGATTTTCAGCAAAGTTTAACATACATACTTGTAAAAAAATGGTGTCACATTTTTTTCTCTTGCAATTGCTGTTAGTATATACACCATTGGCTATTTTTATTGTTTCATAAACCTATCTTTAGAATTTTAATAAATCCAAACATATTCAAGCATATTTATGCTTTCTCTTTTTCTCTTGAGAATTAACAAAAAAAAAATAATGAAACACTATTTATTCTATTAGATAGGTTATTTACAAGAATAACTTTATGTCTACAAGTTGATTTACTTTTTTCTCCTCTCAATAGTAGATAGGTTCATTCATCATCCAGTTAAGACTCCTCTCTAGTGTTTTGAACATGAGTAGAGGTTTATCCCTTGTATCCTGTATCCTGTTTAGGATTGGGTTTCCAGTTCCTTCTAAAGTCTACTTCAACTCTATACTTCTAACATCTCCACCTATAATTCTAAACTTTTTTTTGCTATTGAATTACTATTTTTTCTTTTCTCAATAGGAGTACTTAGGTTTGCCAATCATCCAGTTCACAATCTTTTGAAAAAGATTCAGAGGTTTATCACTTTTCCTCTTTAGAATTGATTTCCAGTTTCTTCCAATGCCTTTTCCCTCATTTTCACTTTAGGTGGGACCTTACATCTTATTAAAAAAACATACATCAATCAGTAACTAATTATAAATTTTGAAAAAAATTCATTTTTTGGGCATTTCATTTCCACATAAATTAGCTAAAATAGGTTACGAGCATCTACACTTATACTTTTTTTTACTTGAGAACTGATATCAAAAATGTTAAACTCTTAACATTCATTATACATTTAATTCTTAAACTGTTTTGTTGTCACTTCCAGTTTCATATGCTTCGGTTTTATTAAAATTCTAAAAAGTTTCTTGAAACAATTAAATGTGTTACAGTAATAGGGGTGTCAAGAAAATAAATGTTATTTTGACACACCATTCTTTTTGTGGGTAAATATGTTAAACTTTGGCAGATATTTCTTAGTGCCAATTTAGCTCTCTGTAATTTCTTACATTCTTTTTTTTAATCATTTCACCCCAAGCAAGGCAGGAATGCCACTTAGGATGCAGGGGGGATACAGAGAGTGAAGGAGATAGAAAAGACTGAGTATAACGGGACCAAGGAAAGGATAAAAGTGGAATGGGGTTCAAGAAAATAGAAGATGGCGATTGACATTGCATTTAGATTTTTGAAGGCTGTAGTTATCAGGGAAGCAAGGAAACAGAAGAGAGTTCCACAGGTGGGAAGTGAGAGAAAAGAAACTTTTGGAGTAGAAATAGCAGTTACATTTACCTAATTCCACAGTAAAAGGGTGGGACCTAGGTACCACTCTAGTAGCACACTTAAACACAAGTAGTCCAGACACCAGGGAAAATAACTTGTCAGAGCAGTAGCCATGAAAAGATATATAGAAAAGACAGAGGGAAGTCATGTCACAACAGTTAGAAAGTGACTGAAGTCAAGACGCTAAGTCAGGATTGATTACATTGTAGATCCTTATTTGGATTTTTTCAAAAACCTCAAGATGAGTAGCAAGGGCACCTGACCAGATATGGCAAGGGTATTCAATGCACGGCCAAATGGTAGATTTATAAATGTGCAAGATGGACTCTGATGAGAAAAAATAAACCTTCTGGTACGACACAGTTACCCAACTTTCCTTGCAGTAGATGCAGCTATTGATTCAATGTATGCATTCTACTTCAAGTCAGTTGAGAACATGAGGCCAAAAAAGTGCAGATTGTTGCTCTCAAAGAGTCTTGCATCAGCTATGCTGATGGCAGGCAGAAATGTTTCTCTGTGGTAGTTAAATGAGATCAGTTTCATTTTGGAGGCATTAAAATTTATGAGCCATATTCGGCCCCAGTTAACCACAGATTTGAGAGATTTTTCAAGAGCAGCGGACAAGTTAACAATGTCAGCTCTGATGGATTTGTTATTGAGACAAGAGTAAATGTCTACTTGGGAACTGATGTCATTAGAGAAATCATTGATGAAGATCAGAAACAATGTAGCACTTTCTGTTTTCAGGAATTGTTCGAGAGATATATAAAATCAAAGAGCCATTTATTAGTCTTGATCTTATAATGAAAATATTGATCTTATAATGAAAATATTGTTAACAATAATTTGATATAAATAGATCAAAGTCAACAGTATATATGACATTAAAATTCTTATCAACCAGAATACCAAATTCTTCTATCACTAGAATCAAAAATGACTTTCAAAGCTTCACAAAGGGAATTACATTTTAAAATGATTATTAAAAGCCTTGAAATATTTATTTAAATCCTGTTGCAAAATGAGTCATATTTGTTTGGATTTAAAATAACTTGTTTTATATGCAAAGTCCTTACAACTAATTTGATATGAACAATAAATGTTTTGGTTTTGAAAGAAAAACCAAGAAGTCCAGAAAGGCCTTAAGACAACTGAAAAATAAAATCACTTGTAATTTTGTTAAATAAAAACTGCAATGACAAATAAAACAAATATGAAATACAAGTAATAATGTCTCTCCAATATTGAATTAACATTTTCTCTTTTGGAATTAACAGAAATTGAATAACAAAATAACACATCTTGTTTTAAGATTCTACACTACAGAAAGGAAACCTTTCTTTTTTTCCCTTAGCATAAATTGGGACTAATTCAATCAGGTAAGAATTAATTAATTGTTGTATAGCAAATTAATACATTGACTCTGAACAGCTGTTGCTGGAAATAATTAATTTAGTTGTCTCTAGAGGGACAAATTTGGTACTAATGATTTCTGTATTAAAATATATTTATGCACTCAACAAAAATCATTTACAGAACCTTGACAGTAAGTGAGAAATAGAAAAGAAAATGTAACAATATCCATCACCAAACAAGTCAATCTATATTTTCAGGTGAGTGTTAATAAAAAGTGGAAGAATACATATATATATATATATATATATATATATATATATATATATATATATATATATATATATATATATGTGTATATATTTATATATATATATATATGTGTAGATGTGTGATAATGTTCTTTTTGTGTGTTTTTATGTATGTGTGTATGTATATATTTTTGTATGCATGTATATAGGTGTATGTATATATATATGTGCGTGATAATATTATTAATCTTTTTTGTATATTGTGTGTGTTTTTATGTATGTGTGTATATAGATATATATATATGTATAAATGTAGATATATACATATGTACATAGATGTAGATATATGAATTTGCGTATATATTTGGGTATATGTTTATAGATATATACATGTTTAAAATGTATATGTGATTATTTAAAAAAATGTCTTAAAATAATTGTCGGACTTTGTCCATTTCATAATGTGTGACGTCATTTGTTTACATTTGGATACGCATCGAGCAGATATGAATGTAGGAGAGAAAATCATGGAAAATTGTAGTTTAAAAACAGTAAATTCAACCTTGCTAACCACAACGCTCTTCTGTGGCAAAATCGGTAAAAGCATGTCAGGCTGTATGACAGTTCTGTATAGGATACAGGTCCAATTCCTGTCAGAGGACATATATTTTCTATGATAATTTCTCGGACATTCAGGCCGGTAAATGTTGTTAAAACTATTTATTATAAACAGAGCATTTACGTAAATATTTTTATCTATAAAAAAGAATGTATAAACATAAAAATGTCTTAAAATATATATATATATATATATATATATATTCTCACACTTATACACACACTCATACTAATATATGCATATACACACATCATACACACTCCCAAAGAACTAAGAGATAACATACACTTAACACACACATTCCATTCCCAGCAACCAATAAAACTGTCAAAATGACAAAAGAGTTAATTCTTAAACTCAGGAATCTCCCATCTTCTGTCTTAAAAAACAAATGAAAACTACTGATAAAGTTCACTTTCTTCAGAAACAGTCATTCACTCCTGTAGTTCACTGCTACTAGCAAGCAGGGATTTTTTCTCCTGATGATGGCTATAGCTGGCCGAAACTAGTAATGATGAACTTAAGTGAGATAATAAAACAAAAACAATATTAATAAACAACCCAGTATGTCTGAAAATTTTAATTTTTTAATATTTCTTATTGTTCAAAACATGTGTGTGTGTGTGTGTGTGTGTGTGTGTGTGTGTGTGTGTGTGTGTGTGTGTGTGTGTGTGTGTGTGTAAGTGTGTGCATTGTGTATAAAGATCAACACAAGTTCTTAATGGTTTATTAACATTTTTAATTTTTTTACATTTTGGACCATTAAAAATATTTCTAATTATATTTTTAATTTTGAACCATTAAAAAAGGCTAATGATAATCCTTTCATAGGGATTTTCATTGAACTTTAACCAAAAGTGTATAAATTGTTTGATTCCTCTCAGTAGGACATATTCTTTAGTAAGAGTGGCTTACATCCATATCACATTGAAACACCAGTTCCTGTATGATCAACATTGTTAAGCAACATCAAGCCTGGTCAATGCCTGGTTGGATAGACATTTGGGACTACCAGATGCTGTAAGCTTGGACATACGGTTACTATAATGGATAATGATCAGAAATGTTAATCAGGGAGAGGAGAATCAATTCCCATTGGATTCGTTATATGCACTTACATGGAAATAGTATTGGGTAAGTAATGAATCTACCTCTTATCCCCCAGCTATGGGTTAATTAGCAAGACTTGTATCACTAAACCATTATTATTGTTCCAATATAAAATGATTTTCTTGCTTTAGATAACCTGGAAAGAGTTAATAAGCTATAGAAAATGAATAAATCAATCAATCTTTAGTGTCTTTAGAAGCAGTGACATTAATTTCACTTTTTAAAAAACAAGTATGTATACTCAAACACATGTACACACTAACTATAATGTTTATAGTATTTAGAAATATATATATATATATATATGTGTGTGTGTGTATACATGCACGCATATTTATATGCATCAATAACTCTGTAGTCTAATTTATAAGTATTTTTTATACAACAAATATTTATTTTTCTAATGTAGTCAGAAACAGATACACAATGTGGTTAGTCCTGGTCTGGCATCTCACCTACAATCACTTTCTCACAGATGTGCTATTGTTTCCCTCTGTCTTTTCTACGAGTACTTTCATGGTAACTGCTTCGATGAGCTATTTTCACTGGTTCCCAAACTGCATGTATTTAAGTGCGTTACTAGGTTGACATCTCAGTCCCACACTTTCACTGTCAAAATGGTTAAATGTAGCCATATCTTCTACTCCAATAGCTTCATGTCTCGCAACCCCTTGCATGCTAGTGGCACTCCCACCTTGCTTAGGAGGGTGAAATGTTTAAAAAAAAATTTAAAAAATACAGTGATAAAGTTCAATCACATTGATTGAAAATTATACAGCAAAATTTTCATAATATAATTCAGTTAATATTTTATGCTTATTACTTCTTAAACATATGTTTATTTATGCATGAAAGATGCTATAAAAAAATTTTCAGTTTGATTATAAAAATAATCGTCCTAGGTATAACTATAAACTACATCCGTGTCCTGGATAAGACGATAAACTACATCCGGCAGCAAGGCCTCTTATCAAGAGGTTTTGAGGTGCATGGAACCACCTCTTAATTGCTGGTGTTCCCAGGTCTACCCTGACCCAGGGTGGTAGCACCTGTTAGGGTCCCAGCTATGGGCAAATAGTTAACCCTGAAACTGGGGTAAAAATGGGTTTTAATTGCAGGAATACTTTGTAAAAAATATTATTATCAGCAATACATTTTTGAAAAAAAAAATATTACCAACAATACATTTTTGAAAAATATTACCAGCAATACATTTTTGGAAAAAAATATTACCAGCTATACATTTTTGAGGAAAAAATATTACCAGCAGTACTTTTTTGAAGGAAAAATTATTACCAGAAATAGATTTTTGGTAAAACAAAATATTACCAGCAATAAAAACTTTGTTGGCATTAAATAACCCATTGAGGTTGATATGCCGTAAAACACAACAAACCAAACCATAAAAAATAAATACATAGCATAGCATCTAGTTTTCACTGTCTTCTTCAAAGTAGTCACTGGATCATAAAGAGTACTGCTCACAAAAGATAATGATAAAATTCCATACTACATTTACTTAATAAATGCATAAATTTTTAGATAGCAACATATATATATATATATATATATATATATATATATATATATATATATATATATATATATAACTAGGTATTGAGAAGTTCTTGACTTATCCACTCCTCAAAACCTGTGTATTATTTTTGTCACTGGACAGTGGAATTATAATGTCAAGCCATGCAAAGCACGTTATTGCAAATATTTAACAGTCCAACACATATCACAAAATCTCTCAAATGTCTTTAAATGCTCCAAGAATTAAGATGTTTGGTAAATCAAACATTCCACCTTAAAAACTATATATGTAAGTCCAACAATTATTTAATATATTTTCTGTTTATAAGTTATTTTAATAGACCCAATTTATTTAAGGAAATGCTCTGTTTTTTAATTAAACAGTATTAATTACATTTACTAGCCTGAATGTTTGGGAAATTTCATAAAAAATATGCATTCTCCAAAAGGAATCGAATCTGTGTCCTACACGGAACTGTCATTTGATCTGATGTGCTATACCACTTAGCTATATATATATATATATATATATATATATATATATATTAAAAAAAACATAGCCAAACAAGATACAACATTGCTTCCAGGAGAATTGCAAATTACCATCCTGCATTTTAATGAAAAATTAAACTCTAGTGTTAACTATGTTAACTCTTGTGGTCCTACCAAGGATTGAACTCACCATCCTTGGCTAACAATTTTTTTAAGATATTTGTCTCCCAATCCTCAGATATGTCCTAAGCAGTGGCTGTAGCTGGCTCATCTCCCTTCCTCCCAAAGTGGATTTAACCATGAGGCATTATTTAAGTTTACTGAAATTTCCTCTCAGTAAATAATTTCAATTTGTTAGGCATTTCATCATAATCTAATGTTTAGCAAGCTCGTTTTGCTTGATCAATTATGACTGAATAGTGAGTTCAACCCTCACTGGGTGCCCCATACTTTCAACCTTGTGCCACATCTAAGCTATGCTTGGAAAATCACTATAATTTCTATTGTCTAGTGAAGTGTTGTCACTCAATTTATAGAGCAAGATAGAGTATTATCATCTAGAATTGAAAAAACGACTGCAAAAAATTATTTTTATTTTACCTTACACACAAGAAGTTTTGTTATTAATCTACTTTAAAATATTCTTTTTGTAGATTTTTAGTTACCAAAACGTATTGGCTGATCCATTCTACAGCCTTCTTCAAGTGCACAATAACAAATTAAGCTGTAGAACAGAAATACTTAAAATGATACTGACTCATCTTCAAATTATAAAATTCTCAGTTCACTTGTAATTTTGAACTCATATGGTGGGAAATTTGAAACAGAATCATTTAAAATAGTGACAGAGAACATCATGGAAAAAGCAACTGTTAATAATTCAAATGTAATCAATACCAAAATATCTATATTAATATTAGTATTAATATATACTTAAAATTATATATTAAATAATTCAAACGTAATTTATATCTAATTATGTAGCCATGAACTGGTATTTTTAAATGCTTAAGACATAAAATTTAATAAGGGATAACACAATTTATCTACTCACAGATGAAGAATAGACTTGAAGAAACAGAAATCGATTTCTACAGAAGGATAAGAATACCATGGACTACACATGTGAGTAACGGCAAAATTTTAGAGAAAATGAAAGCAAAAACGATACTTATTCATAACATCAAGAAGAGACAGTTGAACTTTCTAGGGCATATAATGAAGAAAGACAGCTTGGAAAATTTGATAATTGTTGTGGTAGGATCCACCTAATTTGCATAGTGGAGTACCGACCATATAAATATGGCTGGTACTGGGAAGACAAGGAGAGGAATCAAGAGATTCAATCCAGAGACTCTGCCTGACTGCGACTAAGTCAACACATTCTCCAGGAACGGTCTTCCCAAGAATATACAAAAGACTATATGTAAATATTGTGTACACTTTCTTGTTTCAATACATTTTGTTCTAAGTACATTTTGTGTTGTATTATTATTCCATGCATTAGTCAAGTTTCAACAATAATCAAGGACAGATTGAAGGCAAACAACACATAAGCTTGAGTTAGCCGATAGCAGGACAAAGTTTAAGAGAGATAAAAAATGAAAAAATTTATTATGATCGACAAAGGAAAGGAGCTTGTGGAGAGCCCTGACAACCAATATTCTGAAAGGACACAACACAAAAGAAGATAAAACTATTTTTAGAGGAAATTCGGCAAGTATTTGAACATCTTAGATGGAGGTAAGCAGATGTTTGTTTCAATAACTGATCAGTCATTTGCTTTTTAAAAACTGTGTGAAATTAATAGATTTTTGTCTGTCAGTCACAGCAGAAATTATATTATTTGTAATGTAAACAAGCCATGATGAAGAAGTTGCACAAAGCTAAAACTAGAGAATTATTTTTTGTGAAAAGGTATATTATCCCAAAATAGTTTAGTCTGCATTGAATCAGTTGGACTCTAATTTCTGGAAATATTTCATTTTTAAAAAAGATTAGTTTTTAAAGTGGAAACAAATGAATTGGCTCTAAGATGGAGATTCAATATTGACTACTAGGTCTCACCATTTTACTATTAAAATAACTGGATTCAACTATATGTTCTATTTTAATAGTTTCTTTTCTTACACTTCTCACATACAGACTTTTAACTTTTTTTTACTTTTATATCATATTTTCCACATAAAGTATACTTACTTACAATCTGCATCTATAGTCTGGAAGAAAAAATTCAAATAAATGGTAGATTTCATTTTATTTTAATTCAGTGGGCACCTAATTGTAGTAAGGATTATTGTGTATTTACATTATTCGGATTGTTATCCTCATCTTCATTGGCATATTCACAATATTTCAGCCATTGTTCACTCTAGCCTTCTTCAGGTAATTTGAACTGAACCCTTTATTTTGTTCACTGGGGGTAGATTGTTTTTGTTCTACATGCCATTCCTCTTCCAGATGTCTGAGTTATTTCCCTTTGACTCAACTCTCCAAGTTTTGGTTCACTACTGCTGTAGCCTGGTATTGAACTCACAACACTTTGGGTCTAATCACTGGATCTAACCAATGCCTTTAACCACTGGGCCATGTGTCTTTGAGAACATACAATGGCCAAAACGTTTTGGATATGGCAATGAAGATGAGGATACCACTTCGAATAATGTAAATAATGTAAGTAATCATAATACCTCATCTCAGAGATATAGACAGATATTGAAGAATAATTGTAATTGTAATATTAGCCATTTCTTTATAAGGAAACATTCTGCATTTATTTTTTGAGCATCCAGTCACTTTCGCATCTAGCCCTAAGACATTCAGTTTTCCCTTTTTTTCTGATTTTTCTTTCGTTAGAATGAATAGGACAAAATGTGTTACTATGGGCAAACACACTGACAAGTAGGGGGAGAAAAGAAAGAAAAAAAAATACAATACAATAAAATAAAATAAAATTTAAAGATTAAAAAAAAAGAAGAATAAACAATTAAAGAAAATCGAAAAAGGATTAAAATGAGTTTTCGGTAGAGCGAAATTTTTCTCACACAGGGCAACAAGTGTTTGTCCACTTTCTTCCTCATGACAACAAGTGAATGTACAGCTTACCTTAAGTCCATACATCGACCTGGTGGGGGGGGATCAACGGCCTATCCACCGCCCTCACCAAATAGTGGGCTTGGGAGGCATGCTTTCAATAAAATTAAGAACAACAGGAGAAAGAAACGGCGAAAACAATTCCAAGTTCAGAAAATTTATCAAGCAAGAATAGTCGGCCATTAAATCATGAGAATACTGACGAGAGACTTTCGCATCTAGCCAAAGACATTCAATTTTCCCTTTTTTTCTGATTTTTCTTTAGTTGAAATTTATAAAAGATTTCTATGGAGACAATTTTTCCGGAAAATATGTTTCTTAGTCTTGTATGCTCAAGTGATGTGATTTCAGTTCTTTGTTTGTGATTTTCTAGCACCAGTCCACATGGTCCAAAGAAGGATAGTCCTCACTAAAACCTACAGGTTTCATTTTGCTTTCCTTTGAAGCCATCTTTATTGCTCTGAGAAGCAACTGCATACAGCTGGCAGTTTAGATATTTCTGAACTTATGAAAGGCTATTTAAAAACATGACTCAAGTTTTTAAGTAAATGTATTGGTTTTGCAACAATTTACAGTGTTAGGCAAGCAGCCTATTCTATGTTCAATTTCATCGTCTATACTAAATTTGTTATATCTGATCCATGCATCAAAGCAAGGTCTCCTTATTTTACAGTTAAAACTACCTCTAGTGCAGCCTATGTTCAATTTGCTTCCCTGTCACCTACAATTTTCTAAAAATGTATCACCAATCACCATTTTCTGTTTTCCTGAATCCTGTTCTTTTATTATAATTTCTCGTCACTTCTCCTTACTAAAATCTCATGCTCATTCACTACCAGTGATCCCTTTTGTTCACATGGCACTATCAACTTGCTTAGGGCAAAATGATACTTTAAAAATTAGAAGAAGATTTTGTCTATCAGTCACAGCAGGAGTTACATTATTTATAATGTAAACAAGGTATGATATAGAAGTTGCACAAACTTAAAACTAGAGAATTACTTTTTTGAGAAAATATATTTTCCCAAAATAATTTAGTCTGCGTTGAATTAATCTGACTCTTGTCTTCAGAAATATTTCTTTTTTATGAAAGATTAACTATTACAGTGGAAACAAATGAATTGACTCTAAGATGGAGATTCAATTTACAATGTACATGTAATGCAAAACTGGACCATTGCTATATATTTACAAAATGTGAGAATTCCTGATTTCCCTGTATCATGTGCTGTTTGCAGAGTCATGTTACATACATCTGCAGTGTTTAATCTAATTCATCTCTTCTATTGAGGTGTACATTTGAGGAAACATCAATCTTATATATAAAAGTATTTGAATGAAAAAAATGGAAAACAAATCTGTTAGCTGTCTTGACCTTTAAAAGGACTTCTTTAGACTAATGAAGTTTTTTTTTTTTAATGAAATCTTTTATATGTAAGGTCCAGGGTGAAATGCAAGAAATACTGGTTACGATTCTACATCAGAAATGTTTCTGTGTTGTAGTTTGTCCCCCTCACTAAATATATAAAATTCCAAGTGTTTAATGTGTGCTTCTGTGAAATTTGTCAATTTTGAATCATTTCATTTGTACCCTCTTACGTCTTTAAATAATGACCTGTATTCATACATATGATTGTTATATTTTGTTAAAGTTGTTAGGGTCAAATATTGAACAATGCAGTAGAATTTCCATGGATATTTTACACTTATGGAAATCACAAAGAATGTATTTAGTCATGAAATTAAGGATTATGAGTCATCAGAAATTGTGAAATTGTCATGGCTCTGCTAGTTGATAATAATATGATATATATGATGGATATATAAATAATATAATGGGGTCATAGTTCTTTAGATGCATGCATGAAATAAGGTTTGGTGTAAAGAAGGATGTTAAGGATATCATGGACTGAGCGTGTGAGCAGCAATGAGGTCTTAGAGAAGATGCAAACAAGGAGGAGGCTTATACTTAACATCAGGAAGAGGCAGCCGAGGTTCCTGGAACATTAATGAGGAAAGAAGGCCTGGAGAATCTGATACTCATGGGTTAAATAGAAGGAAAGAGAGACAAGGGAAAACAATACATGACATAGTGGCCTTAAGCAAGTGGATGACAGAAAGTGGTCTGGGGGAGGTGGCAGAGGGAAGGAACTTGTTAAGAGCTGCAAGGGATAGGGGGGTAGCCATGATCTCCTACGTCCTGAAAGAACACAGCACATAGAAAGATAATATTTGCAAAACTTAATACCCCTTAATAGCATCTGTTGTTTTGAAATAGTTTAGATGAGAAGAGAGAATATTAAATGTAGAATCAACTAAAATAAGTCAGTAATTAATGGCTGGCTCTTCTGAGTATGTTTGTCTGCAGATTCCTGCTCAGGCTCATTTGTGCTTTGTTCAACACCCACAGAGTCGCCCACTTGTCATTTATACTGCAACTATACTGAGCAGACCATAGTTAGATTTTTTTGGAAGTGAGTACAACAAAAGCATTTGTTAGTTGGAAAAAGTGTTATAATAAAGGGTTATAGTAAAACATTCTCAGTTTTTACATCTTTTCATTTGTACCCTCTTCTTTAAATAATAACCTGCATTCAAATGAATCTTATTGCAATATTTTGTTAAAGTTGTTAATATCAAATACTTAAAGCTACAAAGAATTCACATGGGAATTTTACAGTTGTGAAACTCGCAAGGAGTTTATTCAGTCATTAAATTAGCCTTTAGCATGCTGGAAGCGAAAATTATGCAGTAGAATTCTCTCCTTTTGCACGCTGTAGGCGCATTTTGTTACCTCAAGAGGGTTGCTATAAATAAACACTTGTCAACTGTTATTTCCAGAAATAACAGTTGACAAGTGTTTATTCATAGAACCCTCTAGAGATGACAGAATGCACCTACAGCATCCAAAGGGAAAGAATTTTACCACAACAATTTTCACCTCCAGCATGCTAAAGGTTAGGAATTAAGATTCATCAAAAAATTTAAATAGAAATTTTCATTGGCATTATTTTTTCTATAGGCCATGTCCTTTCAGCACATGAATGATTATAGCTTTCCGCAACTTTCTATCACTTGTAATCCTTAGGAGCATTTTTCCCTTTGCCAAAACTATTGTGCCTGACACTTCATTTCACAATCCAATCATACAAGCTCATCAAATAGGTGTCATACTAACTTTCTCTGCCCCCTCTTGCCTTTATTATACCTGGTGAGGATCAAATTCTCATTGTGTGTCTCATTCTGAGGTTAAGAGGCCTTTTTGGTTTCATTTTCGTTAAGACTTCCTCGTTGTGTACATGCTCCATCCATAGAATTCTCAGCATCCTTATGTAAAACCATATTTCTGTTGTCTCCAGTTTCTCTTCTTCTATGAGGAGAATTTTCAGCATTCACTGCCCTACAAGTGGGTTGATATTACATAACTTGATGCTTATGTGTACAGGAGAATATATATATATATATATATATATATATATATATTTTGAACAATAAAAAATTAAAATCTTCAGACACATTGGGTTGTATATTAACATTCTTTCGTTTTTATTATTTCAGTTAGTTATTCAGTTAGATTCCTTGACTGGCCATCATCAGGAGAAAAAAAAATTCTTCTTGCTGGTTGCAGTGAACTACAGAAATGAATGTCTTGATGGAGAAAATGAACTTTTTGTCTGTAGTTTTGATTTGTTTTTTTTTATTATTCTAACATGAATTTTGGTCAGTCTTTGTCTCTTTTGAGTTGTTATTTAAAATAAAAGCTGAATGGATTCATGCTGCTCTAAACTCCTTTGGTCATTTATATATATATATATATATATATTTATATATATTAGATCATCCTTAAATACACAAGCACTTTCAACTGTACTTTCAGTCATCTTCAGGGATGGAAATTATTTTGTTTTTGGTAAAATTCAGGCAACATCCCAGACAAAAAAATATAATGCGAATCAAAATGTATGTTTTTTTTTTTAAATGTGTTATTGATGATGGATACAAACTTGTGGAGCATTACTACCTAATACAGTTTATAATTTTAAAAAACAAGGACCATCACATTTATTGGGTGATTGGTAGGTTAATCCATCTTTAAAATTTCGTTAGCAAAGGAATTTCACCATTTTATATTATTAACTTTAGTAATTTACTTTTTGTATGAATGATTCATTGCAATATAAATTGAACTGCACCATATATATATATATATATATATATATATATATATATATATATATATACACATACAGTTATAACAATTGCAGAACAACACAACTGAAAAGTTGTTAAACAGAGCCTACCTACCTGTGGTCCATACTGCAACTATGTTGAGCAGACCATGGTTAGATTTTTGGGGAGGGAGCACAACAAAAGCATTTGTTACTTGGGAAAAATATCATAATAAGGGGTTACAGTAAAACCTTCTCTGTTTTGCATCTTTTCATTTGTACCCTCGTATGCTGTCTCCAGTTTCTCTTCATCTGTGAGGAGAGTTTCCAGTATTCACCACCATCCAAGTGTACAGGACAATATTTCAAAAGGGCATAACTGAAAAGATGTTCTCTGAAGATGAACAATCAAAGGTTATTTTCTAAAAAGTCAATGCTGTTGCCCAAATTGCCAAGACTACCAAAAAAGTGGCTTGAGAAGAACAAGTCTCGTCTTTTGGTTGGAGTTTAGATTTGAACACCACAGAGAGTATTTAGTTCCATATTTGAACTTGTTTCAATGATTCTGTTTGCCATACTTGTAACTCTTATGCCACTATGCAACTCTAATATGAATAGATATTGGAATATTGAAACAAATTGCATTTACTTTTCTGTTTTATATCATTTTCTGCTTCAAAATTGTCTAATGCATGAAATTTTTATTGCTAATATCTTTTCCAGTCACTGACGCAAACATTTTATCTTATGGGAGTTTAAGAACAATAAGAAAACCAAAATAAAACTGAGCTGAATATCTATATTATTATCCTGTTTGTTTGTACATATTATTGTTATGTTTTTCTACCTCGGATAAGAATACCCAATCTCTGACCCTTCTGAACTTGAATCAGTTCTGATTTATACATAACATTGTTAAGGGGAAAAGAAATTAGTAAAAGTGAGGAAGAGAAGGAGAGAAAACTATGTGAATGGTAAAATGTAGGAAAGTGAGAGGAAAATTAAAAGAAAATCAGGTGAAAAGGAAAAAATAAATGTACACAAACATAGAGAGAGAGAGAGAGAGAGAGAGAGAGAGAGAGAGGTGAAGAAAGGATAAAACAAAAGAAATAAAGGGACAGGCTTGTTGAATAGACATCAAGATCAATGAACAAAAGTTTGAAAGGCAGATAGGCATTGGAAATCATAAAAATTGTGATATATTAAAATTTTTTAGTAATACATAGAGTACAAGAAAGATGAAAGAGAGGATGTTATAAAAAATATTTGTGTACAATTTACTCCTTTTCATATGGACAAGCAATGAAGAAATGCATGAATTTATTTTTCTTTGTACTCTATCTCTCTCTTATGAATATATATATATATAATTATTATTTATTAAAAAAAAATAGCCATTTTGTTTCAACACCCTCGGTGTCTTATCAAGTGATGATGTTGAAGATTATATATATATATATATATATATATATATATATATATATATATATATATATATATATATATATATATATATATAGAGAGAGAGAGAGAGAGAGAGAGAGAGAGAGAGAGAAGCACAGTGGAGCAATGGATAGCAGCTTGGTTTGAGGAATTGGAGAGCTGAGTTCAAATTCCAGTTGAATTCATTACATTCACTTACATGCTAATACCTTTGGGAAAGGTGTGAATCCTCTTCTTCTCCCACCAGCTATGGATAAATAGCAGGACAGACTGGGTTCTATAGCCTTGGATGGCAACTGGTCTAGGAGAAGAACAATTCTGAATTCAAAATCTGCAGACAGTCGTTTGTGGACCCTGTGGCACGTAGTGCACCAGGTCTCTGTATTCGGCCCTTCAAAATGTGTGGTTGGTTCTGCACAAATCCTTCACCACTATAATCAAATCATATGTGCTGGTGTCTGGGCTGTCAGTTCTTAGGAACTGATCTATGTGACCCTCATATGTTGAATTCAACAGGAAAGTCAAGAGTATATATATATATATATATATATATATATATATATATATATATATATATATATATATGCATACATATAAATACATATATATATACATATATATAAATATACATATATATATATAAGCATTACTCTTCAAATATGAACTGAGTTCTCTATATTTCATATAGAGAAAAAATGATAAAATTTTCCTTTCTGCTGTGCAATGATGGGGCAAGATATCGAACTGATATCAAATCAGTTGTGTTTTTGAAGCAGTTGGACATCTAAGCACACTGAGGAGCTGGGGCACAGCGAAACAGTCTGTATGTGGATGACTGTATATATATATACATATAGTAAGCTAATGAAGGCTTTGGTTATCCATATGGATAATTCCAAAGATGTAATCCAGTGAGCTCAATGTAACAACAGAGCAAATATTAATTAAATAAGTAAATGTGAATGGCACATATTCTACAAAATGTTTTGGACATGGCATTTACTAATAATATATATATATATATATATATATATATATATATATATATATATATATATAATTATTGAAGTACATGCTCTGTTTATAATAAAGAGTATTAACTTAATTTACTGGCCTGAATGTCCAAGAAATTTTGTAGAAAATGTGTCATCCAAAATTTCTCAAACATTCAAATATAGTTAATACTGTTTATTATAAACAGAGCATTTACTTAAATAATTGTATCTATAAAAATAACATATAAACAGAAAATATATTAAAAAAAATTGTCGGACATAGTCCATTTCATAATATATGTTGTCATTTGTTTATGTCAAGATCTTTGATCTTTGATGCCTCAACCCAGGATCGAAACCCAAACGATTTGGTGTCTGTAACATCTACGAATCTGTCTAGAAAAACTGACCTATAACTATTACATGGAATTTAATGCCAACTGTGATCATCAAATGATTAAGACATTGTTATTATTATTATTATTATTATTACAGTTTAAATTTCTATGGTACATCATGAGGAAAGAGAGCTTGGAAAATTTAATACTCACATGACAGATTGAAGTAAAGAGGGACAGAGGAAATCAATGCATAGCATACCTCATGAGCTTGAGTAAATGAATAGCAGAACAGGGTTTAAGCAAAATAACAAAAAGACAAAATTTATTATGAGCCACAAATGGCGGAAAATTGTGGAGAAACTATGATAGCCAATATTCTGAAGGGACACAACCCATAAAAGAAGATTATTATCACTGCTCTGTCTTGATTCAGTGTCCTATATCAGATTTCTTTATTTTATAGGTATTGAGCTGTGTTGGTTTTTGTTAAGATTCCTGTTTCAAAGAAAGGCCCAAACATCAATTGTAAGAGGACAGCACGTATAGTTGCCAGAAAAAGGAACAACCCAAAATGTGAACTACAAATTAAAAACATCAAAATCAAGCAAGAAAGTATTTCAATAAAGCATGGAAAAATGTGATACTGAAATCCAAAGGTACATTAGAATTATGAAAGATGCCTTCAGAAAGCTAAGCAAAATATTAAAAAACAGAAAAATTTGATTAGAAGCAAAGAAAAACATACTGAACCTGTCAGCAAAGGCTGAACAATCTCTTCACAGCAAGCAAAAGAAATTTGGTTCTATAGGAGGATGCTGAGAATACCAAGAACTTAACATGTGAATAACTATAAAGTTCTGGAAAAAAGGTAAATAAATATGATACTTATACTTAGAATCAGAAAGAGATAGTTAAAATTCCTCTGGTATTTAATGATGCTTGGAGAATCTGACATCCACAGTATATATTGGAGCAAGAGGAAAACAGAAAATAATCTGCCTTGTGAGCTTGTGTAAATAGCAGAACAGGGATTAGGAGATTAGGAGAGATAGCAAAGACAATAAAGCTTACTAAGAGCTGCAAGGACAGGAAATTGTGGAGAGTTATGATCACCCACGTCCTCAAGGGACATGGCACATAAAATTAAAAAGTTCTTGTTTCACTTTTCTGTATATTTTGTACTGATAGGCTTTGTGTTGGAGCCTTCCCTTCATTTCTTTAGTGGTTTATTATGGCCTTTTTTTATATATATATATATATATATATATATATATATATATATATATATATATATATATATCAAATATGTGGTGCAGTTCAATTTATATTACAAATATTGACTGATAAAGTCCTCCCCCCCAAAATTCTCAAATTGCCATATTCGTAAAAAAAAAAAATCTCTTAAATTTTCAAAAAATTCAACCTTAGTGTTGCAACTACATGCTCCAAAAGTTTGTATCCATTAACAATAACACATTTCAAATAAAACGTATTATGATTTGCATTTAATTTCTTGTCTCTGATGCTACCTGAATTTTACTTTTGGTAAAATTCAGGTAGCAAGATAATTTCCATACCTGAAGATGACTGAATGTACGGTTGAAAGTACTTGCATATTAAAGAAAGACCTTATACAGCTTATAATTTTTAAAAACAAGGATCATAACATTCATTGAGGGATTTGTGGGTTAATTAACCTTTAAAATTTTGTTTGCGAAGAGATTTCGCCCTTTTATATCATTAACTTTACTAATTTACTTTTTGTATGAATGATTCATTGTAATATAAATTGAACTGCACCACATATTTGATATATATAAATATATATATATATATATAATTATGTCATAAATATGTTATAAAATCAGTACAAAAATAGCCATTTTGTTTCAATACTTCTGGTGTCTTATCAAGTAATGATGTTGAATGTAGACTAAAGGGCTTTAAAAGGTTCAAATCAATCAAATATCTCTCGCAAGTGGAAACGCTGTTACATAAGCTGGAATGACCAATCAAAATACAAGTATATGAGAATTCAAAACACTTGACAATGGACTTTAAGGTTATAATAATTATTTAATGCTATAATGTTGCAGTTAGACTAAAGTAGAATTCATTCTAACTAATAAATATTAAATTATACTATAAAATTCAAAATTCAAAATATTTATATATATATATATATATATATATATATATATATGTGTGTGTGTGTCTGTGTGAAATAATAACAATCCCGAATCTGTCTAATGACTATGAGGAATAGATGTAATGATAATATTATTCAGTTTTTTATAGGTGTAGGGGAGTTATGACTGAGTAAATAAAATATAACCCCCCCCCACTACCACTAACATTTACATATACAAAAATACTCATAAAAATGAGAAACAGCAAGACATGTTAACAAGAAAATGAGTATTATTTATTATCTGGTTGTTCTGTGGTGCTGGAGAAATGATAGACAATAATACTGAGTCAAATATGGATCATAATCCAACAGAAGAATAAGATAAAGAATGAGTAAAGTATATACAGTCTTTCTTGTATGTTTTTTTTTTTTTATAGATTTGTGTAATGAGTGTTGAGACAATTTAGGTGGAAAAATACAAGAAGTGTCTGGGGTTTTCTTACCTCAATTTTTCTTGAGTTCTAAAAGATAAATGTTATTATTATGGCTTGAAAAGTAAAAGGAAATGAAATTTTCATTGATGCATGTGTTAACGACCTGTCCATGTGAACTGCTTGTCTGATAGTCTGCAATATCATGTGTTTGTATGTGTAGAGGACAAAAGTGAGGTTGATTCTCATTGGTTAAGAATGAGTGAATTAATGATAATTATAAAGGAAACATTCAATATTCATGACCAAGAGGTATATAAATAAACACCTATTTGTGTCATCTTCACACTATCCAAATTCAGTTAGAGTTACCCAGGCCTGATTGATCCATCCATAAGGGTTCTTCTTTACTTTTCTTTCCCCACTCACTCTTTGTATAGGTGAGTATTTTCATATTTTTTTATTTTAATCTCAAAGACATAGCTATTGAAAGTGACTTTTGTTGTTTTTCCCTTTTCATCACGATTGGTATGTAACTCAAAGTTGTAAATGGTTGTAAATTGGTATCTCTAGACAGTTTCTTGGTTTTGCTGTCGAACTGCTTGTTTGATTTTGTTTCCCATTTCAGGTTTCTTTATTCTATAACAGGGTAATCTGTGTTCTCTCTTCTCTGAATTAAAACCTCCACTGCCTTGTAGGTATTTTTAGAAGACTAAAGAATAAACAACACTAGAATGAATCTGGATTGGAACCCCAGAGGCAGTTGGATGGCATACCTCATTCACTGTATTCACTGAATGAGTAAGTCATTGAGAAGTACAGATGAAAAAGAACAACTAATATCTGAAATATACAAAAAATACTTTACAGGTACATCCTTTTGGTAACATCCATATGTCTTGAAAGATGATAGTTTAGTGCAGAATCCTGCAGGATAAAACAAAATCTATGGAGATCTAAGACTATCAAAGAATCAAGATCCCCCCTCTTGGCATTGTTTTTTAAAGTCAAAAGAAAAGAATAGACTTATAGTGTTTGATACCAATGCAGTTAATTCAAAGTGATGCATTATATCATCCAAATGACTTTGGGCCTCCAATCCATATTCTTGTAGAGTTGTTTATTCATTAGTCTTTACTGCTTCTGAAAATACCCACAAAGCAGTGGAGGTTTTAATTCATAGCTTTTCTTTTACTAGACTGGCAGCTACACAAGGCAAGAGAGTCTAGATTACCATGTTGATTAACTCATAACTGGAGGTAAATGGATTCATGCCACTTCGAAAGTGCTTCTTCCAACTAAATAATGTTTTTATTGATGGAATATGTATATGTAAGGGGAAAATGCCAAAAATATAAACAAACATCAGTTATAATTTACAGGAATTAAATTCTATATTTATATTTTTCAACCAATCCCATCAAAAGGTTTGTTTAATAAAAAAATCATTACAAAGGCAAATATTAGCAAAATACTCGCAGACATAGTTGTAGAGTAACAATAAATTATTTTTGGACCATTTAGAAAATAACAATAGTAACTCTATTCACTACTCCCACAAATTCAAGAAAAAGATTTTTTGTGAGCCAGTATGAAATTATTTTCTAACCAATACAAACCATGTATAAAAAGGACACAAATTAATTAATGAGGAACGTTGATGATTCTGGATCAGTTAATATTAAATTTTCAATTTCTGGTGTCCAGTGTGTCAAAAAACATTATTTAATCTCAAGGAGTCCTTTTGAAGGATGAAACATGTTACATTAGATTAATTTTTCAGTAGCAATGTGTTGTGTCGGAAACCTACCACCCCTCTTGAAGATGAACTTGTCTGCGTCTGTGAACAAAGACTTTAAATAGTGGCATGTCAGACAGATAGACAGAGAAGTTCTTAGCTGAGCTAGTTATTGACTACTCAGGCGATTTCTGTACCTATTTACCAACCTATTAAAACCCTTTTTATTGTTACGTGTTATTTGGCATTTTTCTCTACTAACCCCAAATCAACATCATAACACAATGGTAAAAAGAGACTTGTCAGAATTTTAACCTGACATGCTGATTCCTGTTTCTTCACCAATAACAATATGCTATCCACACATCCATAAACTCCAGATATAAGCCAATATATTAAATGCAGATTTTCAATATATATCATATTCTTTTTGTCTGCAGGATCTTCCTTTTCATAGTGAAGTCAGTAAATCTCTAATCTTCTAAATTCTGCACTCATATACTGATCTCTTTCTCTCTTTCTTCTTAGTTTTCTTTTTTCCCCAAATGTTATATTTACTTTCTCCTAGACTGGCTGCCACCCAAGGCAAGATAAACCAATATACCTTGCTATTTAATCCATAACTGAATTTTCCAAGGCTATAAGTGAGTATATGCATTAAAAAGTGTTGGTCCCCTCAGGTTTAAAAGGAAAGTCTTTAAAGACTTTTTGTCTTAGCCTCTAAAATGCATTTGGTGTATGTATATCCATTAAAAACTAATGGTTCCTCCAGTTTTAAAAAGAATATGTCAATATCTGTTTGTTTTAACCCCTGAAATACATTTGGAATATATCGATTAAAAAATGATGGCTTCTTCAATTTCAAAAGGAGAAATGCTTGAATAATTTGTCTTAGATTCTGAAATGCATTTTGGATATATCCACTAAAAACTGATAATTCCTTCATGTTTAAGATGAACATTTCTGAATGCTTTGTGTTTTAATCCTTGAAATATACTTTGAGTATTTTCATTAAAATGTAATGTTTCCTTCAAAATCAAAAGGAAAATGTTTTAATACTTTTTCCTTAAACCCTGAATTGCATTTTGGGTATAGCCACTAAAAACTACTGGTTTCTTCAAGTTTAAGAAGAAAATTTTTGAGATGCATTTTGAGTAGGTACATTAAAATGATCCGTTCATGTTTTAAAAGACAATATCTGAATATATTTTTTTGCCTCTGAATTGCATTTTGAGTATATCCACTAAGAACTGATGGTTCCTTTAGGTTTAAAAGATAAATATCTGGATATTTTTTATAAGTAAAACTAATGATTATACAATTTATGCCAAAAACAACACCTAATAAAAAGAAGGCCTGAACTTGTTCCTTTTCCATATCAACTATTGAGTTCAAGATCACCACTGCAGTAATTAAAATTGAATACAGTAGATGACATTTCATATTGTTTTATATCTGTTTCTGTTTTTGATTGTGCCACACAGACTACTGATATGGATAAAGTCAGGTTGGCAGGAGTCATTGGAGATTTTAGAATGTGCAATTAAGATAAGAGGCTATTAAAGTAAATCCCACCATTTAAAAGAATAAACAGTAAACATCTAATCAAAAGCCAGTTTCCGGCTTTTTAGTTACTCATTATATCTTCTCTTTTTCTTTCTTTATGGTTGAGTTTCATATGACCAATATTTTATTTGTTGTTATGTTTTTTTAATATAAATAAAAAATATGTGAACCTGGCTGGCCCTAATGCCAGATATAATCAACCTGTCAACATAATTGTTATTGGTTCATCTTTCACTCAAAATCATGCATTTTTCACTTTCTTTTTGTTTGTAATTCTATTGGAATTTTGATTTTTCAGTGATTTTTTTGTTTTTTTCACCCCTGAACTCTTCAAAATTAAAGTTAAGTTTAGTCATAGATTCTTTTCTTACTAGTGAAACAATGAGAAAAATGGAGCAAGAGAAGGAATAAAGAAGAAAATGAATAACATCAGTGAAAATTAGAAGAAAGTGTAGAAATTAAGAAAAAAGAAATATATTAAAAAACATAAGGATAACTAAAAATAATAAGCAAAAGAATAGAAATAACAAATATGAAAACATTGGATTAAAATTAGAAAAATAAAATGGTAAAGGAAAAGCTATCAGAAATGGAAAACAAAGGAAAGAAAGAAATGCAAACAAATATAAGAATAAAAAGCCAAACATCTAACAGAAAAATGTTTAAAAAACTCATCTTCTAAAGCATTACAGAGTAGTTTTATATTCCCATGTTTTTAGTTTAGTTAAATATAAGTAAAAAAAGTCAGAAACAAAACCAATATCTTTTATCTTCTACTCCAATCTGTCTCTCTCTTTTTTTTTTCTTTCTTTCAGGAGAGATGCCAAGATATCAGACAATTAAAATAATATTCAATTTTCCCTGACAAAGTTTTTTCCATCTTCATAAATTAAACATTTTCTACAAAAACAAAACATTTTGATGGCTTTTTACTTTATTTATATATTTCTCAATGATGTTTTTAGAGTATTTTTGTTTAAAACTATCATCTTTGTTAAGAAAAGAAATGAAAAAAACAAAAAACTAGCATTGGCATTTTATCATATCACTTTAAAAAAAGAAGGTATATTCCTGCTTGGGTTAAGAATATTATTAAATTTATTTATAGGTAAAAAGAATAAAATCAAATTTAAAATGAAAAAACGTGAAAGGTCTTGATTGGCAATATATCATGTCATGCCTTTAATAAACTGTATATAGGAATATGGAAATTAATATTATAAACCAACTGGAAATCACAACCACAAAAAATATTAAAGGAACAAAACATCAATATTGAAAGATATTTCATTTTTTTTACCTTATGCTTGTGGCTAAAGTATAAACACAAGTTCCCACTTAATCATAAAAGTCAAGCAATACTTCATGTGGTCAGCATTGAATGAGTAACGATTTGAAAGAATATGGTAAATGGATTGAAATTGAGGTAAAAATATGGTTTCATTATTAAAATTAAATTCTTTTTCTGTCAGAATTTTCCCTTAAAAATACATTCATGTTTTTGTTGTGGGACTCATCACTTTATTTGCAAAGTTTGGACGCTTTTACTGTAAATATTTAATGGTTCCTAGTAATCTTTGTTCTAAATTTCCAGTAATTAAGTCAGTCAATTTATTTTGATTGCTTTGTTACCTCTTTTAAATTTTTTAGAGTTTTCAATATTGTATTCCGATCATTCAATGATTTTAAAACACTTTGTATCTCATTTGAGGTTATGTCTTTCTCATAATTTCTTGTGGAAATCACAACTTTGTTGCAAGGTGTGGACGTTTTTTATTAAACATTTAATGGCTTCCAGTACATTTGTCCTGCATACATTATTTGGCAGATCCATGTGAGTTTGAGCAAAAGCAAGGAACAAAATATGGAATTTAAACAAACAATTAATGCATGCATTAACAAAAAAATTACACTAATGTGTATACAGTTGAATGGAAAGCAAAAGACATTAAAAACTTGGTTATTAAGAATGTGCTTGTTTGTGTATGTGATATTTGCCTTTGTGTGAGAGTTTAGTTGTAAGTGGACCAGGGAAAGAAATGTGCTGCAGTGGGGACAACCTTAACTGCTTTTGCTACATCTGGAAGCAAACGGAAGAGGAAGGAAATGTTTGCCTTTTTATAGACTTAAACAGTGCCATATAATGGGCGTTTGGTGAAGCCAAGTTTGGTAACTTACAGGTATTTAAATTTATTGATGTTGTCTTATTATTTTTAAATTTTCTTTTCACTCCATTTTTCTCATTGTCCCCTTGGTAAGAAAAGAATCTGTGGCTACACTTAACTTTAAGTTTGAAGATTACAGGTGTTAGTAAGCAGAAACTATTTGAGAAACCAAAATTCCAAAGTAATGAAAAAAAGAAAGCTGAAAAATGTCTGATTCTGAGTGAAAGGTGATACAATACTAATAATGTTGTTACAAGATGATTATATCCGGTATTAAGGCTAGTCAAGTTCACATACATTTTATTTCTATTAACAAGACAGATCACAGCAACAAACAAAATGCATGTGATGAGTAAAATAGCATATCTTCTTTTATTATGCTTATGCCTCTAGAATGGAATTTTAGCCACTTCCTTATAAGGAAACATTCAGCATTTATTGACTGAGCGGCCAGTGCAAGTTTTAGTCAAAATTTACAAAATCTTTTTATTACACTATTTACATTATTCAGACTATTGTGCTCATCTTCGTCACCATATTTATTACAACATTTCGGCCTTTGTATGTTCCAGTCTTCTTCAGGTGGTTGGAATGTCAAACGGAACGCTTTCTTTCACTCACTGGGGTAGACTGTTCTAGTTCCATGTGTCATGTTTAATGGATGTCAGTTATCAGTTGTCCTCAAGATCTCCACTGCCTTAACCGGGTATTGAACTCACACTCTTTGGGTCCTGTCACTGCATCTAACACCTTTATCCACTGTGCCATGTCAGAGATCAAAATAGAAAAGATTTTCTATCTTGATCTCTGATGAAGCTTTAATAAAGTGAAACATGTTAGACTGAGACACGTTTCCTACATGTTCTTTATCCTATCATTTAAATGGATCCTTATCCATACTTGATATATATATATATATATATGTGTGTGTGTGTGTGTGTGTGTGTGTATGTATTTGGTTATTTGAGCAGATTTTGAGAAGTGGATGCATCCTCAAAATTTATAGCACCCCCTCATATATATATATATATATATATATATATATATATATATATATAAATTGTATTAAGGTATAAAGCAATCATGATGTGAGACACTTTTGTTGGGAACTTAGGCTAAAGCTTAAACACTCATTGGACTGAAAGTGAAAGAAAGTCATTTGTAATGGCTCCTGTGAGCAACGTGCATATCAAACTAATATTTGCAGACATTCACGGCAATTGAGCCCTTCCTTTAGAAGACCAAAGAAAACAGAATGAAAGAAATTCCCAGACACTGAGTTAGATTAAGGTTCTGTGGTCACTTGGAGAGACATATATTTCAAGTTGGCTCATATCATGCTCTGGTGGTCAAGCAAAAAGAAAAGACTGCTTAATCAATTTAGTCCAGCCTCTAGAATCGTCAAGCAAACTAAACCAATTTTATCTGATTTCAACTGATCATTCCATGAGTCAACATATCTCAATTAGCACCGAGGTGACTGACCAGTGCCAATTTAGGACTTGTGGCATGTTTCTTCGAGAAAATGCCAAAAGGGAAGTGCTTAATTGTTTAGTTATGGTTTGTTTTTGAGGAGTTAAGTTTCTAAGAGTAAATAAACATGAGATAAAGATGATAAAGCCGAAAACAACATACAGGTTTTGGCCATTTTACAAAAATCTGAATGTGCACTTGGATAGCCAAAGAAACAGAAAAAAAACATTGCTAGAAACAGAAAAGAGTACTGAATCATTACATGATATCAGTCCTTCTCTATGGCAGTGAATACAGAATAATCTCCTAAAAAATAAAGAAGAGACTTGAAGCAACAGAAATGTGGGTGCTGAGTATACTGAATATGTGAACAATGACAAAATTTTAGAGAAAATGGAAACAAAAAGCAAACTTATACTTAACATCAGGAAGAGACAGTTGAAATTTCTAAGGAACATAATGAGAATGGAGGGCTTAGAGAATCTAATACTCACAGAACAGTACTAGATTCGGTTATGTGCAAATGTATATATATGCGTGTATGTATATGTATATATATATATATCTGTGTACGTACATGTGTATGTTTATATGTGTATATGTATGTATGTATATATATATATATATATATATATATATATATATATGTGTATATGTTTTATATGTATATGTATATATGTGTAGATGTGTGATAGTATTAATCTTTTTTGTGTGTTTTTATGTATGTGTCTATGTATATATTTGTGTATGCGTGTATATAGGTGTGTGTGTATATATATATATGTATGTATATATATATATATGTGTGTGTGTGTGTGTGTGATAATATTATTAATCTTTCTGTGTGTTTTTATGTATGTGTGTATATAGATATATATATATGTATAAATCTAGATATATGCATATGTACATAGATGTAGATATGTGAATTTGTGTATATATTTGGGTATATATGTATACATACATATTTAAAATGTATATGTGATTATTTTATGTATTGGGCTTTACATAATTGTATGTTTTGCTTGATATCATTATATATATATATATGTAAATATATGTATAAGACTAGGTATATGTATGGATATGCGTGTGTAGGTTCTTCATTTACTTTGCTGGATTTCCTATCAAAATAAGGTTACTAAACAAATTTACCAAGCAACATTATTATTTTTATATTTCTTTTTTTATATTTTGTTTTTAGATTTTACTCTTTATTTTTTATCTAATTAATATCATTTTAATAATTATTATGATTAATAATATTATTTTTAGTAATATTAGTAAGTAATCTGATTATTAATATTAAATTAATATTAAATATCTAATATTTAATTAATATTAAATATATTTTTTATTTACCAGTTATAAACTTTAATTTTAATTTTTAAATTTTAAAGTTCAAATTTAAACTTATTTTTAACTTTTATTATTGTTCTTATTGATAATATTTTTAATTTTTATATTTTTAAAAATTTTTTAAAAGTTTTTTAATAATCTTTAATATATTGTCCTATATTAATTACAATTGTATTAATCAGGATTAATAATATTATTAATAACATTATTAATATACCTTATTTTATTTTATTCTTACTTTACTGGTAATCTTTAATACTTTATGTATTAACTATAAATTATATTGATGTGTTTTTCAAGTGTCGCCATGATATGCCTATATATGATAACTCACACTTCCTGCTTCCTCCCCCCCTGCTTAAATCTTTCTTTCTTCTTTCTTTTTCCTCCTTTTCCCGCTCTCCTGCTTTAAAATTTGTCTCCCTTTTTTCTTCTTTTCTCTTCCTGTCCAAAAATCATTTAAGAGGTCAAATTGTCTGGCCTCTCAACTGAGTACACTTGAACCTAAGTCAATTATTAAAGATGGTTTAAAAACAAACTGATCCCTACTTTTCATTTTCAAGATAGACCATTGCATAGTCCTCCCACCACCTCTGTCACCTTATATCAATCTAAAACTATCCCTCAAAAACTATTCTTTTTTTTTTTTTTTAAGCATTTCACCCCAAGCAAGGCGGGGAGCCACTATGACGCAAGGGGTTACATAAAATTTAGAGCAAGATCAGATAGGAGTGATAGAAAAAAGGATGAGGAGGAGGGTAGTGGAAAGATCAAGGCAACTCAGTCAATTGACATTACACTTGAATAGCTGGAGATTATATCTCTCAGGGAAACTGGAATAGGGAAGGGAGTTCCACAGGCGAGAGGTGCGAGACATGAAGCTGTTGTAGTAGAAGAGACGGCTACAATTAGGAGTTTTAACAGTGAAGGGGTGAGAGCAGGATGCCATCCTCATAGGGCGTTTGAGTTCATGAAGTCTGGGAACCAGCGAATGCAGCTCCTCGGAGCAATTTCCATGAAAGTATTTGTAGAACAGACAGAGGGAGGCGACGGCGCGTCTGTGAGAAAGTTCCAACTACATTGCATATCCACCTCTGGAGCCTATCAAGAACCCCGAGGCAAACAGAGGGGGCACCAGACCATATATGGCTGCAAAATAAAAGAAGCCTAATTCTTTTGTAACTAGAGATGTGACCTCATTAACCAGGAAAAATATATTTTCTAGGGAAATAGATTATAGTCATGGAACATTAAGCTTGTCTCTTTCTTAATTATTTAATTAATATATATATATATATATATATATATATATATATATATATATATATATAGTTAATTCACTAATAGCACTTAATAACAAAGTAAAACAAAATAACACCGTCTGTTTCTAGCTTTTTTTTACAAAGAAATTTAGTGACATCTTCTCTCATAACTTCCTTCTCTCTTTTTCTCTCTATGGGTTTTTTCTTCTCTACCCCTTTGATATCAATATATAACTTCCGTTAAGTTATCCGTTTAAATGTGTCAATGTCTGCTAACTCACTCATGTCTTCTCTCTCCCCACTCACTTCGTTAATTTACATATGTTTAATATGGCCCGTCAAAAATGTGTAAATTATCTTTTCATTTTTTGTTTGGAAGTAAAATCTGATGATCCGCAGTCCTTTAAAAGGGCTGTGGTGAAATAATTTATTACATGGAACCTTAAAATGGTCTGTTTTTATTTAAATTTTGATTTAAATTATATAGTCGCATACAATATTATTGGACACATGCAAAATTTAGACGTTTTTTTTAACAAAAACATTTCCAAAGTGACCACAAACGTAAAAATTATGTTGATCATGGGAAAGACATAGGATATATACTATTTGACCTAACAGATATTTTGGCAGTAGGGCTTCTTTGTTGTGCTGAAAATTTTCCAGTACTTCTTAGATTTTATTTTTAACTCAATGTTTCCACAGTTTCTATCATTTGAATAACATACAGTGAAAATTTAGATAATTATTCAACAAATAACAGTGTGGCTACAGACTTATTGATCAGTTATTGTATATGTTAAAAGTATGAAAATTCAGAAGTTGGCAAGAAAATCAGAGGTATTTTGTAAATTTGGTAAAATCCCAGTTGTATCTCGAAAGATGTTGTACCTGCCACGAATCAAGTAACAAGTAGAAGTAACTACACAAAGTTTGAGGGAAAAGAAGATGAATTCTTCTGCCAAGTAAAAGGTAAAAAAATGAATATTGTGTCAGGGAGGAAAAGGTCAATAAGAAAACTGGTAGGAATGAAAAATAAGGAGAGAAAATAGATGAAGTAAAAAATAAAGAATTCAAGACATGAATTTTTACCTTTAATAAAAGGGGACAGACTTAAAGAAAAGAATGAGATTACTAAAGAAACATTTAAATGTAAGAAAAAAGCTGAACGAAAAGAAGAAAGAAATGTTATTCAAGGAATAAAAGGTAAAACAGAAAGTGGACAAAGACAAATAAAAATAGACAAAAACAAATAAATTGAGAAAGAAAGAAAGAAAAAAAGAAAGAAATGATGAACACAGTGAGAAAGAGAGAGAGAGAGAGAGAGAGAGAGAGAGAGAGAGATGAATTAACAAAGAAAACAAAGAAAGAAAAAGGAAGAAAGAAATTATGAATAGAGAGAGATACATTAAAAAAGAATGACAGAAAAAAAAGGAGGAATAGAGAGAGACATATATTGAGAAAGAAAGAAATGAGGAACGACAAGAGAAATACATTAAGAATGAAAAGGAGGAAATAAAAGGGGGAATAGATAGAGATATACATTATGAAAGACAGAAAGAAAGAAATGACAAACAGCAAGAGAAATATATTAAAAAAGGAAGAAAAAACGGGGAAGAGAGATATATACATTGAGAAAAAAAAGAAGGAAGGAAAAAAAAAGAAAGAAAGAAATTAGGAACAGATAGATATATTGAAAAAGAATGAAAGAAAGAAAAAGAAATGAGACCGAGCAAGAAAGATACAGTGAGAAAGATAAAAAGAAATGAGGAATAGACACAGAGATAGACTGAGAAAGAAAAAAAGAAAGAAAGAAAGATTAGGAAGAGAGAGAAACAGAGTAGTAACATTTAAATGATATTTAAAATACTGAAAGGGAGTCAAACACAAATATGAAAGAAAGAAACAAACCAATCAAAAGAAAGATTAAAAAAAAGCAATCAAAAGAAAAAAGAATGAAAAACAAAGTTAAAAAACTGAAAGTCAAAAGCAAAAATAGAATGTGAGAAATGAGGTACGTTGGATATTTTTAAGAAATGAAATTAATTACGAAAAAATTAATTTGAAGAATACCAAAAGACAAAGCAGATGAAAAAACATAAAAGAAGGAAGCAGACAATAAGAATAAGAGAAAATGACCAAGACAGACACAGAAGCAGAAGAAAGCAAATGAAAAGAAATGAAGTGATTCTTAGAAGCAGAAGAAAATGTGTGAGTCATAAAAAGGATAAAGACTTGGTTGAAAATAGAAAAACGGTAGAATAAATAAATTATCAAAGAGAAAAGAAGTGGATGTCACTGATAATGGTCAGGGGAGATAATTGTTGAAAAAGTAAGGGTTAAAAAGACTACCCATGACTGATCACAGACTGTGAATATTCTTGAGATTAAGGAGTTGGGAGATGGTAGTAAAAATGTATTATTCCCACCAGATTAGAATAATGATGCAATTTCCTTTTTTCTTATGAGTAGAATTGGGCATTTTGAAAACAGGCTTTGACTCAAGAGAAACCTCATTTCTCTAATAAATGTACTTGAGTCATATTTACATCAAGCGAAAGGTTTATAACTTCCTTTCAATAGTGATTCATACAAGTTGTGTATTAAATATTTTACACATTTAAGAAGCATCACAGGAGTTTTGCTTTGAAGTTAATATTTTTCTATTTTCTGCTTGCATATATGGCCATTTTTCTTCTGATAATTCACCTAATACAAGGCCCAGTGAACAGTCAAGGTAGAGGGTTATTGAGTGAGATTGTAAGAGTAGGATAGACATTGATAGGGTCGGATTTAGGTCTTAAAAGGGCCCTGAGCTAATAGAACCAGAGGGCTCTTTCATTACATATGTTTCCCCACCCTCCTGTGTCAATAAAAAAATATTTGTCTATATTTATGAGATGAGGTATTATGTACACTATTTACATTATTCAGACTATTGTCCTCATCTTTGACACCATATTTATTACAACGTTTCGGCTGTTGTACACACCGGCCTTCTTCAGGTGGTTGGAATGTTGAACTGAACCCTTTATTTCACTCACTACCCAGAAATTCATACACAGATGTCCTCAAGGATAAAGGCATTAGTTAGATCCAGTGACAGGACCGAAAGAGTGTGAGTTCAATATCCGATTAAGGCAGTGGAGAACTTGAAGAGGGGAATTAATAGGAGATAACTGACATCCATTAAACATGGCACATGGAACTAGAACAGTCTACCCCAGTGAGCAAAAGAAAGGGTTCAGTTTGACATTCCAGCTACCTGAAGAAAGTCAGAGCATACAACGGCTGAAACGTTGTAATAAATATGGTAACAAAGATGAGGACAATGGTTCGAATAATGTAAATAGTGAAAAAAATACTTATTTTTAGATCATTCTTTTTTGTTGTAAAACACTCCAACTAGAGGGGACCAAATACTCTAAACTGTTCCAGATTAGTTTAAAGGAGCCCCATTAAATCTGAATATAAACAAATCTTCTATGTCCTTATACCTTTATTTATTTTTTTAGTTTCATCAGGGGCCCAAGTTAAGAGAGTAGATGGGGACCCCGCTAGTCTTTGCCCCCTGGGCTGAAGCCCTTACTAACCCATATGTAAATCCAGCATTGGATAGAGTTTGACACAGGACTTAAACAAACCACGATTGTATTTGTCAGGGAAAAATCTTTTTGGGGAGTTTGTTCCATAATGTAACAGGCCTGGAAAAGAAGCAGTCAAAGAGGAACTTGCTTTTTATCAAAGAAACACCATGGAAATGAGGATGGTTTGCCACGATGTACATGGGCCAATATTAAAACTGTAATACTTTTCTTTTCAGCATTCTTTTAATTTTTAGTTATTGCAGCATTTATAGCATTCTTCCATTAAAGCATCTGTTTAAGGACATCTTTGAGAAACATTAGAATTGGTATTCTTCTTTTATATGCTGTGTTCCTTCAGAACATAGACAATCATGGCCCTCCATATCTTCCTGTCCCTTGCAGCTCTTAATAAGTTTTGTCTTGATATTTCTCCCAAACCCTATTCTACCATCCATTTTCTTAACCCCTCAAGTATATTACAAGCTGGTTAGTATTAGTATTACAAAAGTTATAAGAATGTATTATGTTGAGTCATAAATAATTTCCATTTTTGTTCATCATTATTCTTCAAAAACTGAAGTATAATCAGATTTTATTTAATTATGCATTCACCATAATTTGCAGAGACTTTGCATAACTTGCAAGTCTCTGATACCTTTACAGTGAAAAAGGAAAGAAAAATAAGATATAATAACATTTATTTAATTATATTTTCATAATTATTTGCAATGACTTGTGGCTGCGAATCAGGCAGATCTTCAATACATTTTGACCTAAAATTCTGCAGGTTTTCATGTGAAAATATTTTTGCAAAACTCTTGACTTTTGCAGCAATCTAAAAAGGTAATAATCGATTGGTACAAGATCAGGTGAATATGGCAGATGGAATAGAAAAGACCAACTTTGTTCCAAAATATTTGTGTTATTTATCCTGAAAGTGACTTTGCATTTTAATGAAGTCAAAATTTTTTAATGAACTCAGGACACTTTTAATCAAACATCACATTGCTACCTCCGGACATATATAAATGTATTTCATTGCATTTTAAGGATTCTAAATGCCTAATAATCCAACTATCCTACCACATGCACAACATTATATCCCTTCCATAGTGCTTAGCTTCTGGGGTTGGCTGTGGGGATTTATCTTTGGTTTTGAATTCATCATTTGACCCCAAAAAATTGGAATTATTGAAGTGCGTATTGCCAGACATGAGCAAGTGGCAACACTGTGAGACAGTGACCTTGAGCAAGTAAACATTTCGCCATTTAGAATTCAAGATGAAATTCACAGTATCCCAGCTGAGATGTTGCAGCAGTCAATGAGGAATCTCAACAGCAGATTTCAAGAATGCATTCATACAAGAGGATGCCATCTACAGGACGTAATTTTTAAAAAATGAAATTTCCATCATTGTTTCTTAAATGGCATGTTTTAAGGTTTCAATTACTATGAATAAAATATTTTTCTTCCATCACTCTTGGTTTTATTGGATTGTTAAAAAGTTCCCATTTTTTTGGGTCACCCTATATTAGTGTAGTCCAAATTTATTCATAATTGCCACATATGATTATCAGTTAGTATGATACATTTGTTATTTCAATTGTTTCCCCAAAAAACAAAATTAGTCATGACTCAACCTAATGCAAAATTTACACTGTATTTAAAAGGATTTCATAACATGTACACAAAAAAAGCAACTAACATTGAGCAAAAATAACCTCGCACTAAGAGAAACAAAATTAAAAGCCAATATGTATTCCAGTGGCTAGTAACTTTATCTGTTGCAAAGTAAAAGTGCTCAGCACTGACTTAATATGCTTAATTTCTCTAGGGATAATTAAAAAAAAAGCATTGTTTGGTTATTAATGTAAACTCTTTCTTACACATTATTTATTTTAGATAATAAATATAATATACTTTTAATCATGTTGTCTGGAATATAGTGAAAATTTAATAATTTACTTCAAATATATACTATTAACCTGATTTTAACTTAAAATGAAATGAAAAATTAAATGTACATTTATACGTTCAGCAGCAGCAATATGTCTATAATCATTTCGTTGAAAAGTGCCTTGTATTCATCATTAGGGAATATGTTCCCCATCAACACAACATGAATTTGCAAAAAGTCATTGCAAGTAATGGTGAATATATAATTGAATAAAATGTAATTGCCCTTTTGAATATTAAATTTGATAAACAAAAACGAAAATTCTTTATATCACAACAAAATATCTGTAAATCAATGCTTCTTAGCAATACACAATGTGTGTGTATATATATATATATATATATATATATATATATATATATATATATATATATTATAGAACTCAAATTACTGCAATTCAATCACTGATAAAGTTTGTGAGGATCGAACTCCCTTTTCAGTCATAACTGATCTAGCCAGACAAGCTTGCTAATCATTACACCACGCCAAGGTGCCAGAGGTATGGTGGAGTAATGGATAGTGGCTTGGACTGAGGAATTGGAGAGCTGAGTTCAAATTCCAGTCAAATCCATTACATTCACTTATGTGCTAATGCTCTTGGGAAAGGTATGAATCCTCTTCTTCTTTCCCCAGCTATGGGTAAATAACAGGACAGACTGGGTTCTATAGCCTTGGATAGCAACTGGTCTATTGCAGAAAGAAATGGCAACCTACTGCAGGAAAAAATCTGCCTTGTCAGTCATGTATTGAAAGATACATGATCACCTCAGCCTGTATCACACATGGCACATAACAGACTGATAAAGTTTTGAGAGCTTCCTCCTTCAAATTCATATTTAGACAAAATAACTATACTTTACAATGCAAAAAAAATTTAATATGCAGTCCATTTTATGAAATTTTTTTTGTGAATTTGTGGAGTGAAGATGGAAATAAAGAGCAAGACAGTTAAATGCCAAATGAAAAAAATGGTTTCAAAGTCAGAGGATTCTAGCATTCTTTTAGTTAATAAATTGATCCTTTGAAAATAGTTAACATTTTTCAACCAATGGGGTCGCATTCCCACTGACATATAGATTGACAAAGCAGTAATGAATGACAACAGGCAGCAATAGTGTATGATGAAAGCTTCAAATAGATTCTCTTATTCATTCACCCATCTTCCTCACCAAGCTATATGACATTTACATTCTTCCACACCAAGCTATGTGATATTCACCCATCTTCCTCACCAAGCTATATGACATTTACATTCTTCCACACCAAGCTATGTGATATTCACCCATCTTCCTCACCAAGCTATAGACATTTACATTCTTCCTATGACTGTGATTTACCCATCTTCTTCCAAGATACCAAGACATTTACATTCTTCCTATGTGATATTCACCCATCTTCCTCACCAAGCTATATGACATTTACATTCTTCCACACCAAGCTATGTGATATTCACCCATCTTCCTCACCAAGCTATATGACATTTACATTCTTCCATACCAAGCTATGTGATACTCACCCATCTTCCTCACTAAACTATGTGAGACTTAAACTCTTCTTCGCCAAGCTATGTGACACTTACACTTACCTCCTCATTTTCTTACTTCTTTTTTTCACACATACACACAGAGAAATCACATTTCATCTTAAAAAAAAATAAGTAACTTCAACATTCATTTGAAAAAGACAAAAATAGAAATATTTTACATTTTTACATCTAAAAACCGCCTTTTTCTTTGTTATGGGTTGATTGAAATCTTCAACAAAATTGGTGACCCCCAATGACCCTGACTGATCAATAGTCACATTCTTCAAAGTACTGATGACTGTTTCTCATTGTAGACTTTTTCTTTGGGTAAATAGGGATAAATTTTTAACAACAACATTAATTGCTGTATTCACCAGAACCATATATACTATTAACAGAATCTTACAGAGAAATACTTTGGCATCTGGAAAACCCCAAAGAACAACTCTATTTGAACATGATTTTTTTCTTTTGTATCTCAACTTGTATTCAATTTTTCTGATTTGTAGCTAATAGCAAAGTTACTGACTTTATTGAAAGAAATCAATATTTTCTCAGCAAATTCATTTGCTGTTTTAAAAAAGCACTTTGTTAACTGAGATCATGAGTCAATAAATTATTGTGTCTTAGTCTGTGTTTCTTAATCAAGTCAAATGTTACTGACTGCAGAAGGATACTGAGAATTCCTTAGATGAACACAACAAGGAAGTCTTAATGAAAATGACAAAAGAACAATTCTACTCAGAATCAGGAAAAGGCAGATGAAATATTTTGGATACATAATGAGGAAGGAAGGCTCAGAAAACTTAACACTTACAAGACATACTAAAGGCAACAAAGATAGGAGGAGACAGCAAGCTACTTGCCTGATAAATTTATGTGAATGGATGGGGGAACAGAGCACAGGAGCCTTAGCAAAAGGAGAAAAAACTGATAAGGGCCCAAAGGAATAGGAATTTGTGGAGAGCCATAATCTCCTATGTCCTTAATAAATACAGCACATAGAAGAATCATTCATTATTTCATTACTTCTTAGCTTATCTTTCTTGAACTTTAATGACTTAATTTTATAGAATGTAAGTGTGGAGATTTTCTTTTTATCTGATTTTACAGAAAATTTACAGGAAAGCATCAGAAATTTTTTTCCAGCACCTTTTCCATTTTCATAAATAAAAAGTATAAATAATGCTTTTTTTATTTTTTATATTGTATAAAAAGAAATATGTTTAAGAACATATTCTTTTCTGTGTTGTTCTACTTGAAGTATTTTTTTTTTCTCAGGGTATTTTTTTCATCAGATATCCCTGCTATAAACAATAATGCAGACTATGTCATGTCTTCTAAACTACCTAAATCTACCTTCTCATTTAAAAAAAAAAAACCTTATTTGAACAAGCAACATCAAATCTGTTTGCAAACTCTTTACTTTTGTAAAAATTTGATAAATATATACTAAACTTGTCTCATAATGCATTGACGTAAATGTACATTGTAAAAGAACTGGATTTATCTTAAAAAGAAAATTCTTACAGAAATTTACATAGTCTGGTTTGGATGTAAGGAGGTTTTAATTTCAATGTGGTCTTGTTTAAAGTTCCACAAATTTATTGAAAAATGAAGAATGAACAAGATTTTGTAAAATATAACACAATTTTAATTTATGCAAAATTTTTAACAAAATTTACAATTTTATGTGCTTGAAATCTCTCTCTCTCTTTCTCTCTCTTTTATATATATATATATATATATATATATATATAAATTTTTTTAAATATTAAATATATATATATATTTTTAAAATATTTATGACAGTTAGATTTAAGTTAGGAATATCTGAACAGTGACGTTATGTGCTTGAAATCTCTCTCTCTCTTGCCAACAAACAGTAATTTTAATTTATTTGTAACAAACAGTTATTTCTGATGAAAAATTGAGGACAATTTGAAATATCAAATATATATATAAATAAATAAATACTTTCATAAAATAAAAACATTATAATTTTAATATATATATATATATATATATATATATATATATATATATATATATATATATATATATATAATTATATATATAAGATTAGTGCATAAACTTTCATAACTGAATCAATAAGCTGGCAGATCCTCATACGTTGAAACCGACGGGAGAGTTCATTATATATATATATATATATATATATATATATATATATATATATGAATGAATGAATAAATATATATGTGTTGAAAATGAAATAAAATCAATAGATAATGAATGAATAAAAAAAAGAGAAATACATTTTCCCATGATGCTAGTAACAGAACAACCAGAAATTTTATTACCTCACTTGGCTTTGTTAAATATCTGTCAGGTGGTTCTGTTTAAATCAGTAAAAAGAAAAAAAGATTTCCTTCCTCTTTCTCCATCGCCCACTTACTCCAAGATGTAGTACGACATGGAAATTACATCCATGATGGGGGACATTTGTTTCCCCAGTCCACTAATGATTGAACTCTCTGCTCCACTTCCAATGCATAACATTCACACATGTCTTCTAAATTTCTACCTATGACATAATTCTTTGGTTGTTCCAACTCAGCACAAGACTGATTTAAGTTCAACCATTTTAATGATGCTTATTCTTAATTACCCTAACTTCTGGACAGATAAAGGAAACAGACATACCCATAAGACACTGAGAAATTTGTTTCCTTACGGGGAAACCATAAGGAAACAAATTTCTTGTATAAAAAAGAATAAACAATTCATAGTATGAACTCATGTTTCTTCTTTAATTATTTACATGTAAACATGCACACACCTATCATACATAAATGCGCTACTTTAAATTCTATAGATTGTCCTACAGAGAACAAGAAATAAGAGTTTAATAAACAAAGTTTTTACCAAAAATCTTCACAAGTGAATTGTTTAAAGTAGTCAATTGCCTGCTTATGTTTTAATGTAAATTACAAGCTGAACAAATTCTCCTTTAAGTTGTTTCATCTTATTGGGAATAGTGTATTTCATTAATAGTATTTGATAAAATAACTTTTCTTCGAAGTTGGTCAATCTATAAAATGTTTTATCTATTCTGTTATAATTTACAAGTATAAAATTTATTTGTTTTCATAAAATTTGAAATTATACAGGTTTTCATAATTATTCATAATGCTTGTAATAATCTGTGCACAAGAAACATGAAATACACTCATTTGGATTTTATATAAAACTTATATAATGTTTCTTCCTTGAGTTCTTAATTTCTTGAGTTAAATAAGAATTGTTTATCAGTTTCTGAAAATAAAACTATACACTAACATCTACCACAGACCACATACTGTAAACTCTAGTTGATTTGATCAGCATTTATCAATTTGAGCTAAATCCTGAAAATCTCAAGTCAGTCACTTGGACTAACTTAATTGAACATGAACAAATCAAAGTGATGTTTTGAGGTTTCCATTGCTGACTCACCATTTAATCAGTTTGGCAATATCTACTGTGTACTTGATATGAGCAGTCTTTTGGAGTACAGGTATGGTTATGTGTGACCTTTAATTTAGTAAACATTGAAAACCTCAAAAAATTGTGTGGAGAGAAGAAGATCTGTCATTCAGAGAGGTTCAAAATACCAGCAAAAATGTGGTTGAAGCTAATGGCTACTTATAGAAAGGAAATAAACTCTATTCCATAAAGTATTACACTCAGATTGATTCTGCTTCCTTGTTTAGTGAATTTTTTTGGTCCATTTTTTAAAGATGTATCTATTACAATTCTTTGTTCATATTTGTTCATATTTGCTGTTTGAAGATGAACCCAATATGTGGTGTAATTTTGAAAACATGTGGGGAAAAGTATTGCAAAATATTGTTCTGGCATATATCAAATACTAGCTTAAAAGCCACCCTATTGAACAGTATTTAAACTAGCTCCTGAAGAGGGTTCTTGATTGGGCCTTCATCAAAATAGGAAGGAAGGAGTAGATGCAACAGGCAGCAATAAACTACAGAAGAACTCAAATTTGATGACTGCATTTATGTATTGCATTAATATTTAAGCTGACCTTTTAAAATTTCAACAATTATTCTTCTGCCACCACTTAATTTAAAGACAATTTATTATACGTAGGTCTTACTTTTTGTACAAAGAATTATTTTTATTTCATGACTGACTTTCACTGGATTTCACAATTAATTTTGATTATTCCAAAATTTATTTCCAGGTTATAAAAATTGTTATCATACAAAAAAATTTGTCACAAAAATCATGTAAAATAATTGCTGAAAACAATCCAGAATTTCAGGATCACAAGTCCAGATCCATCCTGAAATGTTTTTAATTTACTCACAGAGTTGACCTGATTCCAAAATAGTATCATATGTTGGGCTACACCTCTAAGAGTAAACTTGAAAAAGTGTGACTCAGTAACATTCACATTTATCTAATAGAATTATTTTCCATATATATATATATATATATATATATATATATAAAATTTTAGCCAAAGTTTTTTATATATGTATCTATAATTAATTCCAGCCACAATATTATTATTTTAGTTTGATGAAGTCCTTTTCAAGGATGAAATGTGTTGCATTGATTTTTCCCATTTTGTCATTCGATTAACATATATATGCATATACAGTGACACGCATAAGTGTTGGATACATGTTATTTTCTGTTATAACTCTAGTTTATGTTTGCCATTTTGCCTGATATTTGGAAGGAAAATTAAAAACTCATGGTTGAATCCATTTTTTTTATCCAAGTTCAAAATTACCCTATGCAAAAGTATTGGATACATGACACTTTTTTCAAATTTCCAATCAAAACTTAGTATTTTAAAAGACTTTAAATATTCAAATTTTTGATAGTATTGGAATGTTTACAAGACAGTGCTACTAATCATCTGACTCTTTGATGTGCATTCTGCAATTCAAGGATTAAAAATGGCAAAAACTAAAGAATTATCCAGAGATATGCGAGATAGAATCATTGAACATCACAAAGGAGAACAAGGTTACCAAAGAATTAGCAAAGAAATGAATCTAGCACTAAGTACAGTAGGAAATATCATCAGAAAGTTTAAGAAGTATGGCAACGGTACAGCAAACCTTCCAAGAAATGGAAGACCGAGAAAAATAAATGAGAGTACTTCAAGGTGGATCAGAAGAAATGTGCAAAAAAAACCCCTTCATTACTCGTTCTGAAATTAAAACTGATCTTGACGGTGCTGGAATTAATGTAAGTAAGGATACCATTAGCAGAGCTCTATATCGTACAGGCTTTCATTCAAGGTCACCAAGAAAAGTGCCTTTACTGAAAATCAAACATGTCAAAGACCAATTAAAGTTTGTTGAAACTTATGAAAAGAAAGGTATGCAGTTTTGGGAAAAGGTAATCTGGTTGGATGAAACGAAAGTTGAACTATTCGGAAGGAACACAGTGACAAGTGTTTGGCGAAAAAATGGCACTGCCTTCAACAAGCACATAACCATCCCCACAGTTAAGTTTGGGGGTGCTTCCATTATGATATGGGGATGCTTTTCCTCCAAGGGCACTGGTGAGTTACAAGTTATCCATGATAGAATGAATGGTATCATGTATAGGGAGATTCTAGAGAAGAACCTTCAGAAATCTGCAACTTCTTTAGGACATGGTCGGAATTTCGTGCTTCAACACAACAATGATCCCAAACATACTGCAAAACTTACAAAGGAATGGTTTGAAAATAATGGTATTAGTACTCTCAATTGGCCAAATCAGTCTCCTGACTTGAATCCAATTGAGAATTTGTGGAATACTTTGAAGGTTAAGTTCATAAGCGGAATCCACAAAATATCAAGCAATTAGAGGCATTATGCAAGGAAGAATGGGGTAAAGTAACGGTGGATCAGTGTGGAAAACTTGTGGCCAACTATAGAAAGCGACTGGAAGCAGTGAAACAAAACAGAGGCTATGCAACAAAATATTAAATTGATGTATCCAATACTTTTGCATAGGGTAGTTTTGAACTTTGATAAAAAAAATGGATTCAACCATGAGTTTTTAATTTTCCTTCCACATACAACTAAAACAACTTTACAAGATATTACTTACCAAATATCAGGCAAAATGGCAAACATAAACTAAAGTTATAACAGAAAATAACATGTATCCAATACTTATGCATGTCACTGTACACACACACACACATTATATATATATATATATATATATATATATATATATATATATATATTCAAATTCAAACCTGTTTCATTGAATAATATAGACATATTATGTCTTATTATTTTATGATAATCTTTTCTAATTCTATAATCAGTTTCTTGATATTAAGATGAAATTCATCAAAGAAGGTGTCGTAAGGATGTCATATATATGCAAAGTAAGTGTTGGGTGAAATGATTGCAAAAAACATCTTCAGTTCATGCATTCACCCTTGTGTGAAACAAACATTTCTCTTACCTCAAGTCTCTTCTTCATCTGTCAGGAGATTGTCCTGCATTCACTGCTATATCAGAGGACTGATAGTCTTTAGTAGTCTTTTCTTCATTTCTAATAAAAATTTCCTCTTTCTTAACACATTGCTTATATTTTGGAAGGTATCTTTTGCTATGCCAGTGATATCTGTGTCACACTTAAAAAACATAAAAATAACTTTGAAAATCACCTACAATATAGGTTGCTGAACGCCATCAAAAACAACTTGCAAAAAATTAGTAAATGTATACTGGAAGGGGTGTCCATTTATATGTTTAATGTTGTGAGGGTAAATCAATGACAAAACACAAAAAAGATGTCATGCCTATAAAAATAAATAAAATTAATTATAGTTTCAAAAAATAATTATAATAAAATACTTGTAAAAACTATAATTATCATTAATTCACTAATTCTAAACCAATGAGAACTGTTACGCCCAGGGTTTTGTTGGGACTATGATAGCTGGGATGCAACAAAAAAAATAAAAAAAAATAAATGAGAGTATCCCAGAGTTCAATGTAAGATTGATGAGAAGAATGATGGGAGGGAAATTCTCCAATTCTGGACGTCGGTGAATGCAGTGAGAAAACGAACAATATGCAGACACAGAACAACAGAAGATGACATGAGAACATATAATAAAAATACTTTATTTATAAAATATACAGTGTATTAAATTAAAGAAAAGAAAAGAAAACTAAATAGTAAAAGGGATGAGGGGAGAATTGGTTGATCAAATATATATCAATGCGACGAAATGCAGACAAAAATAGTGACAGCAGATTATAGAATATATATATAAACATGTAAAGACTTACAAATTGTAAGGATCAACATCGATCGATTGTTATCAGAAATAAAGTTCAAAAGAAAAGATGTCCATTCAATTCTCTGAGCAAAAAATGTGGAGTTGCTAATGTCCTGATATAAGTCCTTGATTAATGTCGTTCAATCCTTGCTGAGTATGATTAGTATACGCAGATAAACCACAGGAGTAGAGATGACTTGGGTTTGACAATACCATTCAGGATTCTTTCATTGGTCATTCGATTCTTGGTGAAAGCAAACAGCTAAGTCCAAGTTTGGTGATGTCCAATTCCTCTGAAAGCAAACAGCTAAGTGAAGTTGTTTTATCCCAACATGCACAAAAAAAACGTTAGGGGTTAAGTCATGTGTTGGCATATGAAAGTGAGTAGGCATTATCCACTAAACACTATTAGGGTCACTTGTACTTATCAGACAAGCAGCGTTCGTCTGGCCTGTGATCAGAGACCAGACAGGAGGTGGAGTAAAGGAAGGTTCTCTTCCAAGAACTGGATTTAGTTTAACTGGGTACAAAAAAAATATTCCATAATCTGCATATTCAAAGAAATAAAAAGACGACTATTATTCTCATATCTCATCACAAATATGGAAGGTATTAAAAATATACTTGTAAAATCTAAGGTAGGGGAGACAATTATTAGTCTAATGTAAAAGAACTGACCCCGCTTTTTTCCTTTGTACATACAAACATGTGATGTTCATATTATCAGACAAGCAGTTCACATGGATGTGTCGTTAACATGTGCATTCAACAAAAATTTAATCTTTTACTTTTTCAGGTGATAATAGTAACATTTATCTTTTAGCATACAACAAAAATTAAAGGTAAGAAAATCCCAGATACTTTTCATATTTTTCCAACTAAATTATCTGGATACTCATTAAACCAGCTCAACAAAAAACACCTAAACCCCTCAACCTTTCTTTCTCCAACATTCATAGTATTTGCACTAACTTCTACAGTGTGGAACTGTTCCTCTTTGAAAAGCCTCTGGATATCTTAGCTCTCTGTGAACCTAATCTTAACTCTTTAATCCCCTCATTGGATTTCTCAATTCCTGGGTAGCTTTCTCTCTTTAGGAAGAACTCTAATGTCCACATGTATGTAACTGGAAGTTGATGTCCACAAACATCTTGTTCTGGCTAGGAACTCTCTTGACTCTCCACAGCACTCTTACATGTGTATTGGTCTTTCTCTATTTAACTCAGTCAGCTATCTCTTCTTTCTCTATCATTCTCCTTCTTCTCATGACAGTTGTTTACTAGATAGTACTTCCAATAATATGGACAAGGCCATCTCCCTACACATGTTTGCAAATATATTTGTGTTCAGGGTCTTTAATGCCAACCATACAAGGTGTTTTAATCACTGTCACTGACCGCTGACATCCAAATCCTTAACTTCTCAATCACTCAATCTCTCATGCAAGTTGTGGATTTCCCCCTACAGTGGCTTGCAAAAGTTTACACACCCTTTGAAAATTTATGTATTTTGTATAATTTAACAGGAAACAACACATTTTTTCAATTCCAATGATTGTTAAATAATAAGCAGATTCATCACACTTTCCTTTGATATAAAAATTACATTTTAAAAATTTTCACACTGCATTCATCTCCTTGGTTCTCACCTACATGCTCAGCCGCTATAGCCCCCAGGAATCACTTCTTCTAGCTGTACCAGAGTGACACATCCAATCTGGCCTGGGGCTCCTGCTACTCATCTCAAGGTTCTTGACAAAATCCAGGGAAGGATCAATGTAATCAATCCTGAATTAGTATCATGACTTTAGTCACTTTCTCACTGGTGTGATGTGGCTTTCTTTCTGTATTTTCTACAAATATTTTCATGGCAACTTTTTTCCCTGGTACCTGAACTACATGACTTTAAGCGTGCTACTAAATTGGCATCTAAGTCCCACCTGTTTACTGTTGAATTAGGTAAATGTAACTGCCACTTCTACTCCAACAGTTTTCTAGCACATCCTGCCTGTGGAACTCCGTTTTGTTTCCTTGCTTCCTTGATAACTACAACCTTCATAATTTTAAATGCAACATCAATCATCATCATCTATCTTCTTGGACTCTCTTCAGCTTTTATCCTTTCGTCAGTACCCCCTATATCCTCTATTTTCTTTTACCTTCACTCTCTGTAACTGTCTGCATGCTAGTGGCATTTCTGCCTTGCTTGGAGGGAAATGCTTACACTAAATAACATTCAAAGTGAACAAAAGTTGCATTCTATATTTTGCTCTCTCTCTCTCTCTCTCTCTATATATATATATATATTTACATGCATACATAAAAATAACATTTTTATCTACTTACATATTAACTGTTGTTTCACACTTCAGGTTTTTCAAAATGTGTGTCTTTTTATTATGAATGCACATAAGATCTACTGTTCTTTTCACATTTTTCAAAAAGAATACATCAGCATGCTGACAGTGTGAAATAATTTATATATATATATATATATATATATATATATATATACAGAATATACACATTAGAAAATATGACTATCACCTTGGGTACTGTGCATGATACCCTTTCATTATTATAATAAGCACCTGTCAAAAACTGATGGTTAATAATATCCTATTATTAGTAATTATATTCCATACTGCATGGTCACTTTATTTTTAGGTGAGTAGTAAATGTCTATAAATATATGTACATGTTTGTTGATGAGTTTGAATCTATCTATCTATCTATCTATCTATCCTTTGTATGGAGGTCCACCAAGTTGTTCATAATTTAATGTTGAAAAAAGTATTTATCTTAGACAACAAATATTTTCTACTTCCTTGTCAATGCACTTAATTCAGCAGTGAATATTAATCATATAGATTAAATATTATATAATGAAAATTTCAGTTCGAAAATTTAATCAATAATTATCCTCCATTCTTCTTCTATGTGGCATGTCTCTTCAAGACATGGTTGATCATGGCTTTCCACAGCTTCCTTTTTGTAAGATTTGTCTTTTTGCTATCCCTCCTAATCCCTGTTCTGTCCACCATTTACATAAGATTGTTAGGTAGGGTTATTCACTGCCTTCCTAAGTCCCTCATGACCATAATATGTTGTGTGAGTATCACATTTTCCAGACCCTCTTTCTTCATTATGTACCCTAGAAATTTCAACTGCTTCTTTCTGATTCTAAGTATAAGCATTCTTTTTGTTTCCATTTTCCTTAAAACCTCCTCATATGTTCAGTTCATGGTATTCTCAGTATCCTTCTGCAGAACCATATTTCTGTTGCCTCAAGTCTCTTCTTCATCTGTGAGGAAATTGTCCAGGATTAACTTCCATACAGGAGGACTAATATTACATAAAAGTTCAGCACTTCTTCTTTGTTTCTAATGATTTTTCCTGTTTCTTAATACATTGTTTAGCATTTGAAAGGGATCTTTTACTACTTCAATGCACATTCAAATGTCAATATCACATTGTCTATCCTCTCTTCCCAGTTATTTAAATATTTCAACTTGATTGATTTTGGTGTTTTTAATTTGTAGATTGCATCTTGGGTTGTTGTTTTTTTACCAACAACAGCAAATTCTATCTTCTTACTATTGATGATTAGTCCTTTCTTCTCACTTTCCTTTACTACCTTTTGTAGGAGTTCTTGTAGTTTTTTTTCTGTCTGCTATTAACACCATCATCTGCTTATGTTTTTAAGACTGTGGCTGCCAATAATAAATCCTAGTAGATCTTTTAATTCTCTAAGAAATGTCTCACTCTAAGGGTTAAATAAGTTCAGTGAGAAAATATATCCTTGACTTATGTTTGTTATTTTTGTCTTCTTAGGCAGTACTATACTACTACTGTTGTCTCCTGGTATATCACTTCTGTCAATAGATTTCATTACTTATTTCTGGAATTTTGATGCTGCCAGAATCTCTATTACAATCCCATCTGGTCCAGCCGGTTTGTTCCTGTTTAAATTGGCCAGTTCCAATTTCCCCTCAGACTTTAATACTTCTGGTCTTTCCATATTTTTGTGTTTGCAGGCTGTCCTCATTCATTGTGGAAGCATTGTTTGATCTATCCATTCCACCTTTGAAGAATATGTAATAACAAATGCTGACTTTTGGATAAGAAATCATCAACTAATAAGTTTCTGGAGGATAATACATTTAAGGCCAGCAGTCTTGGGTATGACTTAAAGCTATACCCGACAATGGGGTCTTCACTAGGGGACAGAATTAGGTTATACCAAACCATTGTTACCTATGAGTGATCTGTGGTTAAGCATCTGCTTGCCTCCTTACCAGAATTATGTATTTTTTTTTTAATATACAAAATGGACACATGGGAAGGGTGTTACATTTTTTTGTTGAATGATTAGCATGAATAGAAATAAAATAAGAATGACTAGAATCGGTTTCATGTGTGTGTTTGCACATGTCTACATGTATATATCTCAGTGAGAGGGAAAAATCATTACTTACCATTTCAAGCCAAGTGTGTCACCATATTCCTTACAAGAGTGAAACCATTACTGTGTTTGCTTCCTTTTTTATGGAAGAGCGTAGATTTCTGATAGACCAGAAGTTATCCATGAGTGGACAATAAATTGCCAAGAGGAGTCGTAGTCTGTGATTAAAATGAGGAAAGTTTTAGCTGACGGATTGCACACGAGTCGATACCCAATCAGTATCAGCTGAGTCACCATGGAGAGGAGCTATGATATTGAAAGACCCAAAACCCGATAATGAATATTGGCTAAAAACATCACTGGTGTTTTTCAAAGCATGAAACAGATGTATTTCATGTGATGTAAATAAAGAATTCAGTATTAAAAAAGAGCATTAATAGTAAACAAATTAAGTAAAAATTTCAAAAGATTCAAGATTCCAACATACTATCCCCTCATAAAAGGATTAAATAGTTTAAATGAATTTATTAACAGATATTATATATTGCTTAAAACATATTACATAAAAAGAACATTTTTGGAGTCAAGTTATTTAAAATTTGATGTAATCTGACCTGCAAATATTTTATTACATAATAATTATCTAATACACATAAGCAAAAACATTTCAGATTGGTATTAGTAATATTCATTCATTGACTGAACATCCAATACTGTTTTCATTTGAAATTTATAAAATCATTCCATTAAAATAATTTTTCAGAAAAATAAGTTTATCAAGTTCAGTAGCTGCTATCGCTCTTTCCAGTAATGATTGTGGAGGGGGTCCTTCCTTAAACTTTTATTTGATGTAGTGTAGAACATTCAACATCTTGATTAACTCTTCCAGTTACATGTACTATCCATTTTAGTTGTTGCTTCTGTTGGAAGTTCACAAGATTCAAAGAAGGATGATCTTTGCTAAGACCTATATGCTTTATCAAATCCAACAGATGATATCACTCTTTCCAGTACTGACACACATGCTTTTCATATGCCTTTATATATAATAATAATATTAATAATATAGTGGATTATTTATCTGTGCACCTGAAATAATGGTAATATTAGCCATTTCCTTACAAGGAAACATTCAGCATTCCTTGACTGAGCAACTTGTACTAATTTCTATTGAAATTTATAAAATCTCTCTCTTAATACAATTTTTCAGGAAAATAGGTTTCACAAGTCCAATTGCTTTCATTGCTTTATCATGTAATGATGGCGGTTTCCTTCCTAAACATTTGTTTGAAAGAATGGAGAATGCTATCATCTTGATTATGTTATTATTTTTTCTTCCTGTCTTCTTTATTTTCTTTCCTTAATAGTGTTTTTCTCATATTCTCAGTAACCTCTTGCATCTTTATTGCTTTATTTGGAGTGAAATGATTAAAAAAAATCACATGTGCTATCCATTTTAGTAGTTGCTACTGTTGAGAGTCTTCAAGTGATATGGTTTCTCTTATTTTGTACAGTTATTTGTTTGTGATTCTGTAGCCTCAGCTTACAATATTCAAAGAAGGATTTGCCAAGGCCTATGGGCTTCACTTGTTCAATGCCATTTTTAACAATTGTGTATGTGAATTACATTAATGAAAAATTTTATTTGTTTTCATCTCTCAAAAATCAGAAACAAAAACATCTCTTACTACTTAATCATTGTCTGTAAAATAAAAACCTCTTTATCATGTAGTTCTTAATGTTTTACTGCAGTATAGAGAAGAAAGCAATTTCTGCATTATTGCAATCTTGGGTTATTGCGAAATTTATTACATGTAGCCACATGGGGTAACTTGTCTCAATAACTTCAGCACAAGTTGACACTTTGACAGCCTGCACAGGAAAAGTTGGATGTTTCTGTACTTCAATTCAGTCTCTTACAATGAAAATGCATTAGATAAAAGTAAATGGGATCTCTTGTTCGAGTAGCCACAGTCAAAGTGTTATTTCTTTCGATTTTTCTAAAGGATTTTTTTCCCAGTTTCTGTCGTATAAATATTTAGGATTTTAAAATATAGGACTTTAAATTTGCTATAATTTTGATGTTAGCAAAAAAAAAGATTTAAGAAAAAATAACAGCACAATAAATACACCAGTGATAAATGACAGCTTGCTAGGAAAACTTTTATCCATCTATCTATGCATTTAACAATGTTCAGAGGTTATTCTTTTCTCAGGATTAGAAATTGCTACCATATTGATGATAGAGACAGAAAAAATACAGAAACTTAATGTACTAAAAGTAAAACAGTAATATTATTAGATGATCATGTGTCTTCATGTTACTAACGGTATTTGGTCAGGATGAAGAAGAAACAATGAAAATTTGAAGCAATAATCAATTGTATTAACATAAAATATAATAAGCAAAAAATCAGGATAGATAAAAAAAAGAGATAAGTGTAGTTGTAAATGCATCTGGTGAGGCATACTGAAGAACAGGGAGGTTAGGTTCTGACTTACTGGGGTGACGGTGTTGGCAAGCTGGTCGAGTCTGATGTCTTTGTAGATAGGAGGTCACTTTTTGACAAGTGTGTGAACTTGGGTCAAGATGCTGTCCAACTGCCGAATGTCCCTTTGATGGGTTTTTATATCCTTTTTGAGGCTCAAATCAGCTCCATTTTTCATTTTGTATCTTTAGGCAGGAATGGGTGCTATTGGGTGGAAATTATGGATTGTATTGCTTTTTTCTTTTCTTTGAGCATGTGAGTAAATGGAAGATATGTGTGGAGCCTTGAAAGCTATGAATTGTAGAAGTCAAAATCAAACAAGTAGAGAAATTTAATTATTTTGGAAATGTTTTACATGCCATGGCTCTCCACATCTTCCTGTCCCTTCTAGCTCCTAATGTTTTTGTCTTTTTGTTATTTCTCCCTGTTCTACCATCTATTTACTCAAGCCCATGTTATATGCTGCTTTCCTCTCTCCTTCTTTCCCTCAATCTGTCCAATGAGTATCAGATTTTCCAAGCCCTCCTTCCTCATTACATACCCCAAAATTTCAACTGACTCTTCCTGATGTTAAGTATTAGTTTGATTTTTGTTTGCATTTTCTTCAAAACCTCATCATTGCTCACATGTTCAGTCCATCGTATCCTCAGCATCTATCTTGTTGCTTCAAGTCTGTTTTTCATCTTTGAGGAGATTGTCCAGCATTCACTGCCATACAGGAGGGCAGATATGTAACAGTTCCGTACTCTTTTCTTTGTTTCTAACAAAGTTTTTCTGTCTCTTAATACTCTGCTTAGCTTTTGAAAGGCATCTTTGACCATCCCAATATATTTTCATATCTCATAGTTTCACTGTCATTAAGAAATGGAAAGATTCTGTGAGAAACAAAGAAATGATTGCTGAATCAATTGCATCTGCAACAAGGTAATCCTGCTGTAAGGCTGAATATTGACAACTGAACAAATTAAACATTTTCAGTATGGTTGCCAATATTTTATAGAATCCACCACCTGGTGGTACTAAACAACAACCAAAAGGCAAGGGCAATAACTACAACATTGTTATAGTGGAACACACCTATGCTATAGTTAATAGACTCTCCCACCTATAATATATATAATATAATATAATAGCATAATAAGTAGGAGTAGTAGAAGTCGCTCAGTGTTGGTCAGTCAGTCGATGCCTGACAACCGTTAGTCGGATATTAAAGTATCAGCCACCACAACTAGATTTCTCTGCGTTATACCTATTATATCAAGTTCCTAACGTTTTGTACGTCAAACCTATTTTAGGACTGACTTAGTACAAATACAAGCCTTCACTGTGAAATCACTCCATAACAAACATTAACACTTCCCCCATTTCTTCAGAGGCCCGCAGAGTACATAATAACATAGGGCAACTAAGAAATTTTAGAAAAACTAAGTCAAATATTCTTCGGGCTCCATGATATTTCCAAGAATCTTGGATAAGGGAACACCTCACCTGGTAAGTGAGTCAGCTATTTAGTGACTTGTGGGCACCCATTTAATTTCAGACAATTCTTTATTGATCAACATTTCCTGCAAGATATCCAGAATCTGAGTGCTAGAATGGGCTGATTTGCAAACACCTGAATTATCTTTTTTGCATACAACACTGATATTATTCACAACATCCTCAAAACCCAACAATTTGAGAAGGAATTTCCTGCAGTATATACATGTATCAGCCGTGTTGACTATTGCCAGTGTCTTAGCAGCTTGTGTGCTCTTCACAACTCTCTTTATATGTCTTGACTTCCAGGAAATTGGCATGTAGTTGCCATTACTACTGACAAGAAATATTACATACCATCCCTGGGAAACTTAGATTAGCAAAGGAAGCATAACTGTAGACAACTATTTTTAGCTGTCTTAAATCTTCCAGATTTTATATGGTCAGCTGACATTTCTGCCTTTTTTACAGTTTTATTTACTTGTCTAATACTTTCAATTTTCCTTTCTTTGTGAAAGGAACTGGAGTCGCATACATCAGTCCACAAATCTGGTCTGGTCTGAGTGACCGACCAATTTAATTGAAAAATAAGCCTCTTGACATTAGTATACTCAGACTCTGAAAGTTCCTCTTCATTATCTTTATTTTGGATGGGTATGGATTTTAGAGACACAGTATAGTCATCCTGGCTAATTCTCACTAATTTACTCTTTTGAGATATTTCCATTCCCAAATACTTGAAGGTGGATTTTGCTTCAGGCTTCACTACAAATTTCTTTCAGATTCAATCAATTACTTCATCTTGAAAAAGTGCAGTCCCAGTTCAGCAAATATCATGACCATAGGTGGAAATAATGCCACACAATTGTTTGCCACAGTACCATGTAAATACTGCTTAGTCATATTTAGATACAGTAGCTTCCAATTCTAATAGGGTGTCTCTGACAGTCAAATACCATGATCTGGAAGCATCATTAAGACCATAGACACACTTGTGGAGCTTCCAGAGACAATTACTGGATATATTAGCTTCTGGGGTGGGGGCAAGGTAAACATTCCTTTCAAAATCATTACTTTGTAAAAAAGGTAGTTTTTATGTCCATAGATTTGCAAGCCCATTCTGAGGATGATATTGACAGCTAAGACAATGAGCAAACCTTTCTTGGAACAGGTGGTGGAATTTGTACAAACAGTTTATCCTGAAATCCCCGAGCAACAAGTCTTATTTTGATAACTGGGACTTTTGGTGTCATTTTTTTTGTTATATACCCATCTTGTAGATATTCTATCCTGTCCCAAATCAGGAACCTGTAAAAAAAAAACTCCATTGTTTCACCAGCTCTGTATCTCTTGTTCTTTGGCTTTCTCTACATTTTGGTCACAAACAGAAGATAACAGTACACATTGTGCAACTGAACAACCATCTTGGCTTTTCCTCCATTCTGAAACCTCGTTTTCAAAATTCAGTCAGAAAGGTTCACCTTTTTTTGAAAAAGGTGAACCTTTCAAGAAATAATGCTACATTCATAATGTGCTTTTTTTTTCCAGTGGATTTACCAGTTTTGCTAACCACTTTCATTGTCTTAAACTGAGATTCTTCATCGTCAGCCAACTTGCACTCTATTTCATCTCCTGGTTTGAGAAGAGACACACCACCCTTCCTGGGTGCAAATGCAGCAACCTCCTCTTGTGGAAGATATCTGAATCCTGTTGAAATGTCAGCCTCTTGTTCTTCTAGAACAGGTTGAAGGATATCTTCATCATCATTAAATTGCTCTGAAGGGTAAGATGAGGGATGATAAAGTGTTTGAAGAGAATTATCTTGTTTTTCATTGTAATTTGAAATACCACAAGAGTCTGAACAGGAATCATGACCAACATTTGGATCTTTAACCAAGCAACACGTGTGAACTCTGACATATGTACCCCCATGACAAATTAACACTAGTTTCCTATCACATCCATTCACAATACCTGGTCCATGCTATTCTTGGCTATCATGCCTTTTGTAGAATATTTGATTGCCATTTCTTAAATCTTTTATATTAGTATCCCGGATATTACTCCTTAGTGCTATTCTTATTCTTTTATTAGATCCAAGCTTTACAAATTCCTGCCTAGCCAGGTGCAATGCATTCAAATTTTTCTTCACTCTAATAGATGTAGTGGCAGGTTCCAATGCAGGAAGATTATTATGGAAGATAACTGGAACATCTGGACTAAAACCAAAAACCAACTGATTAGGGGAAAAACCAGAATTGTTGACAAGTGTGTTGTAAGCCAAAACAGACCACACCAGAGCAACATCCAAATCACACTGAGTATCTGCAATAATTTTATTTACCATGTTACCAATGTTATGTCTCTTACATACACCATTGCTTCAAGGACTTTCTGCTGCCGCTGTCATCAATGTCATGGCTTCCCCCAACACCCACATTTCACTGTTTTTGAATTCACACCCATTGTCAGATAGCATTTTTATGAAGGATCAAAAATGGTTATCCAAGTGGAGAAGAACTCTCCAATAACAGTGGAAGACATTTTGTTTTGAATCACCCTTGCTGCACAAAAACAAGTTGCCAGATCCACGATCACAAGAAAGTAACTTTTGCCTAATATTTTCAGATCCAAAGCCACAGTTTCATTAAATTCAGTTGCCATAGGAGGACTGACAATGTGTCTGGGAGGGGTTCTTTGGAATTTGGTACAATTTTCACACCTCTCTGATACAGATTTAACTTCATGTTTAAGTTTATGATTATTTATATATGAATTGTGAATCAACTTTATAAGTTTTGGGGGATTAGTGTGACCAAACTGCCTATGCAATTTATTGGCTATTTTATTTGTATCATTCATTTTTGAGAACATGATCAAATTACAGGTAGCATTATCTAATTGTCTATAGAGAGTTAAAGAATAATGGCCTGAACTGGTGAGTTGCAGTTTAATTATTTTCTTTCCAAAAGTCAGTGTCATTTTGAAAATTCAAAATCATGTTTGCTTTTTTCATTGAATTTTTGCTTAAATGTAAAAGTATTTCATATTTGACAATATCAGTAGTTATTTCTGACCTCATATTTCTAATCAAATAGGGAATAGTCAATTTATTTGCAGATTCTACTGTAGCATTATCACCGAAAGAAAATGTAGAAGCAGAGGTTTGTTCCACAATTTAAGACAGATCACTTAATGGATTCAAATATTACTTGAAGCCAACCTTTTCCACAGACAGTGGTCGAACACCTTGTGTCCAAAATAGCACAACCTTTCACATCGTTCACCATGGACTGCAACCTTGTAATATTATTATGACCCACAAAAAAGGACAGCAGAACATTTTCTGATGTATTCCTTTGCAGACTTCCTCACTGTTCCCATATGCATGAGGACATTCATGGGCCCAATGAAATTCCGACTTGCATATGACAGATCTTGAACTCTGCCCACTGTGACCCACAGGATTTAATTTATGGCCATATATAGGAAGTTGCCTGGTTTTCATTGAATTTTTGCTTAAAAATACAAGGTATTTCACATTTGACATCTGACCTCATATTTCCATTCAAACAGGGAATAGTCAATTTATTTGCAGATTTTACTGTAGTGCTATAACCAAAAGGAAATGTAGAAGCAGAGGTTCATTCCAAAATTAAACATCACTAATAATCACTTAATGAATTCAAATATTCTTGAAGCCAACCTGTACCATAAAAAGTGCCTGAACATCCTGTGTCCAAAATAGCACAACCCTTCACATCATTCACCAGGGTCTATAACCTTGTACTATTAGTACAACCCACAAACAAGGACAACGGAGTATTTTCTGATGTATTCCTCTGCAGACCTTGATCACTGTTCTCATATACATGAGGACATTCATATGTCTAATAAAGTTTTGAATTGCATATGACACATCTTGAAACCTGCCCAACATGGCCATGTATAGGAAATTGCCTAAAGTGAAAACATCTTGGATGGCATGAGTATATGGTTAACCCTGTCCCTGTTTGAATCTATCTGCAAAAGGTGTCCTGATTTTCCATTTATATCTCAGACTGAGGGGTACCTTTATCAATATTTGAAGGAGTAACTGAATGGACAAAACTATGTTTAATGGTCTCCTTCATATTTTTGAAAGCCATTTCCTTCAGTGCTGATATTATTATTCTCAGGAAGGTTTACAGAGGAAAGGCTCATGAATGCCATTACTGGGTCTGGAAGAGCCAGGTTTCCCTGTGTAACCTTAAGGTAGGTCAATCAGAAAATCTTTTATTTCTGTTTATGCTGATCTACACAAATTGTGAAAATTATTAAAGGCAAAAAATTGCTGTCTCCCTTTATCCAAAAGAAATAATTTATCCAGTTTTTTGATGATAGTGTCCAAACCTGCCTGTTTCCAATCATCATTCTCTATCTCAGAATAGGCTTCTCTGAACTTTCCACTTTAAGATAGGTAAATAGCCAAAGCTTGTTTTAGTTTTGGAAGGTCTATCAACCTACTCCAAATATGTAGGCTTTACTTCCATTGTTCATAGGCAAATTCATTGTCTAGCCTTGCAGGCCATTTGGAAGAATATGTATTTGAATTGTCTATTCTTACATAAAATATATCATAGAGTCACAAAACTAACAGAAAAATAAAAAATAAAATTCACTTAATTTTTGTTGCACATCAGCTACACACTAATATTATTTGTTAACCCTCAATGAATCAATTGTATCTGCAATAAGGTAATCCTCCTGTTAGTCAGAATATTGACAACTGAACAAATGAAACATTTTCAATATGGCTGCCAACATTTTATAGAAGCCACTACTTGGCGGCACTAAACAACAACCAAAAGACAAGGGCAATAACTACAACATTAACACTCTGCTTAGCTTTTGGAATGCATCTTTAGCAATCCAAATATGTCTTAATATCTCAGAGTTTCACATTCATTAAATATGAGAAAACTTTTATTAGAAACAAAGAAATGATTGCTGAATTCTTATCTAATATGAGATATGATTCTACTGAAGATTACTGAAGATTAACAGATAATGTGAGCAACAAAAAAGTTTTAAGGAAAATGGAAACAAAGCATTATTTTTAGAATTGTATAGAGACAATTAAAATTTCTAGAATACATAATAAGGAGGAGGGTTTGGAGAATTTAACACTGAAAAGACATAATGAAGACTGTGTTTGGTTCATGGTCTGCTGAAGGAGAATTGAAGAAAATTGTGAGTAAAAAGCTGCTACTTTAGGTACCAGAAGAACTATGCTAATGTTCTTTCTTCTCTGAATGCCATAGCCAATCAAAAAAATCATTCAGTGAATAAAGGTTGCTTTTGCTTACAGGGCAGAATGTGCTTGGTGGACAAAAGTTCCTTTCTGTTGTTGTGAAGTGAAGATTGGATTTCTGACTCTGTTTTCCATTACTACATTGCCTGCTGAACTGCTATGACAGATTTTCAATTGAACTTTGCATTGGCACACAGATACTTTTGTTGGTTCTGACCCCATTGTTTGATACCCAAACAGCTGTCTTGAATTGGCTACAAATGTCGCTGACAAGAGAGACAGAAGATACTAATTGCAGGCAGTAATTGCTACAATAAGTTTAAAGCACTTTTTTGTTAAAGATAGTTAAAGAAAAACCTGAAAGGAGGTCTAAGTATTAACTGTAAGAAGGCAGGATGTATGGTTGTCAGCAAAAAAGACAGCCTAAAATGTGAACTGTTTAGTGGGGATGTCAAAATCCAGCAGTTATAGAAATTAAACTGTCTAGGTAATCCCATTACAGGTGACTAAAAAGATAAAAAAAAAAAATCAAAAAGTGCATAGTAATAGTGAAAGATGCCTTCTGGAAACTAATCAAAGTATTAAAAGATAATTGTCCTTGAAATCATAGAAAACAGTGCTAAACTGTTATGTAATTTCTAATCTCTTATATGACAGCAAACGCTTTACAACCTCCTCATAGATGAAGAAGAGATTTGAAGAAATAGAGATATGGTTCAATTGATAAATGCTGACAATTCCATGGAGAGAACATGTGGTTAAAATGAAATTTAAAAAACAGCAGAAATTTCTGGGATGTGAAAAAGAGAATCTGCAATATTTAGATCTCACTGGACATATTTAAAACAAGAGAAGTAGGTGGAAATGAAAAGTAACCTACTTAAATGGTACCTCCTGGGTATGAAAATAAAATATATCTGTCAGGAAGTCCTTTGATCAGGAGATTCAAGGCTTTGAGGAGTGTGGAACCACTTCTTAATTGTGATTGATGCCAGGTTCAACCTGACCCACAATGGTAACACCTGTTTGGGCCCCAGCAATAGGTAAATAGTTTACCCCCAAATTGGAGTCATAACACTATGAAAATATAAAAATACAATTTTATATTAAAAGTACCAGCAATACATTTTTGTAAAAAAAGAAAAAAAATTACCAACATTACAATATTGTAAAGAAAATTGCAAATGCTGCTTAGAAAATTTAATTTCAGCATTAAATGACCCATATGTGCTGCTGTGCTGAGTTGATGAGCTGCTAACACAAACAAACAATGAGTTGGTATACTGCTAAACAAACAAACTTAAATGGTAATGATAACATTAACCATTTCCCTATAAGAAAACATTTAGCATTCATTGACCAAGCAGGGCTCCTCAAATTGACCTTTATTGGCTCCCTAGTTATTAAGCTGGGATCAAAGTGTAGTATCTGTTCTTCTAATCTCTAATGGTAATGATAACATTAACCATTTCCCTAGAAGAAAACATTTAGCATTCATTGACCAAGCAGGGCTCCTCAAATTGACCTTTATTGGCTCCCTAGTCATTAAGCTGGGATCAAAGTGTAGTATCTGTTCTTCTAATCTCTAATGGTAATGGTAACATTAACCATTTCCCTCTAAGAAAACATTTAGCATTCATTGACCAAGCAGGGCTCCTCAAATTGACCTTTATTGGCTCCCTAGTCATTAAGCTGGGATCAAAGTGTAGTATCTGTTCTTCTAATCTCTAATGGTAATGGTAACATTAACCATTTCCCTAGAAGAAAACATTTAGCATTCATTGACCAAGCAGCCAGATCCCTTCAAATTACACCTTTATTAGCTTCCTGGTCATGAAACTGGGATCAAAGTGTAGTATCTGTTCTCCTAATCTCTAATGGTAATGGTAATATTAGCCATTTCCCTACAAGGAAACATTTGGAATTTGTTGACTGAGCAGCCAGTACTGCTTTCAGATGAAATTTATGAACTCTTTCTTTTAAAAATTTTTTCACAGAAATAGGTTCCTCATGTCCAGAAGCTGGTATTGCTCTTTCCAGTATTGTTGGTGGGGTCCTGCCTAACCTTTTATTTGAAGTTGTATGGAAGGTGTGGTGGAGTAATGGATAGCAGCTCAGACTGAGGAATGAGAGAGTTCAAATTCCAGTCAGATTGATTACAACCATTTACGTGCTAATACCCTTGGGAAAGGTATGAATCCTCTTCTTCTCCCTCCAGCCATGGGTAAATAGCAGCACAGACCTGGTTCTATAGACTTGGATGGCAACTGCTCTATAGCAGAAAGAAATGGCAACCTCTGTAGGAAAAAATCTGCCTTGTCAGTCATGTATCAAAGCGTGTACCATGCAAAACTGACTGGCTGATAGAATATCAACATATTGCTTATGCCATTATTTTCTCTTCAAGTTACATGTGCTTTTCTTTTTAGCTATTGCTGCTATTGGTAGTCCTCAAGTAATGTGGTGTTTATTATTTGGTAAAGATCTTTGTGATTCTGTAGCACCAGTCCATAATGTTCAAAGAAGGATGGCCTTTGTCAAAATACTCAGCCTTCAATTGCTCAAAGCCATTTTTAACCATTGATTTTAGAAAGCGGTTGTATACAGCTGACAGTTTAGATATTTCTAAACAGGTTTACCACCATACATGTCATTTATATGAAAATCTCAATCTGACAAGGCTATTTAAATGGATAACAGAACAAGGATGAATGGAGATTCTAAAGAGATAAAAGAGCAACAAAAGACAGGAAGTCGTGGAGAGACATGATCGTCTATATCATGAAAGGATATGGTATATAAAAGAAGAAAGTATAGGGTCTGAATATAAGTTTTTGGTCAACATTCTTTTAATAATCTTCCTTTCAACAGACTGAGGGAAAAATCAGTAATAATGACAATATAGACAAAAATTCCCCTTCACATTTTTTATTGTTTTTCTGCTGGTTTCTTAGCTATCTTCTCTACTTTATATTCCTGTTCATGTCTTCTTCTTCTTTCGGACAGGAAATGAAGTTGTAAACGCAAGGTAACCAAGAGATTAAACAGATTATGTATGTAAAGGCAGTGGCTACCATAAGGATCACCATTTATAGACTTTCTTTAAGATTCTGTTAATGACACTGAAAGACTGTATTCATTCACTTGTCTTTTACCTCTTTCCCAAATCTATTTTCATAGGCCTTGAGCTTTCTTTCTTTTAAGCTTGGCTGTGCAAGACACAGGCTTCACTTATTGAATGAAACCAATAAAATGTCTCAGAAGGAGGATGACGATAATGAAAGCAAATAAGACGAAAGAACATTGTAAAGTTGCCACCAGTTAAATTCTGGTCAACTGGTGCAAATTCTTGAGCTGACATGAAAAGAATTCAGACAAGGGTCAGAAACATACAATCCAAAACACTGACTTGACTTTTACTATGAGCTCTATATTGTCTGCACAAGAATTAAGATGATTTTCATTGAAAAAAAAAAAACAACCTTCTATTAAATTGTTTTAGATTCTGTTCCTTATGTTTAGTATAAATAAAATTACCTTCCTCTACCTCAAACTCTTATCTCGAGAAAAGATAGACTGTATTTGCAGTTTGTGCTCATCATCATAATGATTATTTCTGTTTATTAACTTTGAAAAAAAATTCACTGATATATTTGCATGACTTTGAGATCATTTCTTTTTTTAGAAAAGATAATCAATAACTAAAGACAGGTTATACACAATCTTAGTTCTCATAAAAGAAAAACTCTAAGAATATTAGAAAAACTGAATAAAATAAACATATATGAAATTTTCCTTGCTTGCTTTAATGAAACATGTATAAAAAAAACTGTTACCCAAATGTATAATACAGAAATAACATACATATTTATTGTAAGCATTCTTTAATTATTACATTATTTGTATATGTGTTAGTATTCTTTAATACATGACCTTAGATTTCTTTTTCCTTCATTTTTCAAAACAATCAAATGATATTGTCTCACTTTAATGGCACTGGGCACACTCATTGTTACCGTCGCAAGGGAATTTGGTGAATTTATGATTTTTTTTTTCTAAATTTCATCATATTGTTGTATATTTTTAATTCTATTGTCGCAATAACATGAAATTTTGAATGTTGAGGAGATGGCCTTATGTGACCATAGAAAAATATTTTCTCACAGTTTAGCAGTGAGACCAAATTGCTAAACATTACCTGATGGGCGATTCTATTGTTATAAACAGGAACATAAACAATCATGCTGTTCATCATCATACAGTAGTAGAAGAAGAAAAAGACAGAGTAGAAGATGAAGAAGAAGAAGAAGAAAAAGAAGAGGAAGCAGAGGAAGATGAAAAAGAATATAAAAATTAATTAATTATTCATTTCTTCATGAAGAAGGATAAGAAAATGAAGAAAGATAAGAAGATTAAGAAGAATGAAAAGAGGGATAAGAAGATGAAGAAGAAAGAGAAGATGAAGATAAAGAAGAAGAAGAAGAAGAAGAAGAAGAAGAAGAAGAAGAAGAAGAAGAAGGAAAAGAAGAAGAAGAAGAAGAAGGAAAAGAAAACTAAAACTCTTGTTATGCTTTAAAAACTCAGATCAAAGTGATTATCAATGATCGGGAATTAAATCAATATTCATAATTATATGCATAATATAAATACATTAATGATTATGGATGTGTACATACTATAGAGTATTTTCTTTCTTTATTTTTTAATCAGTTTGCTTCAAGCAAGTCATTAAAGCCACAAAGATGCAAAGGGTTACTGGAGGTGAAACAGTATAAGAAGAATTTAGAAGAAGGCACCACAAAATTCAATCCTAAACAGAAAACAAAAAGATGGGGGTGGCTGTTAGTCTAAAGGAAGAAATATTCAATTAAAAGCCATAGAGATAGCAATGCAAAACCACACTACTATCTTTCCCAAGAAGTCATGGCAATTTCAGATAAGGAATATAAATCTATGGAGAACCATAATTGCCTATATCTTAAGAATTAATACAGCAAGTGCAGGAATCAATTTCTTTTTTTGCCAGCTATGGATTAAATAGTAGGGTAGAGTGACCTCTCTAGCCTTGGTTGGTAGTGAGGCAAAAGAAAATATATTCAGTTCAAAGCCAGAGATGGCAATGAAAAACCACTGCTCTATTTTTCTCAAGAAGTCATGGCAATTTTCAGATAAAGAAAATAAATTTATGGAGAGCCATGATTGCTTATTTCTTGAAGTGTCATGTGTTAGGGTAAGCAAACAGAGCTTGGTTATTTTACATATATATATATATACAGGAGAAACAAATATATATGTATGTATGTATGTGTGTATGGATGTGTGAGGTGCTAAAATGTTTGAGGAACTTAAGGTGTGAAAATGGCTTTCACAAAGGAAAAATGTGATAGAAAATGAGGTTCTTTATTTCTTGCAAGAATAATTTTTAGAAATGTGTCACATGTCCGATGAGACACAGAAAACACCGGATAATTTGTCAGCTAAACAAATTAACATTTAGATCACTACCTTTCTCTCTTTTTGTGTGTGTGTGTATATATATATATATATATATATATATATATATATATATATATATATATATATATGAGGTCTGATGAATAAGTATCAGGACTGGTGGTATAAAAAAAAAATCTATAACACATATCAATTGGACATTAAGTCTCCTTTGAAATAGTCCCTTTTCTGAAGACACATACATTATCCAGTGTTGTTTTCATTGATGGAAGCATTCCTAGAACTCCTTTTTTAAGATAGCAAGCAAGCAGCTGCCTTGTCACATTCTGTTGACTTTCTTCATCATTTCCTCAAATCTTGTTCCTATCAAGTAGGATTTGATTTTTGAAGATGAAGAAGATGCAAGGAATCAGATCTGGGGAATATGGTAGTTGTCAAACTTGGGCAATGTTGTACTTGGTCAAAAACTGCAGCAACAGCCATGGTCACTGGTGGGACCTCTGAGGTGTTTTGTGGTAAGGCAACCACACTCTATACAATTTCCTTCCAAGCACTGCTATAAACAAAACAAGTGAATGAAATTGTTATAACTGAATTCAAGGTCAATTGGTGCCAAGTGGATTCAGCCTGCATTCATTAGGTCTGTTACCATAGCAACAATTCTGATACTTTTTGATCAGACATCATATATACAGAGTGTACCACCAAAATGTCCATCCCAAGAAATGTTTAATATCTAAAAAAACACTCCAATAATTGAGTTTCTTTATCCCAGATAAGATATTTAGCCATATTCACACCATTTTTTGCAAGAATCACAGAAAAATCCTTTCAGTTATTCAGTTAGAAACAGAACAGGTTAAAATCATTTCATGTCAGATTCACTGTCTTCTTAACTGAGCAATGGTGAGAGGAAAAAAATCATCCAGGCCTTCAGTAATGGTACCAAAATTCATACTCTGGCTTCTGTCTTCAAAGTCTATTCAAGAACCATCAAGAGAACAGTGAATAATTTTAAAAAAGTGGGAAAAGTAGAGAGGAAAACTGGATCAGACAGTCACAACAGGAAGACGGATCATCATTTCAACTTAGTGGTAAAGAGATCAATTAGAAAAGATTCAAGTCAATCCATAAGATGTTTGGTATGTGAGAGAGAAGTTTCAGCTATGATAGTGAAAAGAGCAGTGAAAAAAGACTTGAAAATAAAATTGTACATGAAACCTATGCGGCAACTTGTTACTCCAGGACAGAAAGTTAGAAGGTTAGAGAAGGTGAAGATCATCTTCAATAAGTTGAACAATGATCCTGGAGTAATATATATATATATATTTGAACTTTATTTCAATCCTTTATGAGTTTCCAATCCTTAGCTATGATTAATTAATGATGAACATGTCATTTTTGTTTATGATCAATTTCATCACAATTCTTGTTAAGCTTGGAGAGTAATTATACATTGTTATTGCTCAAAGTAGAGTGTAATAGTGTTATAAAAACCTCATAAAATTCCAGTAAGATATCCTTTATCATTTCTAAAATATATATATATGCATGTATACATATACAAGTATATGATTGGTATATACGGAATAAATTCCAATAACCAACAATTACTATAGCCATTTTGTTTCAACGCCTCTGGAGGTGTTGAAACAAAATGGATATTTTTGTAATGATTTTATGACATATTTATTTTTTAATTTTTAAATAATTATATATATATATATATATATATATATATATATATATATATATATATATATATATAAGACTTGTGATTTTATGTTAACACAACCATTGTGGGTTTCTGAACAGTTCTATCTACTCAATTTCACTCACAAAGTTTGAGTTAACTTGTGCCACAGTTTTCAGACACTTTCCAAATGTGTCACACACTAGGATCACCCCAGGCTGATATTATCAAGTAGTCATCTCCTGACAAATTGACATTAATTAGATTTTAACCTGGATCTCATGGCCAGTTGATAAATATTCTAACATTCTGGACATATATATATATATATATATATATATATATATATATACACTTTTTGGAGTAGAGTGCTCAACTCTGGGGATAGTGAGTTTGTAAACTATAAACAGTGCAAACACAGAAATCAATAATGCATGACCATATAATATGTAAATAAGATAAATTAAAGGACAAAATAATGCAATAATCAACAGATACCAGCTATATTACAATAATGAAATCCTGACGATGACCAGAGGGTATTTGGCCGAAACATATATAGATAGATAGGCATAGAAAGAGAGAGAGAGAGAGAGAGGAAGACAGACATTTAGAATGAGAGAAGGTGAACAAACTGGGGTAGATACATATGAATAGATTAAGATAGATAAATAGGCAGATGATCAATAAGTAAACAATAAAACCAAATAAGCCAGAATGTATTGACAATTCCAGATTGTTAAAAATGAAACATTTTTTGCTTTGTGTATCTGTACTTGAATTTAAACTTTGTGCAATAAATTTATTTTTCAAATTGAAAATTTTTCTTAGCATCAAAACATCTGGTATGAAATAGATTTATACCAAAATGGGTCTGTTTCCCAAATAGCTGTATCAAAACATGCCAATTGACTGTGTTATTTGCTTTGCATTCTTATTCCATGTTTGAAGTCTTTTTTTCCTGTAACATCTTTCTGAAGGGTAATTTTTAAAATAGTCATAAAGAAGACAGCATATCATAAAACCCTATAGAGTGGTGCTAGAAAATCATAGATAAAAAGTGATGTAATGGAATAACCTGTCACCCCCATGAGTGACTTGCTGGAATCAGGTTGGTCAACCTCCCCGAACAAGACTCTGCCCTTCAGCAGAGCCTCGTTCAGGTTCGACTGTCTTGCTGGAACAGATTCCAGCAAGTCAATATTTACTTGCCCCCCCCCCGCCACGAGGAAAAGATGTGGCACAAGATGACAGAGAAAAGCATCAAATAAACTACATAATGAGCAGATGTAAATGGTTAGCAGAACAGGGACTAATAGGGACAGCAAACAGGCACAACTTAATCAGAATTACAAAGAGCAGGACGTTGTGGAGAGTTATAATTTCACACATATTGAAGGGACAGCAAAAAGATGATGATGTAAAAAAATATAAAATCAGTCAAGTTAATGACAATAGAATGAAATAATGGAATAAGTCATTTTTCAATGGTTACCATATGATCACCAAAGTTAAGCAATGTCAAGCCTGGTCAATACCTAGATGAGTAACCAATTGAGAATATCAGGCACTGAAAACTTGGATGTATGTGTGGTGTAATGGATGATAGCTTGGAAAGGTTAATCGGAGAGTTGAGTTCCAAGTTCATTTGAGTTCATTATATTCACTTACATGCAAATATCCTTGGGAAAGGTATGTATCCCCCTCTTCTGCCCCCAACTATGGGTTAATTAGTAAGACTTGTATCACTGAAACTATTATTAATTTAAAAAATGTATATAAAATCCTGTCAACTCTACTTTCTTTAATTTAGAAATGTCTGAGGTCAGTAACAGGGTTATGTACATATCCCTCAGTAGGACCTCTGTCCTATTGGAGAAATCAGGTGTGGGTACTCCAAAGGAGTCAAGTGTTGTGTTGGAAGAGAATTTCCAAGGAAAGCATTCAACCTTATCTGCTTTAGATGTCAGGATTTCAAATTGATTGAATAGAGGGGGGATTGAGGATTTGCTGTTGTTCAGCACAGTCTAGCAGAGCCACCAATGATCTCTAGAAATGAATGTGTGAGATGCTATTTATTGTTTCATTCTATCAGAAAATAGTAACTTCATTTCTTTGATGACACGCTTACCCTCATCATGAGCAGAGACAAAGAAGCATCTTTTTCAATCAAACATGTTGCTCTGGTACAGCCAGAAGTGATTCCAGTGGGCTATAGTGGCTGAGCATGCAGGTGAGAACGAAAGAGGTGAACGTGATTTAACTTGACATTTTCTTGCTGGAATGAAAGCATCGATGCTGACTTTCACCCAGGAGGAGAGCTCAGATGAGCACTTTTGAACAGGAAGATTAAAAACTTAATTCCAAGGGACATCACAAAAGAAATCACAGAATGAGTCCCAATCTGCTTGCTGATAACAGAAATATATCCTGCTGGCTGGTGGTTCTTAGCTGGTTGGGGAGTGGAAGGAGAAGTGTAAAGATACAAGGCATATGATCAGAGTTGCCAAGAGGGCATGACTGTGTAGTACAACAAGAGTCAGGGATAGAGGTAAAAAAAAAGATTGAGAAGAGAAGCATGTCCATAAGGGTTACTGAGGCAAATGCATGGGGGAGTCAACCACTTGTATGAAAGATTGCGTGATTGAGAAGTTAATGGTTTGGATGCCAGCAAGGTCAGTGACATTGTTTAAGCCACCTGGTATGGTGGTCATTAAAGTCACCAAACACAAATATATTTGCAAATGGGTGTAGGGAGATGGCCTTGTCTATATTATTGGAAATAATATCTAGCATACAACAGAGGAAGGGGAATGGCAGAAAAAGAAGAGATAACTGACTGAGTTAATTAGAGAGAGATGGAGACACATGTAAGAATAGTCTACAGATTCAAGAAAGAGTTACCTAGCCAGTAAGAGATGTTTGCAGATATAAACTCACAGGCCATGCATGTGGATATTAGAGTCATTTCTAAGGAGAGGAAAATAGTCAGGAATTGAGGAATCAGCCGTGGGGATTGAAGATTTAAGATTAGTTTCACAGAGTTAGGATGTTTGAAGACTTTTTGAAGAGGAATGATTCCACACTGCAGAGGTTGGTATGAATACAAATGTTGGAGAAAGAATGGTTAAGGGGTTTAGATGTTTTTATTGAGCTGGTTTAGGTCCATATCTTTGGTTATGATATGTTATTTTGGTAAGGAAAAGCCTAGGGTAGTAGTAATAGTTGATCACCTAAAATAATATATGCAGGATGGGACCTGGTGCAGACTGCAACATAGTGTGGTCTTGGGGTTGGTCACTGGAGGTTCTTGCAGGCACACCTTTCCATGCATAACATGGCACTGAAAGAACTCTGATATTATGTAACTGTTGATCAGAGCAGCCTCTTAAGACACTACGCAAGAGTTCAGGCTACTAACTATCAGTTGGGAGCAGCAACCAGAAAACTGCCAACCCAGTACTCTCAGAATGAAGAGACATTGCCACTAACCACACATATCTCAAAAAATTCATAACAGTACCACTATTAAGGCCTGAGAGAAGGAAAGGACCTGGGAATGCCTTCCTATACAGAAAACAAGGGATGAGCCTCTATTAATATATAAGAGAAGTGGGAGGAGTATGGACTGGGTAAGAGGAAAACCTTCAATTCCTAACTAAAAAGAAAAGCAAAAAAAGGTACTAAGTTTTAACTTTTTTCAAGTCCAGATGTCCATTAGATCTTCAACAAAGTCTTAAAAAAGGCAGAGGCCTTCCTCTGAAAGAACTTTACAAGAAGACAAATAGTCCTGGGTGGACCTCCAGTTAAGTTATAACAGAATGGACACTGATAACTTATATTTAGAGAGTCACTGTGTGGCCCACAGAACTTTCAGACCATGCCATGTTTAACTGACATAAAGAGGGAGAGGTGGGGACAGGTAGTTGTGGAGGGGTCTGTCCCTAGAATTGTGGCAGCAGGGTCAAACAAAGGTTGGATATTGGGAAAAGAGGAAGTCAATATGAGCACTCTCAAAAGTTAAAAGCAGTCTGTTGACATGAAGTAAGATTGAAGCAGTTGGGCTCCTGATTCAGCAACAATGGTATTATGACTTTAAATTGATCTCAGAAGAGAAAATTGTCCTCAAAAAGATTTCCCATCTTGGAGAACATCTGCTGACATGACAGAAGAGTGATAGAAAAGCATTCATAGAAAATGGAAAAATAAATGGGAAGGAAAATGATAACCTTTAGTGCAGATCAGTAAGGAAGCAAATATACGACAATGAAGACGACAGCCTTTGGTGTATGTTAACAGAGAAACATGTGCAACATTGCCAGAAGCTAACCTTGGTTAAAATTTCCCTGCAGAGAATAAGCCCAATTACTGGGCTGATTAGATCGCATTGACTTATCCTATTAGACTTGATTGTTGACAAGTTTCCTAAGTGGAGAGCCATGTTGGAGTGTTAAGAAGAGAAGAAAGAGAATGGCAGAATAAGGGTGGAAAGCAAAGTTTGGTCTACCTGCAGGCATATAAAGACCATCCAGTTGATAGATAGCAAGACAGAAAGAGGGAAAGCAAGAGTAAAAAAAAAAAACAGGGTAAATAGATAAATAATCCAAGATAAATAGATAAATAGATAGATAGATAGATAGATAGATAGATAGATATGAATATACTGAGATAGATAGATAGATAGATAGACAGATAGATAGATAGATAGATAGATAGATAGATAGATAGATAGATAGATAGATATACTGAGATAGATCAATATGAACAGACTGAGGTAGATACATTTGAACAGACTGAGATAGATAAATAGATAAATATGAACAGACTGAGATTATTTGGATAGATAGATAGATAGATATGAACAGAAATGCAATAGACATGGAGAGGCTTAGATAGATAGATAGATAGATAGATAGATAGATAGATAGATAGATAGATATGAATATACTGAGATAGATAGATCAATATGAACAGACTGAGATAGATAAATGAACAGACTGAGATTATTTAGATAGATAGATAGATAGATAGATAGATAGATAGATAGATAGATAGATAGATAGATAGATAGATAATGAACATACACTGATAAATAGATATGAACAGACAGAGATTATTTGAATAGATTGAGAGAGATTAATAGATAATGAACAAACTGAGATTATTTAGGCAGATAGATAATGGACAGAAATATATAGATATGAATATACTTAGACAAATAGATAAATATGAACAGACTGTGGTAGATATATTTGAATGAATTGAGATAAATAGACAGGAACAGACTGAGATAGATATATAAATAATGGACAATGCCAGACAGATATGAACAGATAAATATTAAATAGGTAAATAGATAGACATAAAAACTAAGATTATTTGATAGATAGATAGATAGATAGATAGATAGATAGATAGATAGATAGATAGATAGATAGATAGATAGATAGATGATGGACTGAGAGATAAATATGAACAAACTGAGATAGATACATTTGAACACATTGAGATAAATAAATAGATAGGTATAAACAGAATGAGATAGATAGATAGATAGATAGATAGATAGATAGATAGATAGATAGATAGATAGATGATGGACTGAGATAGATAAATATGAACAAACTGAGATAGATACATTTGAACACATTGAGATAAATAAATAGATAGGCATAAACAGAATGAGATAGATAGATAGATAGATAGATAGATAGATAGATAGATAGATAGATAGATAGATAGTGGACAGTGTGAGATAGATATGAACAGATTGAGACAGATAAATATATAAATATGAACAGATAGATTATTTGGATAGAATAATATATTCAAATAGATGGGTTGCAATAGATAGATATAAATATAACAAGATTGATAGGCAATTGTATATTGCACAAATAGATATAAATGTATCTAGATGAACAAATTAAAAGATTCCACTTCTTCTTTACATGGCTTGTTAGAAAGAGATGAATACATATTTACCTGCCTATGAAAAGTGGAGTGCAGATATGAATAAATGGGTAGATATTTGGATGGATAGGAATAGAATGAGATTGATTTTAGAATATAGTAAAGTAAAAATACATTAACAATCAGTGACAAATTTTTATGAGGATTAACTTATTCTGATGCTATATATAATTCCTTATGCACTGCACTATTTAAAGGAATTAATCAGAGAGATCATTAACAGCACTGACCAGAATATGATGATAAACTACATCCAACACAAAGGCCTCTGATCCATGAAATTGGAGGTTTTGAGGAGCGTTGAACCATCTCTTAATTGCTATTGTTCCCAAGTCCACCCTGACCACTGTGGTAGTATCTGTTTGAGTCCCAGCTATGGGCAAATAGTTAACACCCACACTGGGGTCAAAGCATAAAAATACATTTTTATAGTGTAAATACCAGCAATGCAAATTCATAGCAAAAAACTTACCATGTAATAAATTTTTAAAAGAAAAAATTACCAGCAATACATTTTCATAGTAAAAAAAAAAAAAATAAAATTTACCAACACTACATTGTTGAAAAAGCAAAAACCATGTTCTGTCATCCACTTGCTTAAGGCTGCTAAATATGTCAGGTGTTGTTTTCCCTTGTCTCTCTTTCCCTCTATTCGACCCATGAATATCAGATTCTCCAGGCCCTCCTTCCTCATTTTGTGTCCCAGAAACTTCAGCTGCCTCTTCCTGATATTAAGTATAAGCCTCCTCCTTGTTTGCATCCTCTCTACGACCTCATCATTGCGCACACACTCGGTCAATCATATCCTTAGCATCCTTCTGTAGAACCATATCTCTGTTGCCTCAAGTCTCTTCATCATCTTTGAGTAAATCATCCAACATTTGCTGCTATAAAGAAGAACAGATGTCACATAACAGCTCAGTATTCTTTTCTTTGTTACCAAAGAAATCCTTCAGAAATGACCCATAAGGTGTTGATATGCTGCTAAACAAACAAACACTAACAACATATGTATGAAAATAAAGATTAATTCTTAGAGATTATGCTTAAATCAATTTTATATAATTTAAAATTTCCTTTGTATTTTTCTCAACTGAAGTTTAATATCATCCATTCTACATTTGAAAGAGGCCAATTTTATTGGAAATAGAATTCAAAGAAATATTTTTTGTGCAATTAGTTCATAGTACCACCTTTTGCACAGTGTTTGTTTAATGAATTAACTGCAGTATATCAGTTACAAGAAATACAGAATTCACATACCCCACCATTCAGTCTCCTGACCACACAGACTGGTAGATGTAATTCACACTTTAAAAAAAAAACAGAAAAATGTGTATCCACTAAAACTAACATTCAGAAAGAAATAATGTTGAATTAAAAATAAAATTCATTAATTCCTTAGAAATTACTTTATTTACATTTCATGTACAAAATTAAAACACAAGCGGATATGGGCTTTCAACTTGTTCTGAACAAGAGAATATGCATTCTTTAAAAAGGTAGATAGAACTACAGAAATTCAGTCTTTTAAATATGCTGACTGGTAAATGCCATTCAAATTTTTTTTTTGAAAAAAAAGAGCAACTACTTAAAACATGTTCATATCTCTATCTATAAAAGGCAGGATGTGTGTGTGTGTGTGTGTGTGTGTGTGTGTAGTGAATGCACGGCCGCAATTTTCAACGGATTTGCACCAAAATTTACATGCACATGCTCCAAGTTAGCAGGAAGACCAAGTCTGACTTTGCATTTCCCAACTCCCATCAATAGTGAAAATAATCAATTTTTTCATGCTTCTAAGGCAGTTTTCATGTAGTTTGCGACCATTTTCTACTGGCCAGCGTGAGAGCCAACAGCTGACTGACATGAATGTTAACTAGCATGCTAGCATGCAAAAAAAATTGATAGCTGCATTCATCACAAGTGGGAAAAATTGAAACCTGCATGGCACTTTACTTTAATTGGCTCATTCGCTTGCTTAAACTCAATGTTGATTCTGATTCTGCAGAACTGGGTTGGGTGTGAAAAAGTATTTGTTGTTAACATTCTTTTTCATTCGGTTTTCCAGTTACAAGTCCTTTTTTAAAGCTGATCGTTTTTGTGTTCATTTTGTTTAGTTCTTTTTCATAACAGATTTAATGTTTAGTATAGAACTTAGAAAAAATTTGCAGTGTGAGATAGGCAAGAAGTAAGGCATGTAGCAATATCAGCATGGCAAAGGGCACTCCTTTAAAGGCAAGGAAGGGGGAAAATATTTTAAGTCAAGTGATAGCGATTGCTGTATGAGTCATACGATTTTTGAATCAAGCACGGGCAATGCCAGGCCATGCTGCTAGTTAAAAATAAAATCCATTAATTCCGTAGGGATTTGTTTATATTTCATATACAAAATTAAAAAGAGGGAAGATATGAGATTTCAAGAAGATCTGAATGAGAGAATGTGCCTTCTTTAAAATGCAAATTAAATCATACTGAGTTGTAAGATTCTCTGTGGTTGAGTGGTTTAAAGTATGCCAGGTCAAATTGTAGTTTGTCCCAAATAAGAGATATGCTGGTTCAAACACTGCTGGACGCAGAGCACATTTCCTTCATTAAGTCTCTCAAATATACAAGCTGGTAGATATAATTCAAACTGTTTAAAGAGATAGAGAATTCACTCAAAATATGCATATCCATTAAAAATAATGTTCAGAGTGATACAAAATAATGCTGGAGTGAAAATAGAATGCATTAACTTTGCATAAATTACATTGTTTATATTTCAGATATGAAAATCATTGGAAATATAGTTATTGATGTAAGATGTTTACATGTTCCTTTTATAACTAAATGCTCCAGTAGAATGTTCATTTTACATTTTAAGATATCTTTGATAATTTTGTGAATCAAGTACTGAAATTTAGATGATATATTGAGAAATTAAGATATATACATTATAAAAAGTCTTATTGCCTAGGATGGTGATATACTTCATTTGCTTTGTGTATATCTCTGAGATGAGGCATTATGATTACTTACATTATTTATATTATTTGGATTGTTATCCTCACTTTCATTGCAATATTCACAATGTTTCGGACCTTTGTATGCTTTGGCCTTCTTCAGGTGATTGGAATTTCGAACCAAATCCTTTATTTCATCCATGGGTAGATTGTTCTCAAGGACACATGGCCCAGTGGATAAAGGCATTAGTTAGCTCCAGTGACTAGACCCAAAGAGTTGTGAAGTCCACAAGGTCACAGGGCCCAGTGGATAAAAGTGTTGGTTAGATTCAGTGACTAGACCCAAAGAGTTGTGATTTCAATACCAGGCTACAGCAGTGGTGAACCAAAACTTGGAGAGTTGAATTAAAGGGAGATAACTAAGGCATCTGGAAAAGGCATGGCATGTGGAACTAGAACAATCTACACTGGTGGATGAAATAAAGGGTTCGGTTCGGAATTCCAATCACCTGAAGAAGGCCAAAGTGTACAATGGTCGAAACGTTGTGAATATGGCAATGAAGATGAGGATAACAGTCCAAATCATGTAAGTAATCATTTGCTTTATATTTTTACTTGTCACATTTTTCTTTTCTTTTGTCCTGAAATCATAGATTCATCAAAATAGTTTCTTCTTTCACACTTCTTACTTGTGGGACTCTCTTCCAACTCCATACTTTCCAGCCAACTTTGACCTTTAAAAATTTAAATGCAATGTCAATTGTTATCATTATCCTTCTTCATTCCTCTTCTTTTATTGTTCTTACTCCTTAAGTTTTCCCTTTTTTTCTTATTCTTTCACATTCACTAACCACTTGTGTCTTAGTAGATATACTGCCTTGCTTGAGGAGAAATAACTAAATAAGAAATGCTTGTTTTATCACGATGAAGTAGTTGCTTGTATTAGAATATTTTAGAATTAGGATAAGTTTTATTTCAGTACTCTAAAAATGTTCCCAAGATAATTTACTCTATTCTCAAATTATCAAAGGCAAAAAAAAAAAGATTTAATTTAAAAATATATTGCTAATTCTAAGGAAAGGTAGTTTTTAAAAAAATGTTTCTCGAAACTGAATTAATCAGTTAAAAAGGTGCCATGTATGATGGTCAAGCTGAGACAGAAATGTCCCCAAGGTTATCATGACAACAGTGAATGCATTAAAATGATTGGCTAATACTGTGTATGAATTCAAAAGTTTAGATAAAAACAGAACAGTTGAATTCAATTCGGCTTCATGTCATCATACTTTTCACTTAAAATCAATAATCTTCATACGATAAATACACAGATTGAACGAAGGAAATGAGGTACACACACATACACAATTTCACATATATATGTTATTTATACAGGCTTGGTTACCGACCAATCACAAATATTTATTTTAGAATTTTTATTTAATTTTTCCTTACTGTTCAGACCATTTTTCTGATTTCTGGATTGTTCAATATTTTCTAAGTGATTTCAGCTTTCATAAGTCATTTTCAAAGAAATTTTTTGGATGATTGTTAGTGATGTGCTACAGGCTTATGTAAGTGAAAATGCTCATTTGACATTTAACAATATATATTTAAATTCTCTCTGGAAATCAGAAAAATGGTCAATAATGTAAAAAAATTTTAAAAATCTAAACAAAGGACATTCATTGATCTTCAATCAGACGTGCATAAATGAAAAATGGCTGATCAAATAAACACCCCACATATATAAATATATATGTGTGTAAAATTTCAGATATAAATAAAATATATCTCTAAAGAAAATATAAATAAATGAAAAGAAAAAAGGAAAACTTTTTTATACCAATGTGTTTCAATTTCTTGTGGAGCATTATCACAGTAAATGTAGAGATTGTATTTATATATAAATATATAAATTAATTCATTTATTTTTTACAGTAAGATTCCCCCTGTACAAGAGCCAGGGAGGCACTCAAGCTAGAAAGTTACATTAGGAGCCAATTTATATAAATAGGAGAGGAAGGTAACAGTCAACCCTAGACTTGAACAGGCTATAATTGTAGTGATCAGGGAAACATACTCTTTGAAGTCAGTTCCACGGAACAGTGGTTTGCAGAAAGAAGCTGTTCAAGTGGAACTTACTTCTCAGTAATAGAATACAGAGGGAATGTAGGCGACTTACTACAATGTAAGTGGCATGGCAGGTCCTTGCTATGAAGGTCAGGCCTGGTGTAAACAAGCAATGTAGTTTGTCTGAGAACTTTCCATGAAAAGAGCAACAGAGCAGTGGGAGGCTTGTTACATTTCACCTGTGAGACAGAGGTTGGAAGGTGGAAGATGATTTGTCAATATATATATATAAAAAATAAACAAAATAAAATATATAAGAATAAATAATTATAATAATAATAATAATAATTGATAAGAATTCAGGCCTTGTTTAAAATGTCAGTAGTTCTTCAAAGAAAGAAATCACAGCAGTTTAAATAGCATGTAATGGCCCAATCCACCCTGAGCAGAAGGGGATGCAAGTCTATGCTCCTGCTGCTGCCACTGCTGATAGGAACAGTCCATTAAGTTGGGGAGGGGGAGATGACTGGTTATACCAGTTACAATAAACAATAGTTAACAACAACAATAATAATAATATTAACAAATATAAAATAAACAAAATGAAATTCAGTAACAAAAAACAGATTTACTGACTTCTATTTATTAAGCAATCAGTTACATCACTTAGCATCCTCCATAGTTTACAAAAACATATCAAGCTTTAAAAATGTTTTAGAGCATCTTCATATCCAAAATCTGAAAACTATGAAATAGTTTTCTTCCACTTTACTCCTGTGTATAAATAAAAGTTATGAAATAAATTCTCCCTATTTACCTTGATAAAGTTCCTCAAGGATTAAAATGTGTTGGTAAAGAAAAGTTTGTCTCTTCTTTTATATTTATGTATATGTTTTAAGAAAATCTATAACAAAGTAGAAAAATATTTTCCTGTGACACAATGTAATATTTATGTAGGCAACCACACACAAATAAAGGAAAGGGGAAACTGAAATTTAAAATTTTTCAATTAAAAAATGTGTTTTTGGGTATATAGCCTAGCCAATTTCATTTAGCTTCTTTTTCTTATACTTTTATCATTTCTTTTATTAAATATGCCACATTGTGATGAGAGAAGATCTGCCATAAAATGTGAAATGTTGTAAGAACCTGGACATAAATTTACTGGGGATG
>CAHIKZ030001135.1:610000-907500 GCA_903632075.3 Acanthosepion pharaonis
TATTATATATATATATATATATATATATATATATATATATATATATATATATATATATATATATATATATATATATATATATATATATATATATATATATATATATATATATATATATATATATATATATATATATATATATATATATATATATATATATATATATATATATATATATATATATATATATATATATATATATATATATATATATATATATATATATATATATATATATATATATGATGAGAAAAAAAAGTAATGGATTTTTATTTATAAATTTCACATTTTTTTTATTACTTAAACATTAGTGGATACTTTGTTTATTAGTGCTGCAGAGTACATATTTTTCAAGTCAGATTTCTTTTATATTCAGGCTGGTAGAGTAATAAATGTAAGTGAGTCTTCTCATTTACTAAGAGAATGATGCTGTTTATAGCACCTAAAAACTCATGATTACTGGCGGCTCAGTAACAGTGCATTAAATAAATGTAAGTTCTCTATTCCTCCTCTCTTCAATCAATTTGAGCTATTAACATCATCTGCTGATAAAGCTGAATGTTTTGCCCATGAATTCACCTTAGACTCTACTTTTGACTCATCTATCATCTCTAACCTGGACTCCCACAAAGTATATGGATCTGATGGCATCTCTGTAATAGTCATTAAGAAGTGCGCTCCTGAACTGACTTCTCTGTAAATGGTATAATTAGTACCTTGCCACTTTTTGCTTTCCTGCCTGATGGAAGTCTTTATCTGCCGTTCCAGTTTTTAATAACTGGTGGACGACTGTCTAACCCATCAGACTATTGCTCTATTAGCCTTCTACATCTTTTCAGGAAATTACTAGAACACCTAATCAATGTTGAATTGGTTAATCATCTTATGTTGTAAGGCCTTTTTCCAGACAAGTTTCTTCACCGATAGAATCCAAGCACTGCAACACTGATGGAAGAAGTGTGTAGACCGCAAGGGGGACTATGCCAAAAAATAAAACTCATTTGGTCAGCCTATCAATTTTTCAGCTGACCCTCATATATATATATATATATAGATGTTAATGTGTAAACATATCAGTGGACCAACATCTTGATAAATACTTCATTCACGTACTTAGAATAGAGTTTGTATTTACCTATAAATATATGCATATGTATGCCTCCACATACAACTGAAGTCAAGTTAATATATACCTTAGGCAAATACATTTAAATTTTTTCACAACTCCAGCTACATAATCTTAGTAAAGATTATCTGTCTTAAGTCAGTTAGGGTCATTATTTGATTTTAAGAATGTGAAATAATAGCAGAGATATGATAAAGAGTCAAAAGTTGCTTAGTGCTGCAAGAGCAAGGGAGCTGCAGGTAGCCATGATTGCCCATGTCCTAAAAGGACATTGTGCAAAAAGAAGACTGAAAATGTGTACAGCAATGTTGGGTAGTGACTAAAAAGTATACCAAGGGTTGACCCAAGCCTTGATAATGAAATTTGGTAGAAGAAACTGTTGATAGTTGTGTTAGCACAAAATCACAAGTCATCATGACTGAGGGTTTGAGAATACTGGACTTGTTCAGACAGGTGATCTTGCCAGAGTATGTTTTCTCTACCAGAAACTGTAACTAAAATCTGCTCAGCATACAAACCCTGGAAAAATTATAGAATTAAATAATTTTGACAATGTTCACTTAAGTATTTTATTTAGCAGCAAATAAACTAATAACAGATGAGATGGAAAATATTTTTTATTTAATAACTGGACATTCTGGCTATGAGCTTTATATTTCAACATAGTCTCCCTTGTGGTTCACACACCTCTTCAGTAAACATATCTTAAACAAACTAGATTAGATTATTTCAATTAATGGCATAAACTTTTTTTCAAAGTTCTTGTAGAGTGAAATACTATAGAACAACCCAATGTCAATGAAAAAATTATGGAATGCTCTTATAAATTGCATTTTTAAACCAAATACCAGCAGAAGCTGATATATGAAAAGTTAAAAGAGAGTTCCTGCAGGCTTCAACAAGCAGCTGAGTAAAATTGTAAGTGTTCTGAAAGCAAAGGAAGTATTTGTCACAGATTATTTCCGCAACACAAAGAAAAATCACTGTAAGTACAGACTCGAATATTGGGGGACAGAAAGAAATGCTGAAAACTTGATTCGCAGGTACTATCTCACAAATCACAATGCGTGTGTCCAGTCAGAAAAATAACTCACTCTCCAACAAACGCGGTAGCCAAAATTCCCAAATTTTTTCTCCCCGATTTGAGAACACCAACTGCTTTTATCAGCCAAACATTTTTTCCATTCGTCGACATCTGGGAGAGGATGTTCAGCAATTTGCATATCAAAATACTTTTATAGCAACTCCTGTGACGGACTTGTTTTTTTCTTTTATTCAAATATTCCACCTTCAGCATGTCATGCAAAATACATGCCCTTTTGTTTGGTAAGTAATTTTCTTTTTCGCCACATTTTCCATCGTAGAATACACGCGACATGCTGTTGCTTGGTTTGACGAAGTAAGTCGCCATTTTCTTTGCTATAAAAACCTAATTGAAAGGAAATATAGCTCCAACAAAAGAACTGGCAATTGAAACAATGGACAGGGTCATAAAACTCTTTCAAGAAACCAATCAGTAGTGGAATGTGGTTAAAGATATAGATATAGGCAAATGTGTCTAAAATTTGGTGCAAATATAAAAGAAAGGAGATCATTAAAAAAGGAAAAACTTACTGGTAGAACAAAAAAGATGTCAAAGCATCAACTCAAAACAATATACCTTGAAAATAGAAAATCTACAACAAAAATAATAAAAATTCAGTGAGTCAAAACAGGAGTTCATGATTTTGACAGAACTGTAAGAAACTGGCTAATTTAATTATGAAGCAGAAAACTATCCTGAATGTAAGCTGATACAATTTGAAAATAATTTATATATAGTCTATATTTATATATTCATTTATTTTTCTTTTCCTTGTTTTTTTCTTTTTCACTTTTTTCCTTGTTTTTTTTATTCTTCTCTTCTTTCCAGCAGATCCACTTTCATTGTGTAATTTCGTGTTTAATCTATGTCAAGAAATCATATCATTTAATAATCTGAATTATTATTTGAGGACAATTCCTATGCTCACAAGTAACTTTTTTACTCAATATAGTTTTGCTAAAATAAACTGGTCATGTCTGAATTTGTCATCTTTAAGTGAAAAATCTATTTTTTATTTTAGTAAAATATAAAAAAAATATATAATTCTTGAATCAGTTCCTTCATTGCCAAGTTAACATCCTTTCCTATCTCCCTGTATATTAGAGAAATGTAATTAATACCATAAAAGTTTATTATCATTTAATTTCAAAACAGTATGGCTAGCCTGAACTTTTAGGCAAAATTATGAAGCAGAAAACTTACCAATTCATAATGTGTGTTCTTTGATAAAAAAAAACAGCATTAACACACTAATGGTAGAAAATATGGTTAAAGTGGGCTTGTGCAAGTCTATCACAAACATACATACATACATACATACAAATACAAGTCACATACAATGCCAAGCATTCATTGGTTAATTAATCACCACTACGTTACTATAGACAATTTAAAAATCGCAGCAATGCAACAATTTTGTAATCGCTCTATTTTCCTGTAGTCAGTTTTATGCATTTTTAGGAGAAACGTATCACAGAAGCTTTCTTAAGTCTCCCCAAAGCTCGCTCGCTGATTGGTCTATGCTAACCAATCAGATTGCCTGTATGTGAAGAATAAATCTTCCCACGCAACGATCTGGAGCCTATAGTCACTTATTTAAGCAAGAATTTTTCTTAACTAATTAGTGAGAATTCAGCTGCCAAACAAATCCATGACAGTTGAAACCATGCTCCAACCTTCTCACTCACACACACCACTCACATGCTGAACATACTTTGTATATACTCACATAATCTTTTCTAACATGGCAAATCTTTTAAAAACAGTCATTATAAGAGACTCTCATGAACATTATTCCATTATTATTGAAATACTAAAATAACAGTTAAAGAGAAACAACTCTTGGTTTATTCATTCAACCTTTTCTTACTTAAATACATGCTTTCTTTCACATTGTTTTTTTTGATATTGCACATCTTGTTAAATATATATTTCATGTGTAACAATGTCTTTTGGTTATCCTTTTCTGTGTCAGCCCTGTTTCCTAATCTAAAGTTAAATTAATGTGTTGAAGTCCGCCACAGGCTAAAGAGAAAATAAGGTATGTGGACAATTGGGTGAAAGTGATATTCCCTGATGAATCAGGAATCTGCATTGGCCAAGGTGATAATGTCTGGTGTCATTCAAATGAAACATATAAAGATAACAGCTTGATGAAACAAAGTAAATTAGTCATGTCATACAAGATATGGGATTGCATGTCATTTAAACGACCAGGGAAGATGGCAATTATTACCTGAGCGGTCAAAACACAAATGCAATACAAAAGTTTTTGGCAATTCCCAGTAATCATTTAAATTGATCAAAAAAGTACCCTATTTAATGGCATATAAGATGCACAGGTGTATAAGGCGCACCCCAATTTCAGCAGGGAAAATCAAGAAAAAATTAGTAATTAGTAAAATTAATAGTAAATGGTACAGCCTAGTTTATATTTATGAGGTATTATTTTGGTTAAAAAAGCCATCATTACAATCGAATGAAAAATAATACAAGCCTATAAAAACTTTATTATATCCAAAGGTAAGAAACAAAATAAAAATCAAGCAATTATTACAACTGAGTAAAACAGTAAAGTTACTATTAAAATTTGATTAATCTTCAAATCCATAAAATTTGTCGTATTTGTTATCAAAACTCTGATACTAATTTTCAATACTACTATCATTGTCGTTAAATAATGCATCATCTTCCATATAATTTTAGTGAAACAAAATACTAATATTAAATGTGATGAAATTAATATAATGAATATTATCAATGATAACACTTTTAATCTGCATAATAGCCTTTTAAATAATGAAAATAGGTATATAAAAGTTACTCTAAAGTCTAAGCTTACAGGAATTGCCAGGTAGCTAATTTTGGCCAACTATAGCAAATTGTAAACCTACATATGGCATATAAGATGCAGGGAAATTTTAAAAGATATTTTTAGTAAAAGAAAGTGTGCCTTATATGCTGTCAAATATGGTAGTTGCTTTCTACTTTAAATAAAGAAAATTATTAGACATGGTTTAAAAAAGTGAGACATGATTTTTTATTAGACATTTTATTATAATAAAAAGAAAAAAGCATCTTATGATTAAATTTTGCTCCCATCAAAATATCCTCCATCTTGATTATTGCAGCACAGATTTTTGGAATTCATTGCTAAAGTTTCTCAAAGTATACGTTTGATAATTGATTCCATTCTTTTGTCAATGACTCTAAGAGCTCCTTTACATTTTTTTTTCACTCTTCTGTCAAGTTCAACCGATGCTAATTCTGGGGACAGCTTTAAACATTTGAATTGTAGTATACATTGAAATCTTAAATTTTTTCATTCCATTAATAGATAATTGGTTTGGTGATGATGAAGTCATTTTTCATGATAAAGCATCTTCTCACAGAGCAAAGAAGATTAAAGCTTTTATGAGAAAAGGCATATAAATCAATGAATTAACAAATCTAAATTTAATTGAAAATCTATGGTAAAAAAGTAAATCTCTATCAATCACATCAGATCTTCTCTGATGGATGGAGCTTTTCTTTTTTTACCATTATTTTTGATAAAGAATATCACCTTAAATTAGTGAAATCCATGCCTGAAAGTATTAAGGCTGTCATAAAGTTTGAGGAGGGGCAAATAAGTATTAATTCTATTTTTTGTTGATGAATTCCATCATTTTTCATTTATGGCGTGGAAAAAATTGGTGTCATTAACATAAATAATCTAATATAGATTGTTTCAAGTAAATTTTCTGAAAACAGAATTGTCAGGTTTTAATTAAAAAAAAATTGTTATCTGTGTTTAGTTTATTTACTGCTAAATAAAAAAAATCATTCTGTATGTGAGCTAATTCCATATTTTTTTGGTATATATATATATATATATATATATATATATATATATATATATATATATAGATAACATAATTAACTATTTGAGCAGCAATCCCTGTTTTCTACGGTTGTATTTTGACATGTGATCAGTAAGTCAACTTCTGCTTGTCGCTTTCTTTTCTATACACTTTATTTCTGTTCTACTTAACTTATGCAAATAGGTACAAGCCTATTTACCAATCCACTACAAATTTCTTTCTAAAAAGCAAGCAACAAGTAAGATGTCTTCCTACAGTTTCCAGGATATAAATTTCTCCAAAAGATAAGTCAAATTCTTTTTGAATATATACATTTATATATATATATATATATATATATATATATATATATATATATATATATATATATGTATGTATGTATGTATGTATGTGTTTGGTGTGTGAGTGTACATATATATATATATATATATATATATATATAAATTCACAAGTGGATAGAATCCAGGTAGTACTCAATGTCCAGGACAGAGTAAGAATATAATAAAAAAGGCTCAAACACTAATATTCCATAGTTCTAATTTATTACATTGGAATCGTAATCATGATCCAATTCATCAAACCTACAAATTCAAAAAGATATTGGAAAATATATATATATGAGTATGTGGCCGAGTGGTTAGAACATTTGCTTTCTGACCATGAGACCTGGGTTCAAATCTCACCATAGTCGATTTGTCACGAAACTGAATTCTTGATGTTATTAGACTGGATTGAGATCAATCTCAACATGCAGCACATTTGGAAAATGCCTGAAAACCATACAAAGTATTGACTCTAGCCTTAAGAGGGAAATTGGGTAGACAGAACTCTTGTGGGCCGTTGATAGCTGTGCTAGCACAAAGCCACAAGTCATCATGGCCGAAGTCTTGAGCATGCTGCCCTTGTTTAGATTGTTGATCATGCTAGATAATATGTTCTCTTCCAGAAACTGTAACTAAGGTCTGCTCAGCATAGTTGCAGTATAAACCACAAGTGGGCTCTGTGGGTGTTGAGTAAACACAAATGTGCTTGAAATTTAAAAAACAACACCTTTTGGTATTTTAATATTAATTGTAATAATTCTATAAAAATAAACATTTATTTTAAAAAATTTTTTTCCAGACATGTAAAATATATGTATCTATCTCAAGTGTGTGTTTGTATATATGTCTGTGGATTTTTCGTTTAATTTATTGAACGTTTATGATCAGTACTGCTGACTGATATCATATTTCCTCAATACTAACACAGTCACGCTCCTCACCCCAACCTTCCAGTCAATGAGTTAAGGCTGTTACTTTCTTTGGTTTTCATTGACTTTAAGTTGGGATAAATTTAATTTGTCCTTTTTCAATTGATACATTCCACTAAAATACCTTATACTGTACAGAATAAATTATTTAAAATAGACATTTGGAAACAATAAATTGAAATAAAATGTGTTCTTAGAAAAACAGATCATACAAGTGATTAGAGATTTTTAAAGGATATTTTACAAAATTAAAGCAAGAAATACACTACCTATTAAGTATGTCACCAGTTTGAAAGGGCTCAGGTCTATGCAGCTGGACTAGCCATGTTAATTGTATTTCATTCTTTTTTTATTTACTTTCCTTGGTTTTTTCTTTCTTCTGAACACCATCAGCGAAATGTATTTCGGTCAATGTTTTGAGGCACCGAGTTGAAACAATTAATTTTGGATCCAGCGGAAGTCAAGAATGAAAATGATGCACTATGAAAGATTTTTGTTGCTTTGAAATAGACATACTTGAATGTAGACTAGCTCAAGCTGAGCCTGACAAAATCGACCACCGGAGTCGCCACTGATATACATACACACACTCATATATGTGTGAGTGTCCTAATTCTGTAGTTTTTGCCAAAAGTAGTAGTAGTAGTATATATATATATATATATGTGTGTGTGTGTGTATCTGCGTGTGTAGGTGTGTATATGTATGTGTGTGTGTGTGTGTGTATTTACATATGTTCATACATATCTTCAAAAAAGATTTATCACCACAGATATAAATATATTCAAGAAACAAGCGGATCTTGTATGCAAAGAGTTGTATATATGATATTTAATGAGTAATAAAACATATGTCTACCCAATTATGCATATTGCTTTCTCTTCTATGCAAACATGATGTATAGAATACAAAAATAAAAAAAGAACTTCTTAGAAAGCAACACTTTCAGGATTTCAGACCAAAGCAGATCAGATTAGGGATTCAAAAATTGATGTCTCCGACAAAGATATTTCCCTTGCCTTGATCTCTGCTCAAAATATCTCATCTTTTACAAGCAATAAGAATAAAGACAATGTATAACAAACAGTCAAGAGCTAAATGAAGTCTTGAAAATGAGAAATATATTCAAGTAGCCTCCCCTGACATCAGATGTAAAGACAAATAAAACATAAAAATTAAACAAAAAACATGTAAGAGTAAATCCTTTTTTTAGTTTTTTTTTTTTGTCTATCTCTAATCGTCCAATAAGGAATACCTCATGTGACTCAAAGTGCATGTTGGTGAATACTAATTCTAAACAAGAAATATATGCAAATTTTGTCATATCTTGTAAGCCTTGTGGCTACAACAGGAAATATCAGCAGTTAATCTAAAAATGTTGAAAATTTTATCTAAGTCTAATTCTTTATTTCTTTCTTTTTAATTTTTAGAATATTTATGCTGAAGTCAGCATTGGTGATATTTCAAAATTTGTTTTAAAACAATTTACAAAATGTGATTTAAATTCCATGCTTGCTCCATAACAAGTTTGGTTGTTTGTTTTGGAAATGTATAGATGCAGGAAAAACCTCAGAAATTATGGAGAAAATATTTTTTTCAATTTATCTTTTCAATATTTATACTGTTATAGTTAGGAATTACCATGCTACATCCTCAGATTCAAATTATCCACATTTCCCCTGTATACCAGCTTTAGGGTGGAAGTTTCACTCAGAGAGCTTTTTCACAAGAAGAACTACTTTTTTTGGAACAGACTCCCATGTGGATGCTTCCCTGAACACGACAAAGATTGACTCTTCAAGTCAAGAGTAAATCTTTACTTTATTCTATCTCCTTAAACATTCATATCACACACCTCATCCAGTAATCCTCTACTTTGAGTGGCTCTTGGGATCACGTATTTAGTGAACTTTATACTTGAATCCAAGATTTTTCTTATTTCCAGCGTTAATTAATAGTTCAAAGAAAATGAAATATGAAAAGCATTTATTTATCAAAATATATTCCAACATATTCTACTGTCTGTTACTATTGATATACCAGAATCTCAATTCCACACTTATACTATTTGGCATGTTTAGAGACAAAAAATCCCTGCATCCATTTTCAACGACATAGTTGAACCTCTGTCTGTGCAGGAAACGAGCCATGATACTCTGGTGGTTCAAGGTCTAGACTGTAGGTGAGTTGTGACAGCCCACCCAACCCCTTAAGATTCTCAACTTTGCACTTTGTCACATTGGCTGTGTCTGCTGGGGCATTGTCATGCTGTGAGTGTGCACATCTTCAATTGACCAATGTTGGCTAGCAGGCTTTCAATACATCGCATTCTCACTGCAGCTGTTGAGGATAAAGTTGAAGACATCTGAGACAAGTTGAAAGTGCAACACTCCCTTGAATTACACCAAACACACAAAATGGGCATCTTGAGGATTTGCCAACAGTTGTTTTACAAATGTTCACATGTTGTTGAGCCTGAACATTGGTCAGTTCATGAGGAACTTATTAATGGTGTCTGTTCACAAGGCAAAGTTTATGGAGATGTTGACTGATGGTGTTTTTTGAAGGATCAGTTTCTGCTGACAATGTACAATTGCTTGTGCTTGGCTGTTGTTCAGCCATTTCAAGCAAAGCCACATCTTCCACAAAGGAAGCTCTCCTTGAATTTGGTTTGTCTTCGAGGCTGCTGTCACCTTCCTTGATATGTTTTGTGCAACATGTTCTTTGACAGTTCCTTCCACATCATTTATTTCTTTTGCTGCTGCACTTGTGGTCAGTTTTTTTTTGTTTTTTCACAGGTACTATAAAATGGCTATAATTGCAATTTTTTCATCCCTCATTATCAAAGCTGTAAAATAAAGAATAATCATCTGTCAATATTTTTGAGATGATGTATTTTATATTATTTATAGTGTTCAAACAATTGTCTTCATCTTTGTTGCCATATTTACAACATTTCAGCCATTGTATACTCCAGACATTATTACCCGAATGGAAGAAATAGTCTTGAACATCCCTCAGGCTTAGGCAGATGGTAAGTTAGACAGATACTGGAGAATGTCAAGGTGCCCAAATCAAACATCATGAAACTGGAAAGGCTGGCAATCAGAACCCTACAGAGGAATTAAAACATCATCATACTAACAGCTGAAAAAGGCAATGTGACTGTAGTGATGAACAAAAACTATAAAAAATATACAGAACAGCTGGAGGACCTCATTAGAAATGGTAGCTACAGTACAGAATGATCCAACAATGAAAACAGATCCTAATCAAGAACAAGGAATACTTCCCACCTAAGACTTACAGGCAGTTGTTGCAACATTACACAAAGCTAGCTCACATATACAATCTCCCCAAAATTTACAAAGTATTCTGCTCAGACTGATTGTTTGCTGACAAGGCTCTGTGTATTACCTTCTGAATAGTTTCCATGTAGATATAATTGATCCATTAATAGGAAAGTCACCTTCATTTGTTTGAAACTCCACCAATTCATGGAAATAATCAAAGATACTCCAATCCAACCCAACCAGATGGTGTGCTTGGTCGTGGTGAGTTTGTTCACCAAGGTACCCATGAAAGAGGCATTATCAGTAGTCAGGAACAGACTCGTCTTGGGCTCATCCCTAGAAAAATGAACTAGTATGCCAACAGATAACCTGATGAAGATGCTGATTTTCTATACACAAACAACACACTTCAAAAATGGGATCAACAGGATGAAGGCTTAGCAATGGGCCGACCATTATCAGCAGCAATGGCAAACATATACATGGAATACTTCAAAGAAATGGCATTAGAATGCACAACACTAAAGCCAACCGTAGTGCTGAGATACATTGACAACACTGTCATAATTTGACCACACCAGGAAGAGGGCTAGCTACGACTCAAAAAGATTACTGATACAATTCGCAATGGAGTGAGAAAATGACAACAAAGATGTATTAGACATCTGTATACTGCAAGCCAACATTCACTGGAAAATATGTCAACTTCAACTCCCACCACCCATACAGTGTAAAGAAAGGAAATCGTCTGCTGCTTACAACATTGAGCAAAAGTCATAAGTAGTGACCCAGAGTTATATAAACAAGAAAGTACAGAATAAGCTGTACCCTACAGCATAACAACTACCCTGGGTACATGACAGCAGCTCTAACAAACTGAGATAGAAGAGTAGAAGAGAATAACAACACTCAGAAAACAGATTTAGTCTGCCTACCCTATGTGAAGGGATTATCGAAGAAAATACAAAAGATCTGTGGCCCATATAACATTAAGATGACCGTCTAGGGGATGAAATAAAGGGTTAAGTTTGAAATTCCAATCACCTGAAGAAGGCTGGAGCATGCAATGGCCAAAACATCATGAATATGGCAAAAAAATATGAGAACAATAATCCAAACAATGCAAATAATGTTAATAAAGTATAAAAATTAATATTTATATTACTCTTTATATATGAAAATAAACAATAAATAATTCAGCAATTACTGGACAACAAGTTGTATTAAATTTATGATATAATGTGGAGATACAAAAAATTATCAGTGAGAATTCAAAAATCTTTTGACAAAATCCAGTGTATTTATATATTTTATTTTATTTTTCTATGCTTGGTTTATATTAGTATACATTTATTTATATTAGTTATACTTGGTCATGAAATTGACACTCACCATGCAGTATTGATTCCTATTTCCACATAGTTTTTTATATATATATATATATATATATATATATATATATAGTTAAATTCCCAAAATCAATTCTGTGGACAAGACAGATTGGTATAAAATAACAAGAAAAAAATGCTTAGACAGAAGCATCTATCTTTTTAAATTTGGATTTTTTAATGTAACTGTAACAACAAAAATATTTTGATTTCATTTTTGCCTTGAAAAAGTCAGAAGACGAAATGCCTCGGCAAAATCTAAGATTTTTTTCCAATTGTCATGATGCTTACATTGATGGGACTACACATGTACACAAAGGAGAGGGTGGACATTGAGAATTTTACATTAAAATTAAATTTCTTTTTTTTAAATATACATTTTAGGTATATAGTCTAGCCATTTTCATTTAGTTTCTTTTTCTTTTTGTTCATGCTTCCATCATTTGTGTTATTAATTATCACAGATCTTCCAAGAAAGATGAAATATTGCAAATTCATATATTTATATATATATATATATATTTTTGTCAACAGTAGTCTGGATCATTGAGCCAATGCAAACAATCTTTCCTTTAGCTATATAGTATATGCCATGACAGGGCTGCATACAGTTTTGAATTCAGAGTTACTTTATCCTTAACTAGTTGCCACCCAAGATATATATATATATATATATATATATATATATATATATATATATATATATATATATGTATGGTAAAAACCTAAAAAATATAAACAAACCTAGGAAAAAGATTCATTAAATTCATCTGTAAACACTCCTCTCCATTTCTCATAACAACATATTCAACATTAAAAAGAAGTTTTGTTTTGAAGGTGTTCAAATTGACAAGCCATATATATTTAGCAAAAGAACTATAATTAAGTGGGAAAAGTTTTCATGTGACATGTTTCATCCATTACGACAATCATTAAACTAAATTAACACTTACATTGATACTACTGCACATATTGAGAAAGGGGATGCTGACCATTTTAAATATCAATTTTTTAATATATGTTTTGGGTATATAGTCTAGCCCATTTCTTTTAGTTTCTTTTTCTTCATGGTTCCATCACTTTTGGTATTACACTGTGACAACAGAAGATCTAACGAGAAAGGTGAAATGTAAGAAACAGGATGTAAATTTACTGTGGGTAATCTAGCAATTAAAGCACTTTCTAAACATTTCTGTCTTAGTAAATTGTCTTCTCCTTTACTTAAAGTAGCATTTTTTAGATCAAAATTATGGTCAGACTCATTACAGTAAGTAATGCATTTTGTGTTGTTTTGTAAAAGATCCTTTCTGTGTAATATGATCTTTTATTCAAATTCCCTGTGGTTTCTCCTATATATTTGTTGTGGTAATTATTACGGGTGATAGAGTAAATTCTTTCATTTTAAATTTTCTTTTCAAATAAGAACAAATGTCTGAGTTAGTCTTATTTTGCTCTTGATATTTTTTTAATGCCAGTCAGCTAATTTTGCTTTTTATTTCTTGTCTTTAAAGAAGTGATAATCTAATAAACAACTTTTAAAAACTCAATACCAATGAGACTTGACTATCAGTAATAGAAGTATGAATACAATTTGCTTATTATTGTTGGTTAGAATGAGAATATCTCTAATGAATTGACTCAATAAACATGTTTTTCCTTTGGTACTAAATGTTCCATATTACACAAACCATCTACTTATTCAAGACAGGCAAACAGTGTCAACAAAATCACAGCTCAGACAAGAATTTCAGTTCTCTTGTTACTCAAAAATAAACTAATAAATGAATGCATATAATTTTCATTTTTATTTACATTTCAACTAATGATCTCAAGGTGGTGTTATTACTTGAAAGTGTTACCTGGATTGGCAGAAATCTAAAGAAGGTCTGAGGACACAACATCTGAAATGTTAAGACAACAAAGATGAGGATATTCTTCCAAATGTAAATCATGTAGATAATAATAATTCCTTATCCCAGAAATTCACACACAAGTACTTTAACATTTTTTTACAATTCCAAATAAATTATTTGAAGTATTCAAATCAAAATCCAGGGCATTCGCATTTCTGTTGGAGAAACCCCTCCCTGGTTCACTTCCATGACTTCCTCACACATCCAAATCAAAATCCAGGGCCTTCACACTTCTGTTGAAGGAACCACTCACTGGTTCACCTCCAAAACTTCCTATCTCTGGTGTCCAAATCAAAATCCAGGGCCATCACACTTCTTTTGGAGGAACACCTCCCTGATTTACCTCCACAACTTCCTATTTCTGGCATCCAAATCAAAATCTAGGGCCTTCACCCTTATTTCTGGCATCAAAATTGAAATTCAAGGCCTTTGCTCTCCTGATGGAGGAACCCCACCCTTGTTGATCTCCACCACTTCATATCTCTGGCTATACTGGGCCATGTGTGGCCAAGGTATTGGGTCAGATCGTTGTGCCATCTTGACTTTGGCCACCCTTTAGTTCCTTTCCACTGACTTGGTCTAATAGTTCCCCTGTTGTCTCTGAGATGAGAGACATCACCAGCCCATTTATGTTTTCCCTTCTTGATGGTCACAATTATTTCTTTCATTCCAGTCTGATATTGAATCTAGGTGTTGCACTTCCATCCATGTAAGCTGATGCTGAGCATGATTTGCTCAATTTTACTTTGGGCCACTGCAAGGAGTCTTTGCAGTGGTGGTGTTGGCCACCCATGTCTCACTGCCATAAGTCATCACTATTAGAGAATATTTATTAAACAACTTTCTCTTGCTTTCGATTAGTGATGTTATTCCAAAAAGATGACCTACCAAGCACAATCCTTCTTTTGATCACTGTAGAGTAACAACTCTTGCAATCTTCTTTCCAAGATAAACATAATTTTCTACTTTCTCAATGGTTTTTTCATCTACAATAACTGAAGATAGTTTAGCATGGCTGCTAAACATGATCTGTATGTTAAGGCCTACTGGTTGGCTCACAGTGTGGATAGCATTGAAATCTCCAATTCTTGTGGTGCATGGGCTATTAAGATGATGTTATTTGTGAAGTTTAGGTGGCAGAGGAGTTTTTAAGTAAACTCAATTGCTTACAAGATATCCGTATTAGTAAACTCTTACCAGGCAGTTATGAAAAACATTGCTTCATTTTTTTCAACAAGAGTATTTATTGGCTTTAAAGTTTTAGATTGGCGTATATTTTACTTCAAGATATATATATATATATATATATATATATATATATATATATATATATATATATATATTTCCTTCAACTTGTAGTGATTAGAATTGTTTTAATATTCACTGTGAAAGTGTAGATATGATTGTAATCTAATTATCTCCCTTGTAAGTTCTTGGGAATATATCTTATGATCCAGAGAATTATTTGACTAAAAGTAGTTGCAAATGATTGAATGAAAGATTGAATAAATTTATCCGGGCTTAAATAAAAAGCTGATTTAAAATGAAGTTCTTTTCTTACTCTTCAATGTTCTATATTAAAATAATTTTCTTCAATATAATTCTGTTTTTATTTCATATAATATCCTTTGTTACAGACAAATCTGTATTTTCTTCAAGTGTATTTTAGATTACTGCATTATAAATCTATACCGTTTTGCAGGGTCAAATTATGGCCAACTGATGTAAAAACAGCCCAACAATGATCACCCTGAATAGGCCACACATAATGACAACTACTCCAAAGGGTATTACATTTAATTTAGTAATACAGTATAATATCTACCTGTATCTACCTCTGTATAATGCAAAGTAATTTAATTAATGAGAAAATTAGGAACTTACCTGTTTACTACATCTTGTAACGTTTAGTGAAATCACATGGTTATTCACACACAGATTGATGTACTAAGACTGATATTCATTTTTTTTATGATTGTTCATGCAATACAAGGTCTAAGAGCCACTCAAGGAAGATCATTACTAAATGTATAGATAGTGGTTGACTCTAAATAGATTACTAAATGCAAGATAGGAACTGGTTGACCCTGGACTTAAACAGGTTAAGATTGTACTGATCAGGGAATGTCCACTCAGGAGTATGTTTTCCAATGCAAAATTTCTAAGGAAGAGTCTGTCTGAGTGGCACTTCCTCCTTAGTAATGAAATATGAAAGGAACGAGAATGAATCAACTTGGTGTATATGATATGTCCTAACTGTAAAAGTCTAATTTGGATTAATGGAACCAATTCAGCTTGCTCAAATATCTGCTTTAAAAGCAGAAGTATAGTAAGAGGCTAGCAATGTTTTGTCTGTGAGAAAAGAGATTTCAGGCAGAAAGCAATTAATCACCCACAAGGCCATGTAAACACTTTTTAACCCTATCAAGGCTGGAAAATAAAGACAATGCAGCTCCAGCCATCAATTCTCCATTTTTGGTTTAGCTTTTGTAAAGAGTGGTAGACTTTATAGTTTCTACTCTAATATTTAAATTAACATATCACTATACATCCTTACTTTCATATCATATCACATGACATTTCACTGATATTGCAAGAGCTTGAATGAAGGCTGAGAATGAAGGAATGAATTCAAACAACTTCAAACATTCAGGAACATTCTTGAATAGATATAGGTAAAGCTTTTTCCATTAAGAAGCCAGTTCTTTAAAGTAATTAAATTTGGTTCTTGAGTTTTCTTTGCTTATAGCCCTTAGAAAAATAGTTAAGGAACAAAAAAGGATAAATATTTTACTGTCTTGCTTGTGGTGAATTCGATTAAAAAGAAAAAGAAAAAACTACAACCATATTTCTGTTGCCTTGTCTCCCCTTCATCTGTGAGGAAATTATCTAGTATTCACTGCCATATAGGAGGACTTACTGACAGAACCCACACTATGACCAAAGGGAAAGACCTTTGCAGTAAACTTCTTAATTCTCTTAATTGGGATAAAAGTTTATTTGTATTTTATAACAAATGAAAATGAAATGAAAAGTTTCTAGAAAAGGAAACATCTTAAAAATGTATACACATTGATAACAGTGCACAAATGACTAAATAGACTTTGTTAGTTGGTTTGGTTGATTTTGACAAAACCTTTTACGGGGTTATTTAATGCCAAAATCTAAATATTTTGGACATAATTTTTTTATATTTTTTTACATAAAACTTTCAGAGAAAAGGTATGTTTTTAGATATATATATTGTTTGAAATATATTGTTGATAGATTTACTATAAATATGTATTTTTATATATTTTTAGTGTTGCACTGATTGTCATTTTGCTATAAAAATATACGGTTAGTCATTTTATTATAAAAATGTTTTGTTGTTTTTTGTTTGGAGGTTCACTATTTGCCCATAGCTGGTACCCTAACCGGTTCTACCAGCCCAAATAGACTTGGTCCCATGACAATTGAAAATGATGTTCAAAAGAACTTTACTGATCTTTTGGAGAAATTTATATCTTGGAAACTGCAAGAAGACATTTTGAAATCTAGTTGTTGCTTGCTTTTTAGAAGGAAACTTGTAGTGGATTGGTAAATAGGTTTGTATCTATTTGCATAAGTTAAGTAGAAGAGAAATAAAGTGTATAGAAAAGAAAGTGACAGGCAGAAGTTGACTTACTGATCACGTCATAGAAACAACAGTATAAAATGGATTTCTGCCCAAATAGACAATTGGGTGTTTATATATATATATATATATATATATATGCAGTGGATCAAAAATAGATCAAATATAGATCAGAATCCAACAGAATATTAAGATAATGGACAAATAGGAAATGTAAAAAAAAGAAAAGATAAAAGCCTAATGTCTTATTCTGACCAATTTTATAACCTAGAATTGAAATGGAAGACATCATGTTAGAAGAAGATCTTGCCAAGGAAGAAAGTATGAGTTCTTCAGATCTGGATAATGTAACAGAAGACAAACCTATGGATGATAATGGGAATGACTAAGACATGGAAGAAGATGAAATGAAACCAAGATCTCTATTAGAAAGAACAGAACATAAACTGTAAGGAGGAATAAATTTGTAATAGAAATTCAAGAACAACCAAAGGCATTAAGTCTCTTCAGTTTAGGGAGGTGTAGCTGATTGGTAAATAGGATTGTACCTATTTGCATAAGTCAAGTGGAAGAGAAATAAAGAGTATAGTACAAAGAAAGAGACAGGCGGAAGTTGACTAATGATCATGTGTCTGAGAACAACACGTGCCTTAGAACAACACAATACAACAAAATTAAAATTTTATTTACATTTCAAAAAATATTACTGCAGGCCCTCACAGTACATATAGCTGAGGGGCATAGAAAATCTTAACCTTGGATAAATTAACTTTATTCTTTTGGCACAAACCAGTGATGCCATGACAAAGGATTTGGAGGGTTTGGGAAACTATCAGAATATCTCCCAAGAAAATTTTGGCAGAATGATTCTCACATGGACCCAAATTGCTCATCTGACAACTCAACTATTTCCTTTGAAGTCTCTCAGTGCCTCCAGAGATTTAGAAAAGAGCCCGAATTTGACAGCAGTGTGAATTTGGAAATGAAGTGTTGCATGCTGGGAAAATGAAAATGAAGAGAGGATGTCAAATCTTTCCTGTCTAACACCAGCATAAATGGTAAAAATAAGAGTGAGCAATATTGTAAAAGATATACAAAGTAATTTTGCCTCCCAGTATGTGTTAGGCTTCTCTCTAGAGCTGTTTTAACCTCAGTCTCTAATGAAAAGCATTACCCCAATTTCTATAATCTATCTCTCTTTATTTCTTTCATTCTCTCTCTCACTCCATCTGTACAAATATATATATATGTATATATATATATATATATGTGTGTGTGTCTGTGTGTACAAGGTGTTATCTATAAATTGTCATTGAAAATATGCAAAAATGAAAATAACACTGGCATCACATTTTAGCAGATATATTTACCAAAATTACACAAAATATCTTGAAATACTAAAGAGTAATTTTATCCAATAAAATCACCATTGGCTTCAACCACAGCCTTCTAGACGGCTTTGGAATCTCTTGCATCTTTTCTGGACAGTCTCCTTATTTAAGTTGGTGAATGTTGCCATAATCCTTGCCTTCAGTTCATCATTGATGTTACAAGGAGTTTTGTTGGTCTCTCACCCAACTGTGCCTCACACATAATAATCAAGGGGATTGTAGTCTGGAGAGTTAGGTGACCAGATATAAGGGCTGATTTCATCACAGAAATTATCTAACAGCCATGACTGGGACTCTCCTGCTTGTGCAGTCCTTTTGCCAGACATAAGGTCTTCCAGCAACCATCCTCTTGATGTAGGGCAACACTACCTCCTCAAGGTACTTGATGTAGGCCTTCGTATTGAGTCTAGGGGCCTTACCATTTGTGTGTTCTTTTCTTATCAGAATGATCAGTGATTTTGCACAGTCCTCAGATTGACACCCAAACACTCTGGAATGTTCATATTGGAGTTTCCAGTGTGAATGCCAAGCAGCACAGCATGCCATTTCCAAATTTCTGGCAGAGTGAACCATATTGTCATTCTCTTTTTCTCACAGATGGTGTCCAACTGACCCTACTATACTGTGTAGTCAACAAAATCAAAAACAAACGAAACACATGCACAAAATTAAAAATATAAAATGGAGACAATTTACCCATCGCACCGTGTAGATGGATTGATTGATTTTTTTTTATGGCTTATCCACCGTTTGCAAATTATTGAAAGCCAAAAAATATGCTTTTACATACTCAGAATTTACATAATCTTGAAAAGTAGCAGGCACAAAGATGAGCTTACATTTACTATATCATGGCAAATGACTAAAAGGAACAGGAGTAGATATATAATAATGTTCAAATCTCCCTATAATAAAACTAAAATAAATATAGTCAAAATATTCTTAAAATGAATTGGAAAACACTTTACATGTTCAGAGAAAATGAGTAAGCTCTTTAATAAGAATAATGTAAAAATTGACTTATTGTTGCGGAAAAAAACATGAAAAAAGATAATTGATAATCGTAATAGAAATCTTCTTAGTGATATTATTGCTGAATAAGGCAAACCTAAATGTAGCTGTACATTATAATGCACCTGTCCTTTTGAAGGTAATTGTATAGTTAAGAACATACTATATCTGGCTAAAACAGAAATAATAAAGAGGAATAACACTAATGAGAAGTAAGAATGAGTGTGAAAACAGATATTAGAAGATGAGTTTTAATAAGAAAATATGAAAATGCTAAACACTGTCAGTTTATTATTGGAAATTGAAAAGAGAAGGAGACAGATCTCCTAAAATAACTTGAAAAATTCTTAAAAACAGTAAATTGTAAAAAACAGCTTGAATAGGTGTAGATTATGCTGAGAAGAAATGTTAGCAATATTAGAACTGAGCAGTAACATTAGACCGTTAAATAAAAGAGTTGGTTAGTAGGTGTAGGCATAGTATTAAACACCTACTATATCACCTTCCACCAAATTAGTGAGTTTTCCCTCTGTTCAGATAGACAAGAGTAATCTGGACTTATTAGCTCATCACAAGGTTTTTTCTTTGTTAATTTTTTTCCCCTCTATAGATGACTAATGTTCATAGATGTTTTCTTCCTCTTTGTTATATTAGTATAAATGTTCCATTCCTCCTCTATTCCTTTTGTTATAAAATAAAATAAGACATATCTCGGCTGATTTGCAGGCAAATAAACTAACATACTCAAGAGCGAGAGCCAGATGTGAATGGGACATAGCCCTGTCACAAAATGACCATTATCGTCGTTTATGCATAGGCCCAATGCACAAGTTCCGGTTGAAAAATAAAATAATATTTTAAAGTGTTCCTATTTCTCGACCAATAAAAATGCTTCCCTCCTAATTATACTCACGTCGTTTTTCGAGCCTGTTAAGCCATAAAAAAACGCCATAAAAGGGGTCACAGGAGGAAGTACTAGCAGTCAACAGGAGGCCAGGGAAGAGACCTGTCACAGTCAGTCAGCAGCAGTCAGCAGGAGGAGCGCCACGCCAACCAGTGAGAACTACTATGAGAGATCAACCCAGGTCAGCAGCCGGCTTATGAACTATACCACAAGGTAGCTGTCCCAAAACCACAAGTTCCTATGGAAATAAATCACGTAAATCTATTTCTGCTGTTGTCGTATTTCTTTCTTGCAACCATACGCTTGTCTATAACAATTTGCTTTCTGGTTAACTGATGATCACAGTAGTGTGAGACTTGAATAGCCATTTGAACTGTGTCATGTTGATGGTTACCGTATTTGTTCTGTCATGCATAGAGCACTATCTTTAAATACAAAACAAAACTGACCACAATTTTGACATAAAAAATGCCACTTTAATTAAAAGTGAAAATAATTTTTAGCAGATTTTCTGTTATCACAATGTGAGATATTTAATAACAAAGATGATGGAAAGAAAAATAAAAAGAATATAGATGAATTTGGCTAGATTGTAAAAAAAATTATTTAAACATTTTTGGAAACTACCAACATCTCTCATTCCTATGCATGTGTAATCACAACAATATCAACAAACCCAGTCTGATGAAGTCCCAACAAATGAAATGCGTCACAAATAATTTTTTTCCATTTTGTCATATAATATATATATATATATATATATATATATATATATATATATATATATATATATATTCCGGGAAGAATTTCTGAATCCATTCACTGTTTTGAAACTGCCAGGTCTGAAAAGTGAAATCAAATTATCAATTTTGTAAAATAAAATATTACCATGGTTTTCCCAAGTCTCTGATTTGTTAATTAATTAACACTTGGTCTGTTTATTAGATTGAGCTCTCGGGATTTATATCCTTCCAGGAATTATCCATCCGGATTACCAATTTACTTTATCATATATATATATATATATATATATTATTTACAATTTCCTATATTTATGCATGAACTGCTGATTGTTTAAGGAGAAATTGAAATCACCATGCAGTGTTGATTTGTATATCTGAACAATCTCTTCCCCTCTCTCTCTCTCTCTCTCTCTCTCTCTCTCTCTCTCTCTCTCTCTCTCTCTCTCCAGGAGTAGATAGGGTGACTTATCACCCGGTCAATGAACAGGTATAAAGGCTCATCCCTTGTTTCCTGTCTAGGAAGAGGTTCCCAGATCTTTTCTTTTTCCCTAGCCTCTATATTAGTGTTGTCATGAATTCCTTGTGATATGTACAGTCTGTGGCAATGTCTCTTTATACTGAGGGTATCAGGTTGACAGTTCTCTGGTTACTGTTTTCATCTGATATGTATGAGCCCTAACTCTTGCGCATCTTAAGCGACAGCTCTGATCAACAGTTGTATAATATTGGAGTGCTTGTAGTGCCATGTCACACATGGAAGGGTGTCCCTGCATGCACTTCCAGTGGGAAAAACCAAGGTGTTTCAGGCTGCACCAGCTCCTTTCTGTCCATGTCATATATGATAACTGTCAGATACTATTACTTAGGCTTTTTCACTTTCATTACCAACATTACTCAACATGACCATAAACAATCAAAAAATTAAACCTAAATGAGCTCTAAAAAAATCAGCTTTAACTCTTTAACATTTCCTTTGCCAACATCCACAGCATTCAGACCAACTTCTGCAGTGTGGAATTATTCATCATTGAGAATATATACTATATATATATAATAATATATATATATATATATATATATATATATAATATACTAGCTCTCTGAGAGACCAACGATAATTTGTCAATCCTCTCCTCTGACTTCTTGATTCCCATTTACCTTCCTCTCCTTAGAAATGACTCTATAACCCATGTGTATGGCCTGGAAGTCTGTGCATGGGACCATCCCCACTAGCTAGGGAACTCTCTCTTAAATCTCCAGACTATTCATATATGTGACTCTGTCTAACCCTCCTCAATTCTATAAGCTATCTCTTCTTTCTCTATCACTCTCCATCCTCCCAAGACTCATGGTGTACTCAATAGTATTTCCAATAATATAGACAAGGCTATCTCTCTACATCCATCTACACATATCTGTGTTCGGTGATTTAATGCTTACCATACCAGATGGCTTAAAAACTCTGTAACTGATTTTCCTGGCATACCAACCCTTAACTTTACAATCACTTAATCTCTCACACAAGTGGTTGACTTTTCTAGATGTTTCCCCAGTAACCATGATGGTAAAGCTTCCCTTCTTTATCTCTGTTTTACCTCCATCCCTGAGTTTTCTTGTGTCATACAGTTCTGCCCTCTTGGCAACTCGGATCATGCCATCATGTCTGTTAACATCTTCTTCTACTCCTCCCCCAGTAAAGAACCTCCTACCAACATAATATCTTTCTGTTATCAACAAGCAGACTTGGACTCGTTTTGTGATTTCCTTCACGATGTCCCCTGGAATGTTGTTTTTAATCTCCCCATCCAAAAATGTGCATCTGAGGTCTCATCCTAGGTAAAAGCTGGAATCAAGGCTTTCATCCCCACAAGAAAATATAAAGTGAAATTGCGTTCATCTCCTTGGTTCTCAACTGCTTGCTCAGCTGCTATTGCCCATAGGAATCACTTCTTCCATCTGTACCAAAGTGACATGTCTAATTGCAATGGACATTTCTTTGTCTCTGCCTGTAATGAGTGCAAGCATGTCCTCAATGAAGCAAAGTTTGTATTTGCTGAAAGAATGAAACAATGTACTGAATCTCGCAAGTTTGGTTCTAAAGATTATTGGTGGCCCTGCAATAGCATGCTGAACAACAGCAAATCCACAATATCTCCTCTAATTTGAGGTCTTGTCTTCCTCAGCTGATAATCCTGAATGCTTTGCCCAAAAATTCTCATCCAATTCAATGCATGACTCATCTAGTGTACCCACTCTTGATTTTCCCCCTAAAACTAAAGCTCTATTGAGTGAGATGCACACAACCCCAATGATGGTATTGAACATCATCTCTAAATTAGATTCCCATAAGACTAGTGGTGGGGATGGGATACCAGCCTTTATCCTGAAGAAATGTGCTCCTGAACTGGCTCTTGTCCTCTCCAAACTTTACAACTACTGCTTCACTGACTCTTGCTCTCCAGCCTCTTGGAAGTCTTCATCTGTTGTGCCTGTCTTTAAGAACTCTGGAGGCCCTTCTGACCCATCTAACTACCGTCCTATTGTCTCCTACCACTCTTCAGTAAAGTCCTTGAAGCTTTAATCAATGCTGAAGTAGTTAAGCACCTTACATCCCATGACCTGCTCTCCAACAAGCAATATGGTTTCTGCTTTGCCTGATCTACTGCTGATATGCTCATGGACATAACTGAATTTGTCACAATAACTTCACAATAACAGAGATGCTTGATCCATGGCTCTAGATATGTTTGATAGGGTTTGGCATGTTGGCCTTCTTCATAAGCTTCAGGGATATGACATTACAGGTGATTATTTGACTTAATACAATCATTCCTGTCAAACTGTGAAAGGAAGGTCATCATAAACAGGTTCTCTTCCAGCTCCTTTATCATGAACACTGGTGTTCTCCAAGTCTCTTTCTTGGGTCATACACTATTTCTGATCTTCATTAACAACCTTCTCAATGTCATCAATTCCCAAGTAGGCATCTATGTGGACAACACTACTATTTACTCCTGTCTCAATAGTAAATCTGGTATCGTTGACAAAATTAACCTGGCCACTGGTCTTGAAAAGGACCTCCACTCTTTGGTTGATTGGGCAGGAAATGGCTTGTAAACTTTAATGCCTCATGCGGTAGATGAAGCTATTGATTTAATGTATTTGTTCCACATCATGTCAGTGGACAGCGTGAGACCAAGCAGGTGCAGCGAGGTGTTCACATGGAGTTAAGCATCAGACATTGTGATGGGAAGCAGGGTGGGTTCTCTGTGGTGGGTAATTGAGAGCAGTTTCATTTTCATATATATATATATATATATATATATATATATATATATATATATATATATATGTATATATATGATATAACAATATATAATTTTTTTAGAATTTTATACATCAACAAACAGTATTTAGAAAAATATGACTAGTCCTTGTTGATGATGCCATATCTACTGATGTGCACAAAATGAGGGACACTGGTAGTTTCAAAATTTTAGAAAGAATATTTTTTTCAATCAGGCCAAATTCATTCTTTTTCTTTTGTCTCCATCACATATAGTCTTTTGATTAAAGTTCTTGAGGTTTCTTCAATGTATCCATTCTGGAAATTCTTCAAGAAGTTTAAACAAAAAACTATATGAACACAAAAGAGACATTTTAAAAAAACAACACACAAAACTGACTGCAATATTGACATGGGGAATGATACTTTGATTAAAAGAGAAAATAATCCTCTAAGACAAAAATGTTTGGAAAGTGCCTTGATTGCTCATTCATCCACAGTAATTTTGCATCCAGGTACTTACAATATGTTATCGTTCTTGGTAGATTTTCAGTTGTCACAATATGGGATAGTCAAAGACAAAGGTGATGGAGGGAAAAGAAAAATACAAATGAATTTTGCTAAATTGAAAAATATTCTTTCAAAAAAAATTCTTTTAAAACTTCTTTCAATGGCAACATCAACAAAGCCCAATCCAATAAAATCCTAACGAATGAAACATGTCACAAAATTTTTTTCCAATTTATCATACTATATATATATATATATATATATATATATATATATATATATATATATAAAGTATTGTTACTGATATTTATTTTTTCATTTTCTGCTATATTAATATTTCTATGTGTTATAAAAAGTAATATGGAAAGGTAAACAATATATTTTAAAGTTACTGAGAGATGGAAACACAACACTGAAAATTGTGAAAGATTTGATCACAGATTATAGAACGATCAAAAAAAATATTGAAACACTGGCAAGATAAGAAAAAAGAAAAAAACATTGGCTCTAAGAATGGCACAAAACAGATCTGAGAAATATTTAAGAAAAAATATATTTAGCAAGATAAGAGACTTGAGTAGCAGGAATTTTTTTAAAACTTGAGTTGCGAATGTAAAAAGAGAAAAGATACAGAACATTGGCTAAAACCAAGAAAGAAAACAAAAGACCAAGTTTAATTAAAAATCTCAGTGAAAATCTATATGTCAGGGGAAGAAAGACATGAAAACTGATTTCTCAGTAATTTTTAGTGATGTATGTAGAGCTACATTGGTTGGGTAAGAGATTTAATCCATAATGAAAATAATTAAAAAGAAGGCTTAGAAAACAAAAAAATTGGCATGATGGAATAATATTTTGGATTACTAACAGTGGAGTAATGGATAGTGGCTCAGATTGGGGAATCAGAGAGCTGAGCTCAAATTCCATTTGAATCCAGTACATTCTCTTGCATGCTAATATACTTGAGAAAAGTATAAATCCTCTTCTTCTCCCACAGCTATGGGTAAATAGCAGGACAGACCGGGTTCAGTTGCCTTGGATGGCAACTAGTCTACTGCAGAAAGAAATATCAAACTACTTCAGGAAAAAACCTGCCTCATCAATCATGTATCGAAAGATACATGATCACCTAAGCATGTATCATCCATGGCACATAACTGACTGATTGTAGGCAGTAAAATTACAGGTTCCATAACCATTAATGATGGCATCAAGATAAATTCAAAGAATTATTGTAAGTTCTGGAACAAGGTGTTTTTGAGTAGTAAATGTCAGTAGAAATAGGTTTTAAGCTAAAGTATATACTCATGCAAGAAAAGGCTTCTTCCTATTCTGCAAATTGCTTAGCATATCATAAATGTCTCAAAGAAATTAAATTAATGGAATTACCACAACCTCTTTACATATTAATCCATTGGAAAACTTGTATTAAGTATTTAAAGAGATATAAATGAGAATGAAAAACAATAGTCAAGCAAAATAGAACTCTGGGACACAAGCAATGTTAAATTGCATTGCATTTAAATTTTTGAAGATCAAATTTACAATAAAAAAAAACTGTGAGCATAGAACTTACAGTTACATCTAGCCATTTCAACTGTAAAATGAAGAGACCTTGCTGCCAATTTCGTACTGTGCTTAAATTCATAAAGCCTAGATACCATAGAGGAAAGTTCATTTGAAGAATTTCTGTAAAAATATTTATAGAAAAGACAGAGAGAAACTAGATTACATTGGGAAAGGTACTGAATCCAAGATGCGAGGTCATGACGAAAAACATTAGAGATTCTTCTAGTATCCTGTCAAGTCATTATATAGCAGAAACATCAGACCAGATGTGGCAGCAATATCTCAGTTGAATAAAGCTTTCTTAAAGTCTACACCTGTGTACTTTTGTCATTACAGTATATTTACCAAAGAGGGTGTGAGCAAACTGTTTCAGATTTTATGAGGAAGCTAAAACACATTTTCATTTAAAAATTGTACAAGGAGTGCATTCTTCTTTTTCAGGATGTCAATGATTATAGCTTTCCACAACTTCCTATCCCTGTAGCTCTTAGCAATGTTTGTTTATCTACTAAACTTCCCACTCCATGTTCTGTCATCCACTAAATAAAGATCATTAGGTAGGTTACTCACTGTTTCATTCTACCTCTCCTGCTTTTAATATGTCCTGAGAGTGTCAAATTCTCCAAGCAGTCTTTTCTCATTATGCGTCCCAGAAATATCACCTATATCTTTCTGATTCTAAGTATATCCTTTTGTTTCCATTTTCCTTAAATTGTCCAGTATTGATGGCTGTATAGGAGGACAGATATTACATGAATTCAGCTCTTTCTGCCAATAATGAAAACTTCTTCTGCTATTCCAAAGTACATTTGCATTTGGAGTTTTTTGGGGAAAAAATTCATATTTACTTAAAACGATATATGCTTTAATATAATTTGATGGTGTATAATATAAAAGCTTTTTTCTTTTTTGCTGAAAAATAGTTCAAACTATATCACCTAAATTGTATATGCAAAGTTTCGGTATCTGAGAAAGTAATATTTACCCACCTGACTGTAATTACTAGTACACATAACTAGACTAATGCTATAATATTGCAAAAAATTAAATGTAAATTGTCAAGCAGTATTATAAAACCAGAAATATTGTACATCTTGATGTCATTTAAATGTTTGTTTTTAATGTTCACTTTAAAATTTGGCAAATTCATGACATTCTAATTTTTTTAATATTGAAAGGTCTGTTTATTCATTTATGATCTAACATGTTTAAATATTTAGTTTTGGGAACTTTGTGCAAGTAACTATATCTTTTTCTTTTTACACACAAACACAATGGCCAATGTTCATTGAAACCCTATTTAAAATTAAACAGATAATTTACTCAACCTTGACAGGAAATTAGAATCCTTGAGGCAAAACCACTTTATCAGATTACTAGTTGAGTATTTTTTTTAATTCTTTAAAAGATTTAGAAATCCACTCAGATTTCTGTTGCTTATCTCTTAAAATGCAAGCAGACATAGACTACTTTCTTACACTTCTTTACAAGAGAACAATACAATAACCAGAAGTTTTCATTTATTAATTTGTACCATTTGTAAAAAGAAAAAATTTAAGATTGGGTAAAATGAACAAATTTGATAGATTCAAATTACAGCAGACACATTATTTGAAAATATTTTATTAATTAATCAATTTCAGACAAAATAAAAACCTTCCTTTATTGAAAATTGTTAATAAAGCATGATATCCTTACTGAGTGACTATCAATTTAAAATAAAATTTAATAACCGTATAATTTTTGAAAGCATTTTACAGAATTGACAACAAATATCAGGTTATTAATTTATCAAGCAACATTTAAAATATGTATAGTTATTATGTTATTAAAAATTATATTGTCTTTAAAGACCACATATTCGAACAGAACTGAGCATTTTTCTTTTGAATATTTAGACATATTTTTTGTTCACTATTACATATAACGAAAAGGATAGCTTATCAAGTAGTGAGTCTGAGTAGCAGCTGGAGTAAAAAACTGAGTTGAAGTAAGAGAGAAGTTATTAGGAAGTTTTCCTGTGTCTCATCAGACCCTGAACTACTATCAGTCAGGGAGGCTCCATGTCTTCACAAACTACACCAGACCTTGTGGAACTCCTATATACGATCCAACACTAAAGATACAGGTAATATGGTCAGCTCCCTGTAGTGCTTCAGTAAGTACCTGGCTTCTCATGCTATCCTCTATCTTTACAAGAGCCAGATCAGGCTGAAAATGGATTACTGTTGTCATATTCATCAGTACTTCCATTGAAAGTGTTTGGACAAACTACATTCCTTGGTTCTACCAATTCTAACCTTCATGAGTAGGACGTGCCATGTCACTTACATTGCAGCAAACTACCCACATTCCCTCTGTATGCCAGTGATGAAAAATAAGTTCCACTCAAAGAACTTCTTCCTATGAACCGCTGCTCTGTGGAACAGACTCCCAAGATGATGTTTTCCTGATCACTACAATCTTAACCTGTTCAAGTCTCCGGTCACCCATTATCTTTCCCTGCTATCCCCATAAACAGCCTCTTAATGTATCTCTCTACCTTGAGTGGCCACCAGGCCTTGTACAAGGTGAATCTTAATGTAAAAAATTATTTCCTGTGATATGAGAACTTTCTTCATAAGAAGAAACTGGACTAAAAAAAAAAAAAGAATTTATTTTGTAAAATACCTCTACAATTTCTGGAATATAAAAGTTTTGGATTTACACTTTATCTGCTTTCTTCTTTTCCTTTCTTTCTTTATGGACAAGTAAAACATTTTGACAATGCCAAATTTTCCCTCCACAACATTCCACATAGTCTTAATGTATGGCAAATAATTTACCATATTTATTTGTGAGAGGAACAGAATTTTAAAGAAATATTTCTTGTTTATTTTTATTTAAAGACAGAAGAAAAAAAATAAAACTCTTTTTATTCTGTGGGCTATATGAATTATGTTATAGGAATTATCAATGAATTAGTTCTATTATTATTATTATTATTATTATTATTATTATTATTATTATTATTCCTTTGATTTCTGGAGTATACTCATTTCTTTCTGGGTCCCAACCAGAGACTTAATGTCAGTAACGGCATCATGACATTTTTCAATGAACAGTTTTGAAAAAAAATTAAAAATTAAAAATCATACATATTTTACATAGATAAAGCCTTTCATAAGGTGTGATCTGTATTTGTGAGAACAATTTTTTCCTTATTTTCTTTGATGTTTGCTGTATATTCATTTCTTTCTGGGTCCCAACTAGAGACCTAAGGTCAGAAATGACATCATGACATTTTCCACTGAACAGTTTTAAAAAAAAACAAAAAAAAACATAAAAAACAAAAAACACCAAAGATTGCACACATTTGTCATAGATAAACCCATTTGTAAGGTGTAAGCTGTACTTGTGATTATAATTTTTTGTATTTCTTTGAGGGTTTGGCTAACAAGCATCCCTTCAGTGAATCTTTCGGAAATATTTCCAATCAAATTGAGGGCTCCAACTATAACTGGAATTGTTGATGTTCTCACACAACACATTTTTGAGATTTAGATTTCAAAGTTCTAATACATTGTTAGTTTTTGAAGAACTTCAAAGATATATTACAGGGAGTGCCATGTCAATAAAAAGGCATATTCTGTTCTTGTGGTCTTTGATCACAATGTCTGGGCAATTAGCTTTGATTGTTCAGTCTGCGTGTATTGTAAAGTCCCATAAATTGTTACAGGTCTTATGTCTGTAACTTAGTCTGGGTGGTGTCCATACCAATTTTTTGCAGTTTCCTTTCCGTAAATGTGGCATATATTCCAATGCAGATATTGGCCCACACTGTCATACTGAATTTTATATTCAGTAGGTACAAATACCGTGCAACCAGATATAAGATGGTCAATTGTTTCTGGATATTTATCACAGAATCTGCACTTTAGGATCACAGAATCTTCATTTATCATTATTATTATTATTATCATCGTTGCTGTTTTTATTATTGTTATTAGTAATGTATTTCAAATTATCATTATCTTATTATAATTCTGCTTGGCCCTCCCTTAGCATGACTTTTACAAACATGGACTATTCTGTTTTGATGGCATGGGAAGACAGAAAAGACATATGAGAGACACCACTTGGTTTCAGTTAGAAAATGAATGAATAAAAGAAGGGAAGGTAGAAGTATTTAATGCCTTCTGTCAATACCTCATAAATAATGGTCTATTCCATTTTGATGATGTGGGAAGACAGAAAAGATATCAGAGATGCCACTTGGTTGAAAGAAAGATAGAAGGAAAGATTGAAGCATTTAATGTCAGTGTCAGTGAAATGGAAAAATTTTTAATTTCAGTCTTTTCCTTATATATCTCCATACCTCTTTAAATAATGACTAGCATCTATATTTATGAATGTTTTTGTAATATTTTGTCAACGTTGTTAAGCTCAAATATTTACTGATTATGAGATTTTCTTGTCATAGAATTTGCCAAAAGCTTATTAAATTATTAACTTAAGAATTAAGAATCATCAGATAATTCAAATATCAAAACTGTAAAATTTACGCAAATTTCTAGTTATTATTATTATTATTATTATTATTATTATTATCTTCCATATTAGTCAATATTAAAAATATAACTATGAAAATTAGTTATTTTTATTTATTTTTTCCTCCCAGCATTCTTTTATTCCAGACTGAATGCATTCTGCCTCAGCTAAGGGCTTGCACATTTAATGAAAATGAGTTAGAAATTGATTCACAAGCATATAAATCTATTCATGATCAATATGGAATATGAAATACATTTTTAGCATATTCTCTGTCCAGTGAAACTTTTAGAAAAAAGAATGTAACCCATAAACTCATTTACAGGCCTTCAAGCATCGAATGGAAATGAAATCAAGGGAACAAATCCAGCAATGGTTGATGAAAAAGAATCTGAAGAAAGAACATAAATCAAGAATGGAAATACACAAGTCCAAATCTGTCAATGCTTAATACAAAATTCTTGCAGATTTAGAGCTAATTCCACCCAGAGTGACTATGAAAGCCTGCAATCATAAACTGGTGAAAAGTTTCTGGATTTGACTGGTGACAAGTTAGAAATTAAATCTCCGTGAGGCCAGTTTTCCTGTAGTCAATATAAAGCTGCCCTCAGATACTGAGTATATAGTAATAGGACTCTCTCTCTCTCTCTCTCTCTCTCTCTCTCTCTATATATATATATATATATATATATATATATATATATATATATATGTACAGTGCTGTGCAAATGTAAGTGAACCCCTAAGATAATATATTTATAAATAGTGTCTTTTTTCCAGATAACCAACAAATTTTAATTAAACTATATATTCATTAAGAAAAACCTTTATTAAATCAATTACAATTACTTTCAAAGATTTTTATCAAGCTGGAATAAAGATATTCATTAAAAATTAAGATGTGCAAAAGTAAGTGGACCCTTTCATTTAAACTCTGTATTTTTGTTTTACATGCTTGCCAGTGCAAATAATTTTTTGTGCTATTGTAAAAATCAAAATTACAACTTTTTTAAATATTATTTTAGGGGTACACTTACTTTTGCATAGCACTGTATATCTACCCATCTATCTATCTATCTATCTATATATATATATATATATATATATTTACATGAATCATTCATACAAAAATAAATATAGAGTTTAATGATTTAAATGGCGAGAATACATCTTCGCAAACAATTTCAATAAGGTACACCAACCCCGAACATGTATATGAATGATATGATCCCTGTTTATAAATTCCCGTTTCATAAGGTCTTTTTTAGTTTTTACAAGCTTTCGTCTGTTCCTACAGACATCCTCAGGTATGGAAACAGATTTGTTCTTGTTTTTTAATTGTCGGTAATAAGAGGACAATGAAAATATAGATGTAATCTGAAAAAATGCTATGAGAAATGTGTTATTATTTTGGAACGTGCGGTCGCAACACTGAGTTTGAATTTTAAATTTTAAGGTTGTGCGTTTTTTGTACAAATATAGTAATAAGAGAATTCTTTTGTACTGGTAAGTTTTCCGTCAATGTGGCATGAACTATATTGTTCAATAATTACAGAAATGTTACACTTATTATCCGAGATTAAAATAACTGATCCAATGTGCAACTTTCATTGGACCAAATGTCTCATAATGTTCTGCCAGCAAATCAAGTCGATTATAAGGCTCATTTCCTACATATGACCAATAGAAGATTGCTTTTAACTTTTCAAAAGCATGATTAATTTTAACAGTGCAAAAATTGCTGTTCTTCTTTTAAGTATCTTGTCTCATCAGTGACCACAGCTCTTCACTACTTCCTGTTTTTTGTAGCTCTTAGCAATATTTGTCTTTTTACTGTCCTTCCTTGTTTTGTCATTCATTTACACAAGCTCATTCGATAGGTTAGACATGGTTTCCTTTTGTTCCCCTTGCCTTCACTATGTCCTGTGAGGTTTAAATTCTCCAAGCTCCTTTCCTTTATTAGGTGTTTCAAACATTTCATCTGATTCTGAGCATAAATGTCCATTTTGTTTGTAATTTCCTTCAAACATTCATGTTCCTCACATGTTCTGTCCATGGTATTTCAAGCATCCTTCTCTAAAACTTTATCTCCATTGCCTTAAGTCTCCTCTTCATCTAGGAGTAAACTGTTCAATATTCACTGCCATATATGAGGATTAATATTACATAGCAGTTGAGCATTCCCTTCTTACTTTTCAAAGCAATTTTCTTGTTTCTTAATCCTTTGTTTAGCTTCAGGAACTCATCTTTCACTATTCTAGTTCACCTTCAGATTTCTGTGTCAAATTTTCTATTCTCTGTTGAAACCAGTGATTCACAAAGTAGGTAGTAATGATGCTCTGGGGGTTGTTAAATGATCTAGGTGGACGGTGAGAAAAAAATGGACAGCCAGAGAGTGTCGGTGGCACATCTGAACCATAACATACACCACACACATTGTAGCTGAAGTGTGTCTTACCTTCACTTTACACTGTATCCCATTTATATAACAATTATTATGAGAAATACTAAGAAACCCATTTGACATGCACGAAAATCTAATCAAAGTTTGACTATACATTTTAGTGGTGGGATGTTAGACCTGTACTTTCATACACAAGGTGGCAGCAATCCCCAAAATGTTTGAGAATCACATGTTTAAACACTTCCCAGATATTCAGATGCCTCCAGTTTATTGCTTGCATCATGGGCTTTTCCTCCCATTGATGATCATACATTCTTTCATATTGCAATTAGTCCTTACTTCCCATTTTCTTTCACTACCATATCTAAGAGTTACTACAGTTTTCTTTCTGAATCTTCCATCAACATAGTGATATCTTTGTATCTTATGCAGTTAAGATTGCGCAAACCAGTAATGAATACTTGTAGTTTTTTTTAAGATTTCCTTGCTGCATAAAGGTTGAATAAACCTAAACTTCTCTCCATTAATCATCAGAGAGACCCCTCTCTGCTTTCTATCAGCATGGCTGATGCTGACTTCCAGAAAAGTTACTTGTTGCACCTTCTTGAATTAACATTATCAGCTGACATGAAGTGGAAAAACTATATTGAATCCATTGCTACGTCAGCTGCTAATAAAGTTGGTCCACTGTCTTGTGCTAAACAATATTTTCTCTCAGAATCTATCTAACAACCTATGTCTACCATTCATCCATGCTTGGAATATTACTGCCACATATGGTCCAGCACCTCTACTATTTACCTTGAGATCCTTGATAAAATCTAAAGAAGAATCAGCAATATTATTGGTCCTGATCTGGCAGACATGCTTCAGTCACTTTACCACTGCTGTAAAGTTTCCTTTCTGTGCCTTTTCTGTAAATTGTTCTCTTCACTATGGTACCTAGGTTTTTTGAATTCAAGTGCAATACTAGACTGGCATCAAGATCTCATCAATTTACAGTTGAGCTGGCTAGATGTAACTGTAAATTCTATGCTGACAGTTTCTTTTCTCACACTTCTTGCTTGTGGAACTCTCTTCTGGCTCCATGCTTTCAAGCCAACTTTAATCTCCAAAAATTTAAATGCAATATCAATAGTTATCTACTGTCCTCCTGATTACTCTTTTCTCTTCCTGCTCCTTATTTTTTTGTTCCTAATTCTTCCACACCCGGTAACCACTTGGGTTTTAGTGGCTTTACTACTTTCCATAGAGTGATACAGATAAAAAAAAACATCTGATTAAGAAGACAAATCATTGTCTTATGCCATTTCTACTTTTGTTTACTTAATTCATTTTCTATCCATATGCAGGAGATTTGTTGCCAGTAAATATTCTGGATTATTCTAATATATTTCTCAAATAAATCAAGTTTTTATAGCAGTTCAAATAGATCTTTGAATCTTAATATTATATTAGAATTTCTCGAGATTTACTACTTTTAGTTAAAAAACAGGTATGTGAACTAGTTCAAATTTATTTATTCTGAAAACGGATAAGACCCGTTGTCATGGTTAGTGTTATATTCCGTGCTAAGGGAATAAATACTTAACACCAGGTGGATAATAGAAGGAAGGTTTACTGTACACAACCAGTACAATATGAAATATGGCACAGTTATACACACAGATCAATTTAATAGTGAGTACCACTAATTGGAAGGTCGAATATGCTTGCATCTTCTCGCTCTCATTCTTCCCTGAGTCTCTCGTAGACAGTTGACTTTATAGGTACTTACTACCTATAGTGTAATCATTCATGGGTGTGACTAGTTATTCCATTACATCAGTTAGAACCATTGCACCTAAAATTTTCATTTTAAAAGCTGAATAATTTTCATCTTAATATAATTTATAATCTGATTTGTGAATCTGATACAAATTTTTCATCCAAATTATACAATATTCAATTTAAATAAGAAGAAATTAACTATAGATATCCACTCTAAAGAAAATAGCATTTTCTGTTTCCTAACTCTGACTTCAGCTCACCTTAGCAAGGAATGAATCTTAAATGGTATCAGAAGAAACCCTAATTTTGCCAATGCTTAATTGAAATTAAGCAAAATAATCATTCTTGGGAATTCTGCCTTTCAGAGCTGGTTCCTCACAAAGCTCAAATGCTGTGGACAATCTTATCGTTTGGGTAGAGACATCCCTGAATTTCATTGAAGATGAGTCAGAGATTAGAGTACAGTCGTGTTGCTTTGTTAATATTCAGTTTCAACTCTTGGAGGTTGACCAACATAATGAAAGTGAGATTTAGATGCTTCTGAAGAAAAAGAAAAGCCAGTAAAGGGCAAATATGTCACCCTGGAGGCTGCTGCCCCAATGCCATTCTTGTATAATCAATAAGTTATGCTTCCTGCCCTGAATAGGCTGACCCTTGGCTTGCTTAAAAAGCATTCAGAATGCAGGGGCAGTAGTGTCTCAACCTGTTAGCTCAAGGGAAGCTAATTATGACAACTTTGTTACACATTTTCCACAGGGAGTCAGAAAGAGAGATGATGACACAGAGGAGATAACTTGATCCAGACTTGACTAGATTATGTATGAATTAAGCTGGCAGCTCAAAGATCGAGGTTACTGACTACTGGATAATGACCACATTAATTCAATGAAATGAAAAGAAACAGCTTGGCCATTCTGGATAAGCATTCTACATACTGACTGTTTTTGGAATAAATTTCAGTGCTGAATCATTTCATTACACAGATTGATCATCAATTAATATAAAATTCAATTTGATCTCAAAAGGTTCTCAGCTTCAAAGCAATGATCAGAGCGACTCTTTTTTTATCAAAAATCTAATTTGTCCATCTTAAGAGGCATTCCTTTCGTCACTTTGATATTTGTTTTAAAATAAATTAAAAAAGAAAATACAAAAACTTAAAAGTATGTTTTTAGCAATTTTTTTCAATTCACTGTTTTTAGGAGTTTTTTTTATGCTTCTTTAGGGAATCAGTGGATTATTTGAAATCAAATACGGTTCTTGATGACAAGACAGGGATATCATTAGTTCATTGAACTGGTATGAATTATTCTATTCCGGTGACTCTAAAAAATTAGTTTAATAGAATGTTTTACAAAATGAAGATTAAAAATACCTGTTTCGTTCATGTAATGAGTTTAAAAGCAAAAGGAGATAACAGTGACAAGAAAGATGATCCCGAAATGAAGAATATAAAAACAGGAGTAAAAAATAAAAATAAATGGGAAATTGAGAACTGAAGTGACTCCTTTTTTTTATATATATATTTGTTTCTTTAATAACTTTACATATCTTTACAGATGTAAGAAGCTTTCTCTCATCTGAAGAAAATTTGTAAATGTATGTGTGATTTGTAAATAAATTAAAATACACACTTGCACTAATTTCAAATGATTGTATAAAATGAGTTTAAAAAAAACAAGATGTTTTAAAAAATAGCTGTGCGTTTTGTGTATATATATATATATATATATATATATAAATATATATACATATATATATATATATATATAGATAGATAGATAGATAGATAGATAGGGGTATTTAGGTGGCAAGAATTCATTCCAAAATTTTTATTAAATAACACTGACATGGTCTGTCTATTTAACTTTTTATACTGTCTTTCCAACTTTTGTCTGAGTTATTTTATATTAGGATTTAATCATTTTACAATTTAACATTTTTAATTATAAATAGACAGAGCCATCAGTGTTATTTAATTAAACTTGTTTGGACATATACAGTGCTGTGCAAAAGTCAATGAACCCCTTGGTTAATATTTAAAATAATTGTCACTTTTTTCCAGATAATCAACAAATCTTAATTAAATTATATATTTATTAAGAAAAACCTTAATCTATGTCCTCCAATAGAAATCGAATCTGTATCCTACATGGAACGTTTATTTGACCTGACATGCTTTACTGTTTTGCTACAGAGGGAGTGTAATGTAAACAAATTACAACATACATTATGAAATGGACTAAGTCCGACAATTATTTTAATATATTTTCTGTTTATATGTTATTTTTATAGATACAATTATTTAAGTAAATGTAAATTAATACAGTTTATTATAAACATAGCATTTACTTAAATAATTGTATCTATAAAAATAATGCATATACAGAAAATATATTAAAATAATTGTCAGACTTAGTCCATTTAATATATATATATATATATATATATATATATATACATACATATATATATATATATATATATATATATATATTTTTGAACAATAAAAAATATTAAAAATTAAGATCTTCAGACACACTGGGTTGTAGATTAATATTCTTTCATTTTTTTATTATTTCATTTAGATTCTCAACTAGTTTCGGCCAAAATGGCCATCATTGGGAGAAGAAATATTTCTGCTTGCTGGTAGCAGTAAACTTCATATATATATATATATATATATATATATATCTTATATATCTATATCTATATATATATATATATATATATATATATATATATATATATATATATATATATATATATATATATATATATATATATATATATATATATATATATATATATATATATATATATATATATATATATATATATATATATATATATATATATACATATATATATATATATATATATATATATATATATATATATATATATATATATATATATATATATCTTATAAGAAGCATTTGGTTGCAAGAGGAAGGAATAACAGGGATTATCTTTTTGAACAATGTTTATTGCTAGTATATACAGTGTTGTACAGAGATGCTGAAGCTAGGTGAAATGTCTGTTTCAATGGCTGATAGTCAGGATGGCAATCAGAGTTAAAAGAAAAGCAAGGAGTTGACCTATTTCTTGTGCTTACCTGGCTACGTGTTGGTTGCTCAATGTAACAGTACTGGGTAAACCTGTTTTATGGAATTGGGCCATGGTGGCTGTTGAAACTTGGATAAGCATGGAATAATAATAATACAACACAAAATGTACGTAAACAAAATGTATTGAACAAAGGAAAAGGTACACAATATTTACAGTTAGTTTTGGTATATTCTTGGGAAGACTGTTCCTGCATAATGGGTTGACTAAATCGCAGTCAGGCAGAGTCTCTCGATACGATCTCTTCTTACTACTATTTTCCCCCGTCTTCCGGTACCAACCCATATTTATATCGGTCGGTACTCCACTTATGTAAATTAGGTGTATCGTACCACAACAGTGGCATTTGCAAAGAAAATGCCTTGCTACAAGTTGGGTCTGTCGAGGTGACGGCAATGGGTTTTAAAGGTTTTGTTAGATTGGCATGGTTCTATGGAACAGAGCTGTGGTGGGGACTAGAGAGGGAATGCCTTGTAAACAAGTCAGTTATGCCGAGGTGAGGGCAGCATATTGTCGAGTGATTAGGGAATCGATGAATCAGACTATGATGATACAAAGGTGCAAGTATTAAGAGTTGGGAGAAGTTATATATCTGACTTTGCTGATGCAGTGAGTGCAAGTGTGATAAGTCAGGAGAAGTCACAAATCTGACATGCATTGGTTGATCAAATTCATGATGGTTGCTAGGCCTGTTCTCTGTGGTGGCTACTATGATGGGAATGTCTTGTAATGAGTCGAGTATGCCGAAGTGATGGCAGCAGGTTGCCAAGATGTTGTCAGATTGGTGTGGTTGGTATTTGCTGAGGTGACAAGATCAAGATGTTAAGTCAAATCTGGATAGCTGAGGTGGTTATGCAAGCCTGGAAGTGGTAATGGTCATTAAGAGAAATGGCCATGTTGAGAGGTGGTGGTGGTGTTGCCAACAGCAGCAGCAGTAGCATCCTGCATGTCAGCAACTGCCAATTGTCATTGGAGACCTACTTTTAAACATGTGTAGTATTCCCCAGGGTATCTCCTTTTCCAGCGGGAAAGTTCTTGATTGGCCAGTATTGGTTTCATTGCCGAGGCTTGCTTTGGTAACCAGATGTGATGCACAGAGCCTATGTGCAGAGAATTACTTTTTTTTTTATTTTTCTTCCTTGCCCTCGCAGCATTCAGATTCAGCCAGCATACAGAATGAATGAGAATAACATACATATTTATTTTAATTGGGATGGAATACAGATCAAATATGGATCAGAATCTAATAGAATATTTATCAATCTAACATATTTTACTTTTATTAAAGCTTCATCAGAGAATGAGATATGGTGAAAAAAAGAGAAAGAAATTCTAATATTTTAAGTTTTGTGTTTTTTTTCATTGGCTAATCAGGCTTCACGTACATTTGACTTGTTAAACAATTTGAACAATCTAGGGTGTTCTGAATTCAAGAAGAGATGACATATCCTTTTGAAGCTCCAAGAAATTAAGGAATTCCAAACCTAACTGAAAGAACATAAATATTGCTCTATGTATGTATGTGTATCATAATACTAGATTATCTATGTGGGAATCAAATGATAATGTGTGTGTATGTGTCTATCTAGTAGACGTTATGTTTGGTGGTTGCCTGCATGTTGATTTGGGATCATTTTTATGGAAACACTGTTAGTTTTAGATAAACACACATTAGATTCATTAAAAATGGATACAATAAAGATTGGTGAAGTAATATAGTATTATTGACATGTGATTATATTTGGTAAAATATTTACCAGGACTGCCACAAAGTACATTTGATGTAAAGAAGTTTGTTCTTTTTTTAATGAGGATGATATTTGTAAAACCAAAGTTATGACCACATTTCTTCCTGTGTATTACAAGCAAGTCTAAAGGGTTGTCCAAATAAGAACCCTTTTTTGATTACTTACTGCCTAAATAGAGTTTATGAATATGATTAAAATATAGTTTTAAGGCATGCAATATTTATGGGTAAAAGTGCTCAATATCAGCAATACAGCATGTAGATATAAATATAAAAGTAGACACTGAGGCCAACACAAAGATGCAACAATCTTTTCTATGCTTGAGTGCAATCTTAAGGCCATGTGTTTTGTGTGCTGAAACAGCATTAAACAGACTGTCACCTCTAGGTGTTGACAAGCAGCAGCCACTTTATATATATATATATATATATATATATATATATATATATATATATATATATACATACAGATAGATAGATAGATAGAAAGAAAGGTAGAGAGAGAGGAGGAAGTGTTTGTTTAGCAAGGTCAAATTACTGTTACTTGTCAGTCTGTTGTTCATAATGAATCGTGTGCATATATATATATATATATATATATATATATATATATATATATATATGTATGTATGTATGTATGTATATTATATTATTGATATAATATATATATATATATATATAGTTTATAAAACTAGGTAATCCACATGGGTAGACCCAAGGAGGATGATATCCGGAGAGCTCAATGTAAAATTCAGAGCCGATATGTTTGAATAAAAACAGACCACTTTAAGCACTTGAATAAAAACAGATCACTTTTCTTTTTTTTTTTTTTTTTCATTTCAACATTTGGAAGTAAAGTCTGATGATCCAGAGCCCTGTTAAAGGGGTTATGGTGAAATAACTTATTACATAGAACCTTAAAGTGGTCTGTTTTTATTCAAACAATATATATATATATATATATATATATATTTGAAAGTTTGAAATTTGGTGGGTATATATATATATATATATATATATATATATATATATATATATATATACCCACCAAATTTCAAACTAAAATGGAACCAATTCTACATTTATCAACATACAAGTTACCATTGCAGATGGTTTGTTTATTTATAAGCTTTTTGATAAACGAGATAGTTTTCCTTTCTTTGGAGTTTGCATGCCTGATATGTTAACTTCCTATTGCACATGTTCTATGAGACAGCAATGTCTGAATTTCTTCAAATCTTTTGATTGATATTCCTTTATACAGACTTTCTTCCGGTTGCTGCCCACCTTTTTTTTAAAAGAATGATTAATCAAGTTGGTTCTGATATTAAAATTCTTAAACAGATTTCTAAAGCTATTATCAGACATCATTTATCGTCATCAAAATTCTTGAAATCCTCAGAAGAAATCATTTGTGATATTAAATCTAGATAATTAGCTGGTGTCTCGTGAGAGCAAGTTGAGTCCCACTCAAGAATAAAATTAAAGGTGTGCCATTCTCTTCACATTAGCATCTATTCTTGTATGGTGTGTATCAGAGATTTTCTTTCTCCAATGGAGCTCAGTTTTGATATCTCTTGTCTTAATTTTTAATCCACTTATCATTCAGGTACATGATTGATCTTTTCTTTCTGTTATGCAGTATTTTAGTTCTGTTGTTCAACACTTTCAGCGATTACTTTGCATTCTTGATGTTTCTACAATAATAATGAATAATGATGTCTACTGTAAGAGTTTTCATCATTATACTTTGAAAACACTGTAATATCACACAAACTCTCTCTCTATATATATATATATATATATATATATATATATATATATATATATATATATAATATAACAACATATGATTCTATATATCAACAAACATTATTTAGAAAAATAATATGAAATTGGAAAAAAGTTTTTTGTGATGTATTTTATCCATTAGGATTTCATACGACTGGGCTTTTGTTGACATTGGTAGTTTCAAAATTTTTTGAAAGAATATTTTAAGGTGTAAGATTTATGACAAAGTGGAAAATAATCTTAACATAGAACAAATATATATATATATATATATATATATATATATATATATATATATATATATATGTATGTATGTATGTATGTGTGTGTGTGTGTGTGTGTGTGTATGCATATGTTTGGTAATAATATACATCCATAAAAATAAACTTGTCTGCATAGTTATACAGTAGTTTACAAAACTCTACAAACCTCAGAAAAGTTGTTGCAAACTAATATGTTATTCACAAAAAGAATATGCAAAAAATATTTTGCATCTAATAACACCCTTTGAATTTAAAACTTTCCCAAAAGTGTATATATATATATATATATATATATATATATATATATATATATATTAAAAAGAATAAACCTTTTGTACTAATTAAATCTAATGGGCTTTTTTCTACTGTTTTTCTCTTTTATAGCTTTACTTTGCAAATAAAAACATGACTATTGTTGATGCATAAAATAGCCAAAATTCAAAGTGTTCAAGCAATAAATAAATAATTACACACCATTACACATTGCTATTACATGTTGCCAAGCACTCTGCTGTCATACTCTCTTCTATTGTACTGGCTTTGGCTTTCAATCAAAAAATAACAATACTTTAAAACAGTGTGCTTCTTAAAATAAACTTGACTTTCTTATTATGACTCATGTGAGTTAAAAACCTGGATGCTATGAATTTCAGTTATTTTACATATCAACAAAAGCCACATTTGTGAAATTTTCTGCATCCTAGAATAAAAAGATCAATAAAATTAATATGCATAAAATGTCTATTTTTTTATCAAGAGACATTTACAAAAACAAGTGATACCAATATATATTGAATATATATATATATATTGTCATCAACAAGCAGACTGTTTCACAACTCTTCAGAGTGGGTAGATGTCTGAATGCATCAAGCTGGGATTGAAACCCAACCGATTTGGATGCAGTTAGAGATTCTACCTCTAGGCTATTGTTGCATGGCAGAGAGAAAGAGAGATTTTAACATTTTCTATGCAAAATACACCAGTGGCCCGGAGAGCTCAATTCAATTCAGTTGAAGAGCAATGCATTAATAGCATTTGATTGTAGAGCAATGTGTTAATGGCAGTATGAGCCACTGTTTTTAAAATTACCCTTTTCTCGAGAGAGCTCAACCAGATTTCCTGGGAGCATATATATTGTCATCTACAGACTGTTTCACTGTATCACAGCTCTTCTGTGTGGCTAGATGCAATACTGACTCAAGCTGAGATCAAAACCTGACTGATTTGGCATCAGTGAGAGATTCTACCCCTAGGCTATCATTGCATAGCAGAGAGAAGGGGAGATTTTAATGTTTTCTATGTGAAATATGATAAAATAAAAGAACAAATGTATATAAATCTAACATGTTTCCCTTTTATTAAAGTTGCATCTGAAATTTAGAGAAAACCAACACAAAAGAGAAAACACTGGTATTTGCAATTATGTTTGGGTCAGTTCTCATTAGTCAGACATGTGTCACATGTATTAAAATTGTAGATAATTCTACATGTATGTAGGTTTGTGAAGAATTGTGTATGTTTAAGTGGGCAGTGAATATAATGTGTATTTGTAATTGTGTGCATTTGTCTATCTAGTAAGAGTTTTAATCTTGCCCTTTCTGCAACCAAAGCACTTGCTGCAGGGAATCAAATGGTTCTGATTTTATGGCTCATTTCTTTAAGAATGTATTCTTTGTATTAGATACATACTAGCAGCATGGCCCGGTGTTGCCTGTGCTTGATTCAAAAATTGTACAACTCATACAGCAATCGTTATCACTTGACTTAAAATATTTTTGCCCTTCCTTGCCTTTAATGGAGTGCCCTTTGCTGTGCTGATGTTGCTACATGCCTTACTTCTTGCCTATCTCAAATTGCAAATTTTTTCTAAGCTCTATACTAAACACTAAATCTGTTATGGAAAAAGAACTAAACAAAATGAACACAAAATGATCAGCTTTAAAAAAGGACTCGTAACTGGAAAAAACGAATGAAAAAAGAATGTTAACAACAAATACTTTTTCACACCCAACCCAGTTCTGTGGAATCAGAATCAATGTTGAGTTTAAGCAAGTGAATGAGCCAATTGGAGTAAAGTGCCATGCAGATTTAAATTTTTCCCACCTGTGATGAATGCAGCTATCGATTTTTTTTGCATGCTAGCTAGTGTTAGTCAGTTGTTGGCTCTCATGCTGGCCAATAGAATGTTCCAGCCTATTCGTGGCAGCCAGCTATTGGCTCTCACTCTGGCCAGTACAAAATGGCTGCAAACTACATGAAAACTGCCATAGAAGCATGAAAAAATTGATTATTTCCACTATCGATGGGAGTTGGGAAATACAAAGTCAGTCCTGGCCTTTCTGCTAACTTGGAGCATGTGTATGTAAATTTTGGTGCAAATCCGTCGAAAATTACAGCCGTGCATTCACTACACACACACACACACACACACACACACACACATCCTGCCTTTTATAGATAGATGTAAGTTAGATTCTTTAAGAATGGATTCAAAGAAAGATGGCCATATAATGTAATATTTTAGGCATATCTTTATAATTGGTAATAATGTTATTATTAAGTCTACAATGTATTTTTTCCAACATCATTTTGATGTTAAATGAGAGATTAAGACTGATTGTCCAAACATAAGTCTGTCTTGTGTTCATAGACATGGGCTTTTAGATCACGTGATGCTTCTATCACATAAAAATTTTTGCATTGTAAACAATTTATTTGGTAAATCCTGGAATTTGAATTGGTGTTGGGTTTATTTTTCTTCCTAATTATATCTCCAAATGTCTTGGAGGTGGTGGTAATGATCCTAGTATTAAGGATGACTAATTTGTTTTCAAATTTAGTGAAAAGAGTGTTGGGGGCAGAATTATGAATTGTTTTAGTGGTGTCTGTTTGGGGTTTTGTGGATTTTGTAAGCTTGTTATTTTGCATTGAGCATAAAATGATGTTAGTAGTGGAGAATTCTGAAAGTTTTCCCTATATATCTCTCTTCTTCATTTTGGTATTCTGGGTTGCATATCCTAAGGACTCTAAGGTAAAATCCTATGACTAGTTCAGATTTTATTTTTTGGTTGTGGTGGGAATAGGAGTTGATTAGATAATAATTGTTTGTTGATTTACAATATACCCTAAAATCTAATTTTTCCTTGTTGTGTATTAACAACCTTTTGAGGAAAGATAGAGAATTGTTTATTTCAAATTTGTGTGTGAATTCAATTGTATATTAAACATTATTGAGTTTCATTATGATGTCTAATAGTTTTGTATCTGTGGGATATAATAAGAGACTATCATCTCTATATATTATTTAAGTAGAGCTATGTTTTATTATGTGTCTAAATGGACCGGATTCTAAGACTTCTAGAAAAAGGCAAGCAAGAACACTGCTGATAGGTGACCTAATAAGTAAGCTGAATTTTTGCTTGTTTAGAATATTGTTGAAAAAGAAGCAGTGATTAGTTTGCCTATTTTTATAATTTTGTGGATGGGTAGAGGAAGCTTTTCCTTGGACTTTTTGAGGTGGTTTCTCAATATGTTGAGGCACTGATGGGTATGTTGGTGTATAGGGATTTGATGTCTAATCTCTCCATGACCATGTTTTCCATATTTATATTTCGTATTCTCTGGATAAAGTCACCAGAGTCTTTGATTGTGTTGTGTTCATGGTACCTAGGAACAGAGTTAGCACTTTTGCAATGGCTGCAGCTAATTTGTGGGGTGCACTAGTATCTATCTATCTATCTATCTATCTATATATATATATATATATATATATATATATATATATATATATATTGATATCGATATATACCTCTGTCTGTTCATATTTATTTGTTCATATCTATATAACTTTCTATCTATCTCTTTCTGTCTATCGCAATCTATTCATATCTCTCAATCTGTCTGAATCTTTTTATATCTATTTCAGTCAATTCATATCGATTTCAATATGTTCATATCTATCTATCTATCTATCTATCTATCTATGACTTCATATCTATCTATATATCTATTTCAGTTTGTTTATATCTACTCTGGTAAAGAAAACCATGCTTCTATGAATCATTATGTTGTCAAGTTTCTGCAATGTTATTTTCATATATTGAACTTTTTTAAGAAGTCCTTATAAGTACTAATAAAAAAGTATTCGGTAGTGTATAATGTCTTGAAATTTTAAGTCTGTAAACAAAAGGAAAAAGCAGTTTTAAAAATCTGACACTTCAGTAATAACATAATTGCATTTACCAAATTTACACATTTGAAATAGAAAATTCAAAAATATTATTTTACACAAAATGAAAAATAAAATTTTAGTTAAGAGTGAAGAAAGAAAATGAATAAAACAACTTGCACATTGTGAATACATTGTTTGTTTTCCTGGAAAAGAGGTTAAATTATTAGATTCTTCAATACTCAGTTTTGAATTCTGCTTTATCATTGTATATGATGCAATTTTTCTTATTAGCTACCATTAGTCACGTATTTTTCATGCGTATACTGTGATATTTCTGTTGAACAAATTAAATAATGTGGAATTTATAGACGTTTTATATGCAGGTTTTGAAATGGAAATTTGAAAGCAAACATCTCAGTAAACAATTGTTTCCCCTTGTAACTAATTGGCAACATTCTATATGTGTTAAGAGTGCTTTAGTTTTCAAAAAGAATACTAAGAAAAAATGGCTAAGTTATTGTTTTGATTACATTATTTGACAAGACTTGAATAAAATTTGTCAAACTACAAAAATAGAAATAAAAACCAGATTTCTTTAAAATGGCAAGCTCAGATTTTTAAAATGTTTTATTGAATTAAAAATTCTTTATTATGACATGTTTTTTGTTTTTTTGTTGCTTTTAGTTGTAGATAAATTGTTTTTGTATTTCTCACTTTTGTCTTTCCAAAAATAATGCCACTTATTTTATTATGTTGAACCGTGCCATCAATAATGGATATTCATGGCATACTAGCCAAGGCTGAACCTTGCAATCAATGACCTATAGCTTTTTGGCTTTACTACATAGAGAAGTCTGGTAAAATGACATCTGAAATGAAAGTGCATACAAAGTAGAGTTATTTAATTCAATTCCTATATGTAGACAATTTGCACACATTGACAAATGCTGAATGTCTATGGAGACCAAACTGTGGATGTGAGCACAGCAGTTGTGAACACATTCTGGGTGGTATGGTGCAACTGTTAATACATGAAATGTTTATCACTTCATAAAATCATAGCCAGTGATTATGGGGAAATTAGGTTTTCTGGATAAAACTTGTTATATATTATCATACTTGACTATTACACATCAACATTCACTGACCAAACAGCCAGTGGTACTGTTGGTTGAAATTTATACAATTCATAAATTTTTCTCTTAAAACAGCTTTTTAGTGAAATAGATTTCTCAAGTTCATGAGCTGTTATGAAACTTTCTAGTGCTGACAGGACTTTCCTTTCTAACCTTTTGTTTTAAGTAGTGTGGAAAGTCAACATCTTGGTATACTATTATTTTCTCTTCAAGTTACATGTACTATTCATTTTGGTTGTTGCTGCTGTTGAAAGTCTTCAAGTGATGTGGTTTCTGTTGGGAAAGTTCTTTGTGATTCTATAGCGCCAGTCTATAGGATCTGAGGAAGAACAGTCTTCTTAGTTAAGGTAATAAAGACTGCCTTCATAATTGGTTTTATAGGAAATAGTCTATAGTTTTTTATAAAACATAGCTTAGTCAGGTATAAGGCTATTGTAGTAGAATATGCCGTATGGCTTGAACTCACGGTCATAGGGAATATACTTGTAGAACAATATTAATAACCATTTCTCTCCAATAATCACCCAGTGTAAATAAATGTCTATGTGTGTTTTAGAGACAGTTAAGTTCTTTTACATATATATATATATATATATATATCTACACACAGTATTAATGTAGAATAAGTGCTATATTCATTTGAATATTTTGACACTGGTTATTAATGCTATCCCCTGAACTGCCAACAGTTTTATTTCCACATCACAACTTGTAGATTTGATATACATTTTACCCATGAATAAAAATACAAGTTAACCAATGATATTAACTTTTATAACTACAAGTGTCAAAATTTATCAACAGTTTAAGGAATGAAAATTTCCAGAAGACTCAAAGATTTAAAAAAAAATAAAGTAAAACCATTGTCTGTCTTGTTGAATATCTTTATGGTTAGTTATACCTGTCATTTTTTGTATCTATATCTAAGTTCCTGCAGGGCTCTTGCAATAGTGACAAGCTTGTCTTATGGACCAATTATTGTGTTCCATCTAGTGATAGACAAGAATAATGATATATTTCTTTCTTCTCTTTTTCTCAGATTGCTTCCTGAACATTTTCAATTGGATAGAATCATAGTCTTTGCAAAAATTAGTAAAAGTCTATATAACCAAATTCTATCCAAAACATACTAGTCGAAAATGCAAGTATAATAGCCTCATCCTCATGTGAAAAAAATGTTTAAAAATAATGGAAGCACTGATAATAAAAAAGGAAAAGCCAACACTCAATTACATTAACTATGAATTTGGCCACAATGCGCTGACCATGTTTGGGAAATAAAATATTTCTATAACTTCAGAGACATACATAAAAAAACCCACACATTTGGTTAAAAATAAAAAATGAAAATTGCCCTAGATAATGGTTAAAAGAATAGTATTTGGATATGCAAAACCTTTGGACAATTTTTACACGCTTTGTGTCTAATAAAGATAACATTTGTACAAACACAAGAAAAATTAAATAAAAAAGCTAACTGAAGTACATTGTCAGTCATCTTTAATGTAATTTGTATAAAAGAGGGATTGCTACCCAAAACTGGAACAGCACTCGTGGCCTGCTGATTGCGTCTAGCATGAAACAGACTGTCACCTCTAAGTGTTGACTTCTATGTTCACTTTTATATTTACACATGCTCTATTTCTGATATCGAGCACTTTATCCCATAAATATAGCACACCTTAACACTATATTTCTTCATATATATATATATATATATATATATATATATATATATATATATGTATGTATATATTTGTTTTTTTTTTAATCAGTTTCACCCTATGCAAGGCTGTAAAGCCACTAAGACATAAGGGCTTATTGGATGTTTAAGAATTAGAAAATGAAACGTTACTAATAAGCAAGAAGAAAAAATGAGTAATCACGAGGACAGTAGATAGCAATTGACATTGCATTTAAATTTTTGAAGATTAAAGTTGTCTGGAAAGCATAATGCCAGAAGGGAGTTCCACAGACAAGAAGTACAAGAAAAAAACTGTTAGCATACAATTTATGGTTACATCTAGCCAACTCAAGTATAAATTAATAATATCTCAACACCAGTCTGGTAGTGGGTATAAATTCATAAATTCTAAGTACCACACTGAATAACTCACCCAAAAAATTACCATGAAATCTTTTATAGAGATGACACAGAGAAGCAACCCTACAGTGGTGGGAAACTTTATATCTATCTATCTATCTATATATATATATATATATATATATATATATATATATATATATATATATATATTAAAAGAAAAACAGATCGCTTTTAAGGTTTCATTATAATAATTTATTTCACCAGAGCCCTTTTTTAAAGGATTTTCATCCTCCTTGGGACTACCCATATGGATTACCAAGTTTTTCATAACTATATATATATATATATATATATATATATATATATATATATATATATAGAGAGAGAGAGAGAGAGAGAGAGAGAGATATTGTGTATTTAGGCAGCAATCCTTCATTTATGCAAGTTTTATTAAAAACAACAGACAAGGTACTACAATTAAGCTTTTTATTTAATTTTTCTTGTGTTTGAACAAGTGCTTTCTTTCTTGGACACAGAGTGTGTAGAAATTGTCCAAATGTTCTGTAATTCTGAGTGCTTTTGGCTAGACTTTTAGCCATTATCAGGGATGATTTTTTTTTCAATATAATCAGGGATGATTTTTTTTTTTCAATATAATTGGATGTATGTTTTTAGTGTTACCAAGATGTTTTGTTTTCTGAACCCAGCACATAGTGGCCATCTTTATAGTTAATATTATCAAGTGTTGGCTTTTTCTACACACTCTGTGTCCAAAAAAGAAAACACTTGTTCGAACACAAGAAAAATTAAATAAAAAGCCTGGTGTGTCTTTTTAATGAAAAAAATATATATATATATATATATATATATATATATATATATATATATATATATGTATGTATGTATGAATGTGTGTCTGTGTGTGTCTGTGTGTGTGTATGTATACACAAAATTATTGAAAAAGTAATTCTACTGTCTTGCTGTTTTATAATTTTAATTAATATTCAGGCAATGATTTAAAAAGATATTATTTATAAATCAGATATCAACTGTTTTTTTTATCTATTATATTTGTGAAATGAACCAAGAAAGATAAGTCTTTAACATTTATTTAAATGTATTTTTTTTACTTATGTTTTATTTAAACAATTCTATCACATTTAAGATTTTATTGAATTATCTTAGGGTGTGTCACAGAAACAGAACTCTTTCTTTGAATTGATACAGTGTCTGAAGAAAATAATAAAGACAGAATTAAATATTATCATTACTCGCATTGCAATTATTACTTTAAAATTTCTCACTTTTTCTATATTGTCCTTCTATCTTTTCTTTCATCTTGAAACATTAGTATCCATTCACCATCTAAATCTAGATTATAATCATAATCTGTTTCATGTCTCTTGCTTCTATCTAAATGATATCAGATTTTATTACGCAATCAGTATATTCCCAATAAAAATTGTGTTGGTAAAATTTTTTGGTTAGACACCTATTTATATGAGCAATTTATCCAGTGAGTTTTAATTTATAATATCTATCTTTATTTATTAAAAGAAAAAAACATTGATAATAACTTGTTTTAGGAGTGTCAGGTTTTATTATGCAAGTAAACAAAGTACCAGATTAATTTTTATTTATAAATAAATCCCAAAGATATGGGACTACAGAAACATATATTTGATTGATACTATATTCTATATACCTGAATAAATTATTATTTTGTTATTTCACAAATTAATATGTTCTACTTGACGTTATAACATTCATCAGTCTATTGTCAGCTGATTTTAATATTTTTTTCTATTGTTTCAACTTCAACAATGTTTGCAGGTGTTTTATCACTTCCCAGAGAGCTTCTTTACTTCAATATTGTTTCCCATTTTCATATATATATATATATATATATATATATATATATATATATATATATATATTTTTATTTATGCACTACAAGTATTCTGATTAATATCTAAATATAAAGATCATTGCCTTTGCATGAAGTTTAAAGTTTCTTTGTGCTGACATGCTACACTTAAAGTATAACTTATCCAAGAACTGACAATGATTCTTGACCTTCTTCAACTTTGAAAGAGAGCTATAATTTTACTGCTGAAATCAATATCCTAAAACATAAACCCAAAACCCCATCAGATGTTTTCATTTCCATGAAGGACCCAAACTCTAGCCCAACCATAATGTCTATAACATCCAGCTCTACATTCATCACATTCACTATATATATATATATATATATATATATATATATATATATATATATATATATAATGCTCTACATTCATCACTAATTATTATATATATATATATATATATATATATATATATGATGCTCTACATTCATCACTAATTATTTATATATATATATATATATATATATATATATATATATAATGCTCTGTAAATTTACATTGAGCACTATTTTGTAAAAATAAAAATATCTATAAGAACACCAGATTATATATCTTACTGTTCTTTCTTTATATATATATATATATATATGATGCAATGAGAATGAAAATAATATATAAATTCTGATGTTGACAGCATTCTTGATGTTCACAGCATTAATTCAAAAGAGGGCTCAATAATGATAGTAGATATTGATACTAATAGTAGATATCTATCCTTGATACCAATACTGATATACTTCCTACCCTCTTATATACCTGTCCACTAATTTATCTTAGATTATGATTCTTACAATGTTTCTTTGCGCATATATATTACTAGTAATACTTTCAGCTAAAGTGTTTTACACCTATACTTATTCTACTTGTTATACAGTTCAACAAGAGGTCAAAATATGCTTATAAAAGTTATATTAATATCCCATACTTTTATATACTTTTCTACTTATATTTTAATTTCTAAATGAAAACTGTTTTCTTTTTTAAAATTGAATAACTTATATATTCAACATACAAAGAAGAAATCACCATGTCTAAATTTATTAATTTACAAAACACTTTCATTGACTGCAAAATTACTAAATATATGCAATTCAGCTTTAGCTTGTTTTTTTTTAAATAACCAAAAAAAAAAAATCCCAATTACTACTATGACTATCGTTTTGAATTTATCCCTCCTACATCTTTTATTGCATTACTCTCTTCTATTTCAACCTTTTCTCTATCACACCTCACTCTTACAAGGCTTGGAAAGGCAGTGCCTAAACTTTTAACCATTGTTATCAACAAGGAATTTTTCCAGTCAGGCCATCACTTTTGACATATGGCTTGCTTATAAACAGAATTGTTCATAACCATTTTGATTCTCACCAGTTGAGGTGCAATTGAAATGCACCAAGACAAAGTTGCATCTTTGTAGTGAGTAAACTGTTTTTGTCTATGAAAAAATTATAATATATATATATATATATATATATATATATATATATATATATATGTATGTATGTATGTGTGTGATTGTATGTGTATGTGTGCAAAACTTTAGATATAACTAAAAATATGTCTTTAAATGGACAATATGAACAAAGACAAAAAGAAAACTTTTCTTAAAGAATGCATTTTATCCTCTGCTGGACTTTATCAAGCCAAATGTAAGGATTTTATTTTGCAACAAGTATTTATAAACAGAAGTAAATTTCCCTTGATAAAGACCATCAAAGACAAAATTGTCTTTATTTATAATGTCTTGTCTATCTATCTATCTATCTATCTATATATATATATATATATATATATATATATATATATATATATATATGGTTATCCTATGTAATATATATGTAAAAATGACAATGGTTTAAGAATTTTAAATTTAAGAATGTGCATAAATATATATCAGGCAAACTGTAAATCAAGGTAAATTATTGATGATACTAAGGGACATAATTAAATACCTAATAAACAAAAGAGATTAAATGTTCTTGTTATTGATTTTTTTATAATCTGATTATTATTTATTAATCCAGAGTGGAGATTTACATTTTGTTAAGATTAGAGAGCAGCACTCTCAAGAATTTTCCATCTGAGTAAGTTAGTTTCTCTTTTAGCAGCAGTAGCATTCTTTAGATCGGACTTATGGTTGAACTTATGTTCATGTATAACTGATGCATTTGATAAATTCTTGTATATAAGATCCTTTCTTTTTTCACTGATATGTGTTTTTTTTTTTAATTTCTGCAAGTTTTTCTAGTGTATTATGAGGTGTAGCTGTGACAATTTATTTTATATATATACCTGCTTCATAATTATGTTTATTATGGATATTTCAGGTTCTAATCATATCCATGTGGATGAACTTGTGTGTCTCAAGAAACCTGAATGCAATGCCATTGGGAGCTCAGTCTTCCAGTAGGGTCACCCATGTCAGTAAGGATTCACGCTAAGCATGATTCGACGCCCAGTAGGTAGGTGGTCAAGGCAATGTATGAGAACAAGTTGACAGCCTGAAGCAAGCTGTCATCAAGCCCTGGTTTGCCACAGCAGATGGTGTCAGCACAAAAACATCTTGCTGAGGACAGAAATGGATCCAGTCAATTGGGAAATGAAAGTTGCAGAAAAAACAATTGGAAAAGGGCAGTCCACAAAAAAAAAACATCCTTCGAAACAGTTTAAAACAATATAAAAGTTGAAGATAAGCCCCCCAACCACATAAAAAAAGGATTTGAGCTCGTCTCCTTAACCCACCTATACCACCAGTGGCTGCAGACATCTCTTCAGATTTAAGATAGGACTCAATTCACATAGAATGAAATGTCTATGAGTGCACCAATACTCAGAAACAAGTTCCACAAGCAACAACAAATCCATAGCCATAATAGTTTTGAATGTTGTTGTATTTATTTACATATTGTTAAGATTGGATAAATTGTTTTGGATATTAGATATTAAGGAGTTAGTAGGTACTATTATATGTTGGTTTTATCTAGTTTATTGTCATTATTGTTATTAATTTTTTTTTCTAGTTATATAATTTGTATGCCTTTCTATCTCTCTCTCTCTCTCTCTCTCTCTCTCCCGCCATATATATATATATATATATATATATATATATATATATATGAGCTGTGATACAGTGAAACAGTCTGTCTGTGGATGATTATACTCTCATTCACAGATTGAGCACTATGGTAAAAAGGGAATTTTTAGTGGCTGCTGCTGCTTTAAATGCAACATTCTTTATTAAAATTGAGCAATATAGCAACTGGATGCTATGTCGAAAGTACTCAGAGAATAAATACAATATGAACCAGCATGTCATTTTCCTCTCACCTTTCAATAACCACACAAAAAAAGCTTATCCATGAATATGAAAGGATCCTATTGAGAATAAGTAGACAGAACATGTCTAAATTATTTAACAAAACCTGTCTTACTATATATATATATATATATATATATATATATATATATCAGTAACCTTTCTTTTTTGTTTTCTAACCTTTTAATTTTTGTCAAATCTCTTTTTATAACTGTTATATTTCGTGCTAATAGCAATATATACTTGAAAAACAAAGTAGATAAAATAAGTAAAGGTTTATTGCGAAAAACCAGTACAATAAGAATAAAGGTATCACTTATGCACAAGGTCACCACAAGTCAATCAAGTAGTAAGTGCTACTATTGGAAGTACTCAACAGATCCCAGTTAGTAATATTTACCAACCTCCCCTGTTTTTTTTACAATAAACCTTTAATTATTTTATCCATGTTGTTTTACAAGTATATATTCCTATTAACATGGAATATAACACTAACTATGGTATGTAAGTAGAAGAATTGCGTGCTGTAGTTTAGATGAAGAGAATCCATAAAAAATTCATTCATTTGTTTTTCTTAATTTCATGTTCAGGTTCAGGTTAACAGTCATTCGCGGACATTTGATCCCAGGAAAGGCAAATGGTGAAAAAAGTGAATGAGCCTCGTTTTGGAATTTGGGGATTGATGGTCATCTGATTAAGGTTGTTTTGTTTTATTTTTTATGCATGATGGGAAGAGAGCGTATTTTTTTTTATTTTATTTATTTTTTTAACAATCACAGCTTCTTCTCTTTTCCTGAACTGGCACCACCACTGCATCATTTAATATTCAAGGCATATGACCATACAACCTCTCTTTGAAGACTATCTGTGTCATTGAACACAGGTCTCAAAAGAGACTGAGATCCCAAAGGAAATTTTTAAGGAAAAATGTAAAACATTATTGGAGTATAAAAAGAAAAGAGAAAGACTTGAATGAAAGAAGAAAAATTGGGATAAAGGGAAAAGGTGAAAAAAAATTAAAAAATATAAAATATTAAAGAAAAAAAAAGTTAGTGGGCTTTCCATTTTTAATACACTTTTTCCCCAAAGTATATTCCATACATATATCTAATGATTTCATTATTATTATTATTTTCTTTGATTTCTGGAGTTTACACATTTCTTTCCGGATCCCGCCCAGGGACCTAAGGTTAGAAATGGCGTCATGACACTTTCCAATGACAAAAAAAAAAAAAGAATTAAATTACATAGATAAAGCCCTTCGTAAGGTGTGGGCTGTACTTGTCAGAACAATTTTTTGTATCTCCTTGAGGCATGGACTTCCAGGAATCCCTTCAATTAGTCTATTGCAATCTTTTCCAACCAGTCCTAGGGCTCCAACTACAACAGGGATTGTTGATGTTCCCATATGCCACATTTTCGAGATTTCTATCTCAAGGTCCTTGTACTTTGACAACTTTTTGAATATCTTCAAAGATATATTGCAGTCAGCAGGGACTGCCATATCAATAAGGAGCCATCGTTTTTGTTTGTGGTCTTTAATAACAATATCTAGCTGGTTGGCCTTGATTGTTCTGTCAGTGTGTATTGTGTAGTCCCATAGGATTGTAACAGGTCCTATCTCCGTAACCGGGTCTGGGTGGTGTTCATACCAGTTTCTTTCAGTTTCCTTCCCGTAGAAGTTGCAGATTTTCCAGTGCAGATATTGGCCCACTCTGTCATGTCGGGTTTTATATTCAGTGGGTGCCAACACCGTACAACCTGATACAAGATGATCAATCGTTTCTGGATATTTATCACAGAATCTGCATTTTGGGCTGACACAATATTTTAGTATATGTGCTTGATAATTCCTAGTTAGCAAGCATTGGTCCTTCGCAGCAAGGATAAAACCTTCAGTTTCCGCTTTGAACCCTGCACTACGTAGCCACTGATGGGTACAGGTTTTGTCTACGTCAGCTTGTTTGGTACGGGCAGAGTATTGGCCATGAAGTGGTTTATCTTGCCATCGCTTCTGTAGCTGGTCGGTTGCATTCGTTTTTGCTGTCTTTTTTAGGTATTTTGCAGTTTCAGCCGGTGTATTGTGCTGTAGTTGCATCTCTACGCCCATTTGAAACTCCATTTTGAATTTGTTGGCTTCTTTCACTACGGAGTAAAGACACTTACTACTTTCATGTTCCTTGACGCATACCATCATCCAGTCTTCTGTAGTTTCCAAATATCTTTGGAGGCCAATTGTTGTAGTTTTGTAGGACAGTTCTAGTTGAACTAATCCTCTGCCTCCTTCAGATCTGGGCACATACAGACGATCGACATCAGCTTTGGGATGATGCATGCGATAGCAAGTGAGAAGCTTTCTCGTTTTGGCATCCATTCGCTTAATTTCAGCTGTGGTCCAGTTAAGAACATTAAAGCTGTATTGCACCACAGGGACAGCCAATGAGTTTATGGCTGATATCCTGCTTTTTGAGTTTAGCTCAGTATTTAGTACCAGACATACACGTCTGTAGTACTCTTTTCTTACTTTTTCCTTCATTTGGGGGTGTTGTATGCCATCTCCTTCACTAATTCCTAGGTACTTATAAGCTTCACCATGCTCCAGTTCCCTAATCTTTGTGACAAAATCTAAATCTATTAAGGGTGTTTCTGTAATTCTACCTTTCTTAAAAGTTACTTTTGCTTATTATTATTATTATTATTATTATTTTTATTATTATTTTTATTATTATAATTATTATTATTATTATCAATATTATTATATATTAGAGTGAAGAGTGTATCAAATATATATATATTCATTTTTACAGACCTTTAATCCAAAACTTGGCACTATAGAATCACAAAAAAGGAACTGTTCTAAATAACAGAAATTGCATCACTTGAGGACTTTCAACAGTATCAACAACTAAAATGGATAGCACATGTAAGTCAAAAAGAAATTAATAACATAATCAAGATGTTTACATTCCATAATACTTCCAATTAAAGGTTAGGAAGGAAACCCCATCAATAATGGAAAGACTGATAAAACCTACTGAACTTGAGAAACCTATTTTCCTGAAAAATTGTATTAAGAGAGAGAGATTTTATAAATTTTAACTGACATTAGTACAAGTTGCTTGATAGGAAAATAGCTAATATTACTAGTACCATTATTTCATATACACAGGTAAATAATCTCTGTGACTCCACTATATTATTAGTATTATTATTAGATATAAGGGCATATCAAAATTATGTATGTCTTTTACAGCTCTTTCTATGTCTCTTTCATTTATCTCTCCACCTGCATAAGAGGCATAGGATTGATATGAGACAAATACATGAAGAAATGCATTCTGGGATACTATCAATTATCTGAAAGAATTCTTGTCATTAAACTGAAAGGAAAGCCTTTCAATATATCCATCATGGTTGTCTATGCACTGACAGCATAAAGTACAGAAGAAGAAAAGGAAAACTTCTACTCAAAACTAGACAATGCCAAGGCTCAATGTAAATCTCAAGAAATTATAATTGCCATGAGAGATCTGAATGCCAAAGTAGGCAACAAGAAGGATGGTGAAATAGTTGGCAAATTTAAATTAGAAACCTGTAAGGAACTCAGAGAGAAATGGTTCCAAGGGTGTACAGTGAATGACCAGGTAGTTGCCAACACCTTCTTTCAGTAACGCCCAAGATGAATATGGATACGGAAAATCTCAGGAAGAGAAACAAAAAAAAACAAGATCAACTGAATAATTATCAATAAGAGATTCAGAATATATCCAAGTGCTGACTGTAAAAGTGATCACCTTCCAGCGATATGTAAACTTAAAGTGAAACTACAAAAATTGAAGAGACCTAAGGCAGCACCCAATTTGCACTACAACAGACTCTTGAACAACCTGAATCTGAAGGAGAAATATATGGACAGTTTGAAAAGCAGATACAAGGAACCAAATGAAAATGGAAACTCAAAGTGGGATACATTGAGAAGTTTTAGTAACGTCAACAATAGGAAACAATAAATGGATGACATGAAAAGGAGACAAAAACAATGCCAAAATATGGAACAGAATAAAGAACACTACACAAAGAAATAAAGAACAAATGCAGGCAGACTAAAGAGGAATGGCTCAATGAAAAATGTGCAGAAATAGAAAGAATGCATATTACAGATAAAGTAGATAGGCATAAAAATATAAGGGAACTAAGAGGCCATCAAAAGGATGCATAAAATCCAGGGATGGAATGCTGATAGTAGAGAAAGAAAAAATACTTAAGAGATGGAACTAATATATTAAAGAAGTATTTTACAATGAAAGAGAACAACTGGTAATACACAGAAATATTGATGGACCAGAAATATTCAAACTGGAAGTGGAATTTGCAGTGACCAAATTGAACAGAAATAAAGTGGCAGAGCCAGACAGAATTGTAATAGATATACTGGCAGCCTTACATGATGTCATAGACAAGATCACAGAAATAATAAATGAAATCTAAAACAGTGGTGAGATACTAGAAAATGTATGTAATTTTATTTTCATAGCACTGCTTAAGAAGCCAGGTGCAAACAATCAGCTTAATGAGCCATATAACAAAATTTATCATATGGATTCTGATGAATATAGCATGCAGCAGAATCAAACAAGAAGAGTGCAGGTTTGTCTAATACACTGGAACAAGGAATGCAATATTTATGCTCAGAATGTTATCAGAAAAGGAAAATAGAAATGCAGGACATGTACCTGTGTTTTATAAGGTGTTCGATAAAGTACATAACAAAGATCTGTTGGCAGTGCTCAGAAACCTTGAAATACTTGAGAAGAATATTAGATTATTTACATTATTCAGACTATTCTTTTTCGGCATATCTATCACAACGTTTCGGCCGTTGTACGCTCCTGCCTTCTTCAGGTGCTTGGAGTGTCAAACCGAACCCTTTATTTCACTCACTGGGATAGATTGTTCTAGTTCCATGTGCCATGTTTGATGGATGTCAGTTATCAGTTATCTCCTGTTAATTTCCCTCTTAAAGTTCTCCACTGCCTTAACCGGGTATTGAACTCACACTCTTTGGGTCCTGTCACTGGATCTAACCAATGCCTTTATCCACTGTGTCATGTGTCCTTGAGGTCCGAATAATGTAAATAATGTACATAATACCTCATCTCAGAAATATAAACAGACTCTGAAGAATATTAGAATAATCAAGAACCTATACTGGCAGCAAACCACCTGCATGTGGATAGAAAATGATCTTGAGAAATCTCAACTCACAGAACAGATTGAAGGCAAGAGAGACAGAGGAAAACAGCATATAACATATTTAGTAAGGGTGAGTAAATGGATGGCGGAACAGGGTTTAGGGGAGATAACATAAAGACAAAATTTATTAAGAGCTACAAAAATACAGGAAATTGTGGAGAGCCATGATCACCTACGTCATGAGGGGACATGGCACATAGAGAGGATTACAAAGATCTTTTCATTTAACATCTATAGAAAATCTATGACTCCCCTATATCATTAATATTATATTTTTACAGACCTCTACTGCTTTCTTTTATGTTCTGCTTCACTTCATGACATAGGTGATCATGGTCCTCCATATCTTCTTGTCCCTTGTAGCTCTCAATAAGTTTTGCCATTTGTCCCAAACCGTTCTACCATCCAGTTACTCAAGCCCATCAAGTATTTTTCCTGCTGCTTTCCTCTGTCCTTCTTTCCCATAATCTGTCCTGTGAGTATCAGGTTTTCCAAGCCCTCCTTCCTCATTACATGTCCCAGAAACCTCAACTGCCTCTTCCTGATGTTAAGTATAAGTTTTCTTTTTGTTTTCATTCTCTCCAAAACCTTGTTGTTGCTCACATGGTCGTTGTATGGTGTCCCCAGCATCTTAACATCTATAACTACAAAGCTTATTCCATATACACATCTAAAATCTGTCTATGACTCAAATATATTAATATTATTCTTATTATTATATATGAAGTTGTATCTAACATATTTTATGTTTTGCAGATCTTTACTGCAAAGCTTATTTATATATATATATATATATATATATATATATATAGTTTTAAAAACAAGGAAACCATTGATTTTAATTTTAAAAGTCTCTAGGGCCCTTTCAGCCAACATCTCATCAGGAGACAATCGTTGGATTAGCGAAATGAATAATAGCGATAATTTATTTACACGATCCCTTCCCTTGTTACAAGTATATATACTTGTTCATTATTTTAGTGTGTTTCCCCCCTCTTTTTGCTCTTCAATATCGCTATTATTCATTTCGCTAATCCAACGATTGTCTCCTGATGAGATGTTGGCTGAAAGGGCCCTAGAGACTTTTAAAATTAAAATCAATGGTTTCCTTGTTTTAAAACTATTTATAAATTTTGTACCTCCAAACATTTGTTTATATATATATATATATATATATATATATATTATGACCCCACTATATTAGTATTGCTAAATATTAGGGTATATCAACAGTATTTACATTTTTTCAGACCTTTACTCTAAAGCTCATTTTATATATACATTTAAAGATTACCTATAGCTCAGTTGTAATATTATTATTATAAATTTGAGAGCATCAAAAGAATATTTTTGAGATGATGTATAAACAGGTGAATACATAAATAGGCAAATATATAACATCTATTCATCAATGTTTACACAGGTATTTTAAGTGAAACATCAAATGCAGAAATATTAATTAGGAACACCTGAAGATCTGAAATGAGAAGAGAACAAGAAATAGATTTGCATAGAAATTGACATTTAATCCTTGAGAGCAAATAAATAACAATAATAATAATAATAAATTTCTCTAAACAAAAAAGCAAAGATGAACATGGATAACATGAGCATGTATGAGCATAGATAACATCCAGAGAAGCAGATTAAGGTGAAGGATTTCTGCAATTGCATTAGCACTCACAAATCAAAGCTTACTGGGGACAATGGGACGACAGGTGATCCAGTACAATTTGAAATCAGAAATGCTGAAAACAATGGTAGCTGATATAATCCTGGTTTGATTTTGAGAGAGATCTGGAAAGGTTACCCATGCTTGTTGAAGGTTCTCGGGTAGTTTGTGAGGCCTATGCAGAAGTATAACCCCCCGCTTTCTTCCTGTACATGTCCCCTAGGCTCCATTGGTCTAGTCTCGCTTTCTGTCAGTTTGCAGCCACTCAGTTCAAACCCCGCTTGTTCCAACATCTCAGTCTTCCTATGGCTATTAGACAAGGAAAGTTATACAGCTTCCAAACTGGTTTAGGAATTGGTGCCAGTATAAGCTTGTCGATCATCCAGTCTTGGTTCATCAAAGTGTTGTGATTCTAACTGACAAAGAAAGTTGTCTTTCTTCTTTAAGTTAATAAGCCACGGTAAATTTCTTGTTGACAACTGGGCTGACTGGAAATAAAGTCAAGCTCTCACTAAAGAAATAATAATGCCAGTTTTGGTTAAATATAGATGATTTTATGAAGGTGAATAAAATAATTTACAATTAAATATATTTGGTATCTATTAACACAAAGAGATCAGAAAGTGACAGCTTGGTATCTCAATCTATGTGTTCAGCAAGGTTCAATCAAAAATTCAAGTCAATATGGGGCACCTTCCTTGTGCAACTGCCTGTGTGTATGACAATTCATCTGTCTCTGTCATCCCAGCCCATCTCTGTCTCTCAAAATCAAGATAAATTTATACATAATTCTCTGCCCACCTATCAAACTGTTCACACACCAAAATAATTCTATTTTCCATTGCTTAAAATCAGGGTTAAAGGACCAAATCCTATATTTTCATTTTACTCCATTTCATTCAGAGCCATAACTCCCAAAGCAAAACATTTGGATGACATATGCATCAGAAACGAATTCAAAAAACATGCTCCAACCTGTCCAATTCAGTCTCACCTAGACTCTTGACAAATATTCCTGCCTTGGAAAATTAATAAGTACTATAATAACACACACTAATTGATTCCTAATCATCAACTTGAAATTTAAAAAACTATGATATCTACCAACAACAATTTACCTTGATATAGAAGAAACTTGATTTATACATCAACTGCAGGAGATTTGGCAGCATTAAAGAGCTACCATTTCTTCTTTATTACTTCTGTTTGATTCAGGAAGAGAGATTCTCTGACAGTTCCTGTGTCTCAGCAACATTGCTAAAAACTGAATGACTGCATGTCTTCTTAAATCTCCAGTATGTTCAGTTTTATATTCACTGCAATGCCATGGCCTATATGGTTTCAAACTTTCCTCATATTTCTAACACTTCAAGTCTGGATTACTCATAGTATCAAGTATACCTACTATTAAGGGTATGATTCTAGCTTTCATATTCAATATAGTTATCACCTCTCAAGCAAGGTCCTAGTATATTTTCTACTTATGAACTCTCATTCTTGCTTATTCTATGGTCTGTTGACATAGGAACATTCCACAATATGACAGGTTTTATTTTTTTATTCATGAGTATTCAATTTGTTTGTTTTTTTATTTGTTTGGGTGGGTGGTTGATTTGTGTGTCAAAATTCCATTTGCTGTTTTTGTGTTTTATTTAGCTTTGATTTTTGGGTCATTTTGGAGGCTACTACCAAATGCAATTCAATTTCTCTTTGTGGCTTCTATTGCTATATCTCTATCAATTTATATGCCATTGATTTGTATTGATATTATTATTGAGTAAGAGAGCACCTGTAAATAAAATTACACTGTATTAAAAATATATAAATCCCAATATACCTATCATGACAACCAGTCTGATAAAGACATACCAAACATATGTGTGGGATATGGTAACAGTTTTTGATAAAAAACAGTTCACAACATTGCAGGTGGGGCCCAATTAGAAATCCCTTCAGGTCAGGTAATCCAATCCACTTAGTTCCCAATTAAAAGTGATCTCAAAGTATCTAGATATGACTCCTAATTCATCTTGTCTGACTCATCCTTCAAACATAAAAATACACCTTTCAACACCTGGCCATGATTGCTCCCCACAACCTCTGCTCATGAACAGAGATGCGCAATGCATCAGACTTAGTGGGAACATGATCAAATAGTTAATGTTAGTGATAATCAATGGGATATTTACTGTAGCGCATCTTAATTCATTAAGTCAAAATATGTACATGTTAAAAATTCCAATCAATTAAGCCCTGGAAGGCATGACTGATACAGAATAATTTTTTTTTTATCATCATTATTGAGTACATTTCTTTATTTCCTTATTTTTTCATCCATGGAGAGTCCATTCCTTAAACTTGGGGCTAGCATGAGAATATGACAGATCCATTTAAAGGATAGATTCCTCCTTAATATGTGAGTGCTGCTGGGGAGGATAGTCTTTTGAATTTCTTGTATATTGATGTTGTCAATGATTTTTTTGGCATATTCTTTTATCACTTTCTTGACCAGACAAAGAGCAGCTATTACCCCTAACATTCTTGTGGTCATCATATCCCACATTATCTCAATTATTTTTCTAGATCTTTATTTTTGGAAAGTTTTTATGGTCTTAAAAAGGTGTCTCTTTCAAAAGTTTTCCTTTCAGTTTAATGACAAGAATTCTTCCAGTGGGGTCTGGAATGTTGATGAGCAGACAAGTACTTTCCTTCATGTTTCTTCACTAAAATAATAGATTTGTTTATCACTTCTCAGAGAGTTTCTTTACAATATTGTTTACCATTCTCATATATATCTTTTTTTAATGATGCACCACAAGTATTCTGATTAATATCTACAGAGACTGGTGGCAATTCTTTGAATTCTTTTATTAGCTTTGCAGAATGTGAAAGATCATTGCCTTACATGAAGTTTAAAGCTTCTTGGTGTTGGGTCTGCAACACTTATAGAATGTCTTATCCAAGAATTTCTAATAATTCTTTTAATTTATCTTGACCTCCTTCAACTTTGAAAGTAGATATAATTTTACTACCTACAATAATATCCTGTAAGGATTACAGAATGTATTTATCTCCCTTTGGTAGAGATAAGCCACATGGGTCACAAGATAGTAGTTTTGTGGCATCACTCCATACAGTGATGAAAAGCAGTCAAATTTTCAGTTTGTTTACAGAAACCAAACGGTAAGGTTACTTTCTTTAGCTTGGTCCTCCCATGGCCAAGGCGGAGGCTAAATCTGCCTACTCAGCAGCTTATAAGTCCTTGGTGCTGTTTCCCCTTTGGGAATATATCTTTTCCAGATATAGAAAGGGAACTCTAGCTCACAATCCTAAATATGGAGAAAATCCAAGATTATGAAAATGTGGAATATATCCTCACCTGAGACATAGATGAATCTGGCACATTTGAATCTGGAGTCCTAAAAATGGCTTCTCCAGGTACAAGAGTATCTCCATATTATATGTAAGACCCTTCCATCTTGTTTCTCCTTACGCTTTGTTTTAGTGTATATGTGATATATTATTCTCTGCATAGAACACTTATATATATGTATTAATTTTGTGTATGTCTTTGTAGCATAAAAGTCTCTCTGAGAACAAAGCATATTTGTCATTCTTTTTCCTTTTAGTCATTCCTTTCTGTTTCATCCATGAAATATTGGTGTTATTATATCCTGGATATAATAATGCCCATAACATAGGAAATAAAAATGGGAAAATAAATCCTTCTTCCCTTGATCTACCTCATTACAATCCCAAAACATAACTCCATACATCATCAGCTGTCTTCAATTTACATGAAGAATGAGAACTCTAGCTCAGCCTTTATGTTCATGAAATGCAGCTCTACATTAATACTTAAAAATCTGTTTTCATGTACTTCTTCATTCAACATACAAGTTTCTCTTTGTGATGTTTACTTAAATTAATTTGGTTGTTTGCATATCTGCAGCCATGATGTTTTTCATTCAGAAGAGTCAGGTATGTTGATGAGTAGATGTTCTTACCTTCTTGTTTTCACTATAATATCAGATTTGTCCACAATTTCTTTATCAGTTTTGATTGTCCCAGAGAATAGGAACATTACAGTTGATGTCTCATGTTTCTAGTATTTGTCCTTGACTTTTATGTTATAGCATTTGAAGTGGGTGCAAATCTGAAGGAGGCCGGAGCGTACAACGGCCAAAATGTTGGTATAAATATGGCGACAAAGATGAGGACAATAGTCCGAATGATGTAGATAATGTACATAATACCTCATATCAGAAATATAGACAGACTTCTTCAAGTAGTTGGAATGTCAAAATGAACCCTTCATTTCGCTCACTGGGATAGACTGTTCTAGTTCCCCATGCCATGTTTAATGGATGTCAGTTATCTCCTGTTAATTCCTCTATGAAAGTTCTCCACTGCCTTAATCAGGTATTGCACTCACACTCTTTAGGTCCTGTCACTGGATCTAACTAATACCTTTATCCACTGTGCCATTGCTAGGTCAGCTGCTAAGAAAGTTGGTTCACTATATTGTGGAAGAATCTTTCTCTCTAAAATCTATCTTTATTGTATGGCATGTATATTAAAGTGTGGCAATTATTATTGAGAATAGGCAGCATAGTATCTTAGCATATATGTCTTATAATCATTAATAATATAATTTTTGTAAATATTAAAAGATTTGTAATTAAAAGAACATATTACTTTCTAATATATAAGTCTACCATTCATCCATGCTTATAATATTACTGTCACATATGGTCCAGTTCTCTTGCTATTTATCTAGAGATCATGATAAAATCCAAAGATGAATCTGCAATATTATTAGTCTTGATCTGGCAGCTGAGCTTCAGTCACTTTCCCACTGCCATAAGGTTTCCTCTTTCTGCCTTTTCTATATATACTGTCATGGCACTTTTTTTGAATGATCTCTTCACTGTGGTACCAAGACTTTATAAATTAAAGCATAGTACTAGACTGGCATCATGATCTCATTAATTTACATTCCCCATTCTCTCTCCCCCCCCCATTCTCTCTCCCCTTTCCATTCAATCCCCCTCTCCATTCAATCCCCCTCTCCCTCTCCCCATTCTTTCTCCCCTCCCCTTCACCTCTCCTTGCTTCTTCTCCCCACTTTCCTCCTTACGCATAAGAGCACAAATCTTGAGTAGTAGTGAGTTTTTAGTTGTAGTTTTCTAGATGTAACCATAAGTTCTATGCTAACAGTTTCTTCTGTTGCACTTCTCACCTGTGGAACTCCCTTCTGGCTCTATGTTTTCCAGCCAAGTTTAATCTTCCAAAATTTGAATGCAATGTCAATTGCTATCTACTGTCCTCCTGATTACTTTTTTGTTCTCACTCATTACTAATGTTTCTGTTTTCTAATTCTTTCACACCCAGTAACCCTTTGTGTCTTTGTGGCTTTACTGCTTTGCTTGAGGCAAACTTAATTAAGAAAATTTAGACATTGAACTACATTGCTTTTAGCTCAACATACTAAGTAAAACCTTTTGACCATAGACAATATTACCTTGAGTTCAACATGCTGATAGTTTTAGACCATGAACTATATTGCTTTGAACTGAACTTTCTAAGTGAGCAGATTCTAAGTGTGAGCTTTAGATCATGAACAAAATATTTTTGAACTCACCATTCTAAAAGCATGCTTTATAAACATTTTATATTGGTGAAACAATTTTTAAAAATTAAATTCTAGCAAACAATTTAAGTTTTGTTAACCAAGTCAAATATATAATTCAAAATGTATATTAAAAGAAATAATTCAGTGACAAATTGATTAATAATTAAAGAAAGAATAGGTAATCAATTAGACTGAAGTATTTCAACATACCAGTTTAGAATGCTTTGCTCAAAGCACTGAGCTACCTAATGTTGACAGTGGTACTAAGAATAAACATCAGAATTAATTTTTGCGAAAATATTAATCTTCCAAATGTGATAAATAATAAACTATTTTTAAAAATTCTACACATATTTTCTTACAACAATAATTTTTTCTCACAAATAATGTTTTTCCAATGGAAACCATTATTACTTAAAACAGTGTTAGTTTATCATTACTGAATTATAAATAGTCTAATGTAATTAACTTGTTGAATGAAATACTGAGTGAAAACATTTACTATTTTAGATTAATTAAAACTGATATCTCTGTCCCATAATAGCTGTTGCATTTAGTTTATAAAATTTACATTAAAACAACAATTATAAAATAGCAATAAACTGTTCTAAATAACTGAAACCACATTAACTGAGGACTTCCAACAGCAGCAGTGACTAAAATGTATAGTAGCTCAAAGAGAAAATAATGACATAATCAAGATGTTGATATTGCACACTACTTCAAACAAAACATAAGGAAGGAAATCCCTATAATACTAGAAAGTACAATAACAGATACTGGACTTGAGAAACCTAGTTTCCTCAAAAAATATTTTTTAATAGAAATATTTTATAAATTTCAACTGATGATAGACTGCTTGGTCAATGAATGCAGAATGTTTCATTATAAGGAAACAGCTAATATTACCATTACCTTTGTCCCCAAAAGAATTGTGACATTTAGAATATCAAATTTGTATTCAAATGATGTGACGAATATAGCTCTATACAGGTTGTGATGGATAAATTGTTGTCTAAATTATGCAAAAATGAAAATAACACTGACATCTCATTTTAACAGGTATATTTACCAAAATTCCATGAAAATATTATCTTCAGTACTAAAAAGTAAATTTAATAAATAAAATCGCCATTGGCTTCAACCACAGCTTCCAGACAACTTTGGAATTGTCTGCAACTCTTCTGGACGGTCTCCTTGATTAAATCAGTGAATACTGCCATAATCCCTACCTTCAGTTCATCTTTGGTATTACAAAGAGTTTTATTAGTCTCTCACTCAACTGTGCTCCACATATAATCAAGGGTGTTGCAGTCTGAGGAGTTTGGCCTCCGTATTTAGTCTGAAGCCCTCATCAAGAAATTTGGGAGTTCTTTTCTTATCAAAATGATCAGAGTGAGTTTTCCAAACTGCCATATCATTGTAATCATCATTGGACTCATATAACTGTTGCCAAATCCTCTTCAGTGACCTCAGATTGACACCAAAACAAGTTGAAATGTTTGTATTGGAGATTCTGGTGTGAATGTCAGTCATTTCAGCATGCTGTTTCTAAATTTCTGGCAGAGTAAATTGTGTCATGGTGCTCTTTTTCTCACAGATAGTGCTCAACTGACCCTACTATACCACGCAGTTGACAAAATCAAATAAATTTCACCCCAATCAAGGCAATAAAGGCACTAAGACAAAATAATATTAATGATATAGTGGAGTCATAGATTTTCTATAGATGTTAAATGAAAAGATCTTTGTAATCATTTTTATGTGCCATGTCCCCTCATGATGTAAGCAATCATGGCTCTCCACAATTTCCTGTCCTTTCTAGCTCTTAATAAATTTTGTCTTTTTGTTATCTCTCCTAAACCCTATTCTACCATCCATTTACTCTAGCTTACTAAGTTTGTTATATGCTGTTTTCCTGTTTATGCAAAATTAAAAAAATTGTATATTGCTAATTCCATTATAATTGTTACATAATTGTATGAAAAGTGTGGCAACAATTATTTGGCATAAAGCAGTATAGTATCTTACTATGTCTGTCTTATAATCATTAATAATATAAATATAATAATATAAATATTAAAATATTTGTAATTAAAATAACATATTACTTTCTATTATATTTAGATGTGATTACACAAGGGAACTTTTAGTGAGTCAGTTTAAGGCCATTTCCAAATTTTTCTCTTCCTTTCAGTCTGAAAACCTTGACAATTCTGAGACCCTATGAACAACCTGTCACACACAGACACACATACACACACACATATATATATATGTGATAGAAATTCTCAGTAGTGGATGTGAACTGCTGATGAGTTCCAAATATGAGACAAAATGGTCGTCCAGTGCTTTCTGCATTCTGTTGAGGTTTCTTCTAGACTCAAAGAATTACTTAATTATAATTATCCCAAATCCTACTAATTTCTATCACTTGTATACCCTTGCTTGAACCAGCTTCTAATGCTCTGGATGGAGTGGCTTGGTGATAGTAGTCATGTCCCGTCGGGGCACTGTCCTATGGGTAAAATAGAAACTCGGATGAGTTGCACCACGAAATATTTGATTAAGCGGCACTATATCTAGTCTGATTTACTACCTCTTCATCACTGAAGCCTGTTGGAACAGTTGGTATGACATTTGTCTGATAATGTAACTGTGTGAGTTTCAATTCTCGGTAGTGGATGCACACTGCTGATGAGTCCCAAATATAGGACAAAACAGCCGTCCAGTGTTTTCTGCATTCTGTTGAGGTTTCTTCTAGACTCGATGAATTACTTAATTATAATATATATATATATATATATATATATAACAGATGTCAAAATTTAATTTCTTAAATTTTGTGTCAGGTTAGGCCTGCTTCTGGTAACCTGTAACTCAGTTAAACCTGTCACATAGACAAGTGGTCAATTTCTAAACCAACACTGGCTTTTTTTCTGGTAAAGAAGGTAGAATGTTACCCTACAGAACAGAATACAAAACCTGTTAAAGGAGGGATGAGCTTTTTATAGGAGCCAATGGTCAACATGTGCATATACATATACATATATATATATATATATATATATATATATATATATATATATATATATAATACACGTATATATTACATATATAACTCCATCCACAACATACAATAGTAAAGAAAAAGCAAAAACTTAATAAAATCAACTATGAACACAGATGAAATATATTGACCATGTTTGGAAAATAAAACATTCTTATAACTCTAGATACATAAATAAAAGAATCCATACATTCATTTAAAAGTAAAAATAAACTCATCCTTGATAATGGCTAAGACATACAGAACCTTTGGACAATTTCTACATAATTTATGTCTAGAAAAGAAGAAAATTATATGAACACAAGAAAAATTAAATAAAAAACGTAACCACAGTACCTTGTCAGTTTTTTTTACTGAAACTTGTATAAAAAAGGGATTGCTGTCCAAATGCACAATTATATAGATATATATATAAGATTCCCTCAATTAGTGTGGGTAATGTGTACATTGCTAACTATAAAAAAATCAATCTTCAATTACTATGGTCAAATTCAAGAATGTTTTAGTGCACTGAGTATTATGCATGCACTAATCAAATTTTGTTATATAAAGGTTTTAGCCCACTAATTGAAAATGTATTAATCGAATGCACATTAATGAAATGATGCCTATATATATAAAGTAATCCTTGATAATGGCTAAAAATATATCTAAAAGTTCTTGGAATTACAGTACATTTGCACAGTTTCTACACACTGTCCAGAAAAGAAAACACTTGTTCTAACACAGGAAAAATTAACTAAAAAGTAGTACCTTGTCAGTTGTCCTTAATGAAACATGTATAATTGAAGGTTTGCTGCCTAAATAAACAATATTTATACATACATATATATATATATATATATATATATATATATATATATATATATATATTTAGATGGTTGGGGGTCTTGAGCAGCAACTTTTATAGACATGGTATCTCAATAAAAAAACCCAAACACTTAGACTACCATGAATGTCTTAGTTGGTCATCAGGAAGAGAATCTGGCCATATAAAACTTTGCCTTAAATTATTATGACAAGTCTCAGTATGTTGACAAGCATATGTAGAGAGCTAAACTGAGACTCTCTTTCAGGCAAGACTCACCTTGCTTTGTGCAAGATTAATCCCAGTCTTGTCTCAAAAAAAAAAAACATGGCTATGATAATGATGATGGTGATGAATGACTCTGTGAAAGCAAAGTTTGATTACCTGGTCTGATTACCTGATTACCAAAGTTTGATTACCTGATTATTGGCTACTGTTACCTCCAAACACTCCATTTAATAATATAGTCACATCAAGATGTATGGCCTATTTTTGTGATGAATTTCTTAGCCTAATAAATAAGTTAGTTATTAGGCGAGAATTTGAGTTTTTCTTTTTTTTTTCTCCAAACAGATTCTTATAAACCTTTATGCACTTCCAGATAAATATTCTTATCTGTTCTTTATGGTATGGGCTACCTACCTTATGCATTATTATGCAAATCTTCTCATTTTTCCTTCAACCAATCATCTACTCAAAAACATTTTATTTCTTCATAGAAGATTAACACAGTATATATCAGGAATAAAGCTAAGATTTCACTATTACTTCCGATGTTTACTAGCTGTTATAGATTATTTTTTCTCATTTCCACCAGCAGGATAACATGAACATCTAAAACTCCCTCTACTGCTCAGCAATGAATGATGCATTGGTTTGTATCTCAAGAAAATGAAACTTGGAGCATTACCAGGCATGTTGTCACTACTGGAGATTCTATAATAGTGTGTGTTAAATAAAAGTAAATCTTTTATCTCTCCTACCATCACTTAATTTGCTGATAAAGCAAAATGTTTTTCTCATAAATTCTTGCATCACTGTGCAGATAATGTCAGCTTTCATTCAACTGATTGTGCACTCAAAAACTTTTATTTTATTTATAGCATCTTCTTCATCAGCCATTTTTAATAAGGCTAAAATTTCAATAGTACTTTTACCAGTCTTTCCACAAAACTTGATGTTAATCCATTACTCCACATTGCTTTCACTCATTTACCACCAACAGCATGACATGAACATCTACAACTTTCTCTATTACTTGACAATAAATGACTCCTCTGGTCTGTATCTGAAATAAGTTGAAGTTTTCTATTGTCCAGATGAGCACAGGTCAAATTTTTTGCCTGATTCAATATGCTACGATAATTCATGATTCCAGGAATTAAATTGTTATACCTAGTATATATATATATATATATATATATATATATATAGTTTATGAAAAACCAGGTAATCCATATGGGTAAACCTAAGGAGGACAAAATCCAGAGAGCTCAATGTAAATTCAGAGCAAATAATTTAAATAAAAACAGACCACTTTAAGGTTCCATGTAATAAATTATTTCACCACAGCCCTTTTAAAGGACTGCGGATCATCAGACTTTACTTCTAAAGGTTGAAACAAAAAATGAAAAGAAATTTACACATTTTTGATCAGCCGTATTAAGCATATGTATTGACCTACTAATATTATCTATCTATATGTATATATATATATGTTCTAACCACTTGGCCATGTGCCTGTATATATATATATATATATATATATATATATATATATTTTCTCATGAGTTTCTATCTATATAGAGAATAAAAATGCATATTTCAATCATTTCACTTTCATTCAGCAAAAATGAAAATTGGAATAAAACAATGAATTCTAAAAACAAAGATTGAAAATTTAAACCTTTTTTGTTTGTTAGAACTATTGATAATATTACATTGTGTTTAAGACTTTAGGATCATCAGACTTTACTTCCAAACAAAAATGAAAAGAAAATTTACATGTTTTTGACAGGCCATATTAAACATATATAAATTAATGAATTGAGGAAGTGAGTGGGGAGACAGAAGACATGAGTGAGTTAGCAGATATTTACACATTTAAACGGTTAACTTAACGGAAGTTATATATTGATATCGAAGGGGTAGAGAAGAAAAAACCCATAGAGAGAAAAAGAGGGAAGGAATATAAGAGAAAAGGAGTTGTCACTAATTTTCTTTGTAAAAAAAGGCTAGAAACAGACACTGTTATTTTGCTTTACTTATATATATATATATATATATATATATATATATATATATATTTTAGTATGGGTGTGTGTTAATACAATCATCTACAATCATTCAAAAAGCTACTTATACAGCAAATCTTCTACTTTAAAAATTTCAAAAATATCTATATGACTGATTTGTTTCTTTATATGCTTGGTACTTTTCATATTCCAAAGAGGAATGTATTCACCAAGTTTAAAAACCAGAGTTTATACTCTTTCAGAAATTAAAAATAATATTGCTTAGTTGGTAGTGTGTTAAAAATATTGATATATTTATTTTAGGTATCATTTCTAAATTATCGATTTTAAGTTAAAGTATATGAAAAAAACTAAAGAAATGAAGATCTATCTTGCTTGGCTTAGATAGAATTATAGCCAGACATTTTGAGGTCAGTCAATGTTTGGATAAGAGACCTTGAATCAAAAATATGTATACCTCAAGCTAGATTTAGAACAGGACATAGTCAGACAATGTTTTCAATATTTTCCCTCATATTTTTTGAAAAAATATAATTCATTTTCTTTTTTCTTGTGCTTTTATTTCCAGCTTTTTGTAATAGTTTTTCAGAAAACTATGTGAATGAAAACACAAGGTAAAAGAAAGATTTGTTTTGTTCTTTTTTCATACCATTATTTTTCTCTTTTGGAATCATTTCACTTTTACCAATCCTCTTTTTTTTTTTTTTATTCATTTTCTTCTTCTTTCTTTGTTCTGTCCTGGGTATAATGATAAACTACATCTGCATCCTTGGTAAGATGATAAACTGCATCCAACAGCAAGACCTCTGATCAAGAGGTTTTGAGGAGTGTTGAACTACCTCTTAGTTGCTGGTGTTCCCAAGTCCACCCTAACCCAGGCAGGTAGCACCTGTTGGGGTCCCAAATTTGAGCAAATAGTTGACCCCCACACTGGGGTCAAAGCACTGTGAAAGTGTAAAAATAGGTTTTAATACCAGAAATACTTTGTAAAAAAGTTATTATCAGCAATAAGTTTTTGAAGAAAAAAATTATTACATTGATACATTGATGAAAAAAGATATTACCAGTTATACATTTAAAAAAAAAAAAAATTACAAGTGATACATTTTTGAAGAAAAAATATTACCAGAAATAGATGTTTGAAGGAAAAAAAATTTACCAGCAATAGATTTGAAAAAAAAAATTACCAGCAATAAAAATCTTGTCAGAATTAAATAACCCATTGAGGTTTATATGCCGTTGTGGCAGACTTCACCACATTAATTTAACTTTAGATTAGGAAACAGGCCTGACACAGAAAAGGACAAGCAAAAGACATTGTTACACATAAAATATGTATTTAACAAGATGTACAATATCAAACAATGATGTGAAAGAAGGCATGCATTTAAGTAAGAAAAGGTTGAAATAAACAAGAGTTGTCTCTCTTTAACTGTTATTTTAGTATTTCAAAGTTCACTGGAATAATGTTCATGAGAGTTTCTTATGATGACTGTTCTTAAAAGATTTGCCATGTTAGAAAAGATTATGTGAGTATATACAAGGTATGTTCAGCATGTGAGTGGTGTGTATGAGTGAGAAGGTTGACACATGGTTTCAACTGTTGTGGACTTGTTTGTGTTGTGGAGTTATTTCACAGTGGAGGCTTGTATTTGTACTAAATCAGTCCTGAATAGTTTGATGTATAAAACATTAGGAACTTGATATAAGTATTATGCAGAGTAATCTGGTTGTGGTTGCTGATTACTTTCGTATTCAACTGTCGACTACTGTTGTCCGACATCGACTAACCCTTGTTTCTCTTACTACTCCTACTTATATTAGGTGGGAGAGTCTATTAACTATAGAATAGGTGTGTTTTACCATAACAGTTTGGCAGCTGAATTCTTACTAATTAGCTAAGAAAAATTATTGCTTAAATAAGTGACTATAGGTTCCAGATCACTGCACGGGAAGATTTATTCTTCAAGTGCAGACGATCTGATTGGTTGGAATAGACCAATCAGCAAGCGAGCTTTGGGGAGACTTAAGAAAGCTTCTGTGATCCGTTTCTCCCAAAAGTGCACAAAACTGACTACATGAAAATAGAGCAATTACAAAATTGTCGAATTGCTGTGATTTGTAAATTGTCTATAATAACATAGTGGTGATTAATTAACCAATGAATGCTTGGTGTTGTATGTGATTTGTATTTGTATGTATGTATGTATGTATGTATGTGCATGATAGACTCGCACACTGTAAAACAAAACAAACTAAACCAATCTTTCCTTGTTGCTTTATTCCTTTGCATTGTTTTATTTTTTTTTCATTATTTCTTTCTCTTTTCTACGTCTTACTAAGCATAGGTTATTGATGCACAAAGTCACTTGGGAAGTAAATAAGATTTAAGAAAATTGTGTTATGTCTTTGTTCTAAGAGTCAAAGTCTTAGCTTATTGTTAAGAAAAGCAACATTTAAAATCTTGATGTTTGAGTTAAGTATCATGCACTGATACTGGGTATTCATTTTTTATTAGTATTTCTTTCATTTTAATTTCAGTTGCTTTCTATCACAACTCATCAGACAGTCTTACCTTAGCCAACAAGTTTTAAATTAAATCAATTTCCTTTATCTACCACAGACTGATGATACTACAATTGTCTTGCTGCCACTTACTATTAGGTTAATAAACCTACTAGCAAAACTATAATGGTAATCATCAACCTGTGGTACATCATATGTGCAGTCTTGTGCAGCTAAGTTCTTCATGAGTGCAGCGTTTGGATAAAGGTTAGCAATACACTGGAGTATTAGACCTATTTTGGTGGGACAGGCTGGAAGCACTCTCCACTGGCAGTGAATTGATTCCTTACTGCTGGTGCTATAAGACTAGCCTTTTACCAAAGTTAATTAGTCCAACAAATTTCTTCTATGCTAAGATATATGAAATGTCACAAGACCATACATTTAGTCTGCAAATAACTGACATGTTTGCAAAGAATTAAATGTAGGGAAATGCAGAAGCTGAGTATTAAAATGTAAATTACAAGGAGTCCACAGAGAGTTCCTCAACTAGAACATCTATTAGAATTGTATCTTATTTGAGCAGACCCCAAAAGTGACACACCATTTTCTTCTAATGATGATGGATGGCAGATAATCTCAGATATACATAATATATATGCGGGTGCACGAATGCATATATTGTAATATACAGTGGCACTTGAAAATTTGAGAATCATAATCCAACACATGGTCATTGTTAATGTTATTGGGAAAAAATTTAAAATAAGCCTATTAAATGTGGCTCCAAACAAGAATTTGTAAAGTAAACTTTCCAAATAAGGAACATAAACAAAGGATATGTTTTAATTATTTATTAAAAACGGGATTTATTTCACTAAAACTGAGAATTTAACATGTGGCAAAGGTCACAAACTTTATATATATATATATATATATATATATATATATAATATTTATTCAAAATTATAACATGCATGTTATAACATCACTAAAAAAATTGCAATTTTGTTTCAGCACTTCTGGTGTATGATCAACTGATGGTGTTGATTGCAAAATAAAGTGTTATAAAGACTTTGTATATATATATATATATATATATATATATATATATATATATATATATATATATGGACAGCAAACTTTCTTTTAAACATCTTTCATTAAATACAATGAACAAGTAAAATTTTATTAATTTTTTATTTAGTTTTTCCAGCATTCTTACATTTTTTCGTTTGTGGGAGTGATCTATGGTTATATCATCTATGCTTAAAAGAACCTTCTGTACATCCTATATATGTTTTATTTTGACTCTTATCTGTTACTTCTGCTTTATAAATTATATCTTCTGTTTTACAAGCTCCATTTAATGGGTATCTATCCTTATTTCTGCATAATTTCTTGTTAGATTTCACTGCACGTTACTTTTGACATTTCTGGTATTTTGTCTATTTATTATAACTTCTAAATTACTTGTGCAATTGTAGCTTAATTTAACTGTATTTTTATTGAATATCTTAAGTAATTCTGAATTTTTTGGAAAGTGTTTAGTAAGCAACTTGAAGAATAATTTACCTATTTTACATTTTAACTTAAAAGGGGGAGGGTTAAACCAAATAATATTTTTTCTTTTCCTCGAATTATTCTTTGTATAATGTTTAATTTGTTGATGTTTAAATTCTAGTTTGGTTTTGTGACCCTCTATCTTTAAATTCTTCTCATATTCTTTCTTTTTCTCCTCAAAAATTATACTACTAGAAGAGTTTCTGGATAACTTAGATTCTATACATTTAGGGATGTGCTTAATTATATCAGGAGGGTGGTTGGATCTAATATTAACATATTTCAACATTGCAATAGGTTTCATGTATGGGTAGACACTGCCAGTATAAAGATTCAATTCTACGTCCAGATAGTTAATGACTTTTTTTATTTATTTCAACTTCTATTTCAAAGCCAAGGCTTTTAAAGAGTTTGAAATCTTCATGTTTTTTTCTTTTCTACTTCTTTCTTTTCTTTATACATTTACAATTCATTTGCTTTTCTCTCCTTCTCTTCACCCTTCTTCTTTTCCTTCTTTTCCTTCTTTTCCTTCTTTTCCTTCTTTACACCCTCTTCCCTTCTATTGCACTTAATGCCATGTGTTTGATCATTGTGCATTTGTTTATTCATTTTTGAAAATAATAATGTAGCATTCTTTGTGTTTTTTTTTTAAATAAAAAGCATTAAGTGGGTATTCAGTTGATAAAAACTGAGGTTGCATATTCAACTGACCTGCTGAATTTTAAATATATATATATATATATATATATATATATATATATATAAGTAATTGATTTTTATGTAACCCAATGGATTTTATCATTTTAAACATTATTTTTTTTGTGAATACTTATCTGTGAATAGCAGGATCCTGCAAGAAGCCACATTTTTTTTTAAATAAGATTTATCTCAAAAATAAATATATATATTGTTTAATAAATAAACAATTCATCTACTTAAATATGGGTATCGACTAAAATAATGTTTAAACTGATAAAAATCTGTTGAACTGATAATCTCAAACCCGCATCCCTCTAGGCAGAGAGAAACCATTATGAAAAGAAGAAATATATCTATATGATGCTTTCATACTTTAAAAATAATGGCTCCTATTTTATTTCTGCATAAACAGTAACAAATACAAGTAACACAATAATATCTAAATCAGATTTTCAGATACAAAACTAATTTTTCCTTTCATCACCACCATTAATTATTCATTGTGGTTTGAGATGAACAAGAGATTAAATAAGTTTTTTTTTTGTTCTGGGCTTCCCAGAATGGGATACAAATTATTTTCACAACTGTTAAAATGCATTATTCTTTACCTGACTGTGCTCATATTGACTGTTTAGTTTCCATAAATGTTTAGCAAATGTCAGTGTCTGTCAATGGATGCATTTTTCCCATATGGAAAAATACAATGGTACACTTGATTTGTAGACATTTTTTTATGTCAGATTAAATTTTTATCAAATTGTTTCATATAACAAAGCAAAAACATTACCAGTTATTGGCAGCAAAGTTCATCTCCTAACGTCATACCACAAGAATCTGCCCCGAATATTTTGGTTCAATATAATAAAATATGATGCATTACTTTCAGAGTAATATATATTTAACTCATAGATTTGTTTTTATTTTCATATTTCATACATTTTTTTTTAATCATTTCACTCCATGCAAGGCAATAATACCACTAAGATAGAAGGGATTACTAAGACATTAGTGACAAGCAAGGACAAAAAAGGAAGAGGTTCAGGAAAAAATATCCTTTGACGATCCAATGGAAGCAAAATACCAGGAGAGAGTACAACAAGCAAGAAGTGCAAGAAAAGAAGCTATTAGAATAGAACTTATGGTTACCTCTACCTATTTCAACAGTATTACAATGAAACCAACTGCCAATCTAGTGGTAAGCTTAAATTTATGTGGTCAAGGCACCAAGGAGGAAAACTCATTAGAAGAATTGCTATAAAAATATTTATAGAAAAAGCAGAGAGAATCTACATCATGACAGTAGAAAAATGACTGAATTTGAGATGCCAGGTCAGAACCAATAACATTACATACACTTCACTGGATTTTGTCAAGAATCTCAAAAGAGATGATTAGCAGGTTCATTTCTATCCTCATTTCATTATCTTCATCTTGATGTACCACTATGCTAGCATCTCAGTCCACCTTTTCACTGTCAAAATGGTTAAATACAGCCGTCTCTTCTACTCCAATAGCTTCATGTCTCACACTTCCCATCTTTGAAACTCCCTTCCTTTTACTTGCTTCCCTGATAGCTATAATCTCCAAATATTCAAATGCAATGTCAATTGACATCTCCAGATGCCTTGATCTATTCCCTGTCCTTTTCTTCATCCTTTCCTCTATCATGCCTCTTTACTCTTGCTCCCACTTTCTGTAACCCCTTGCATGCTAGTGGCACTCCCGCCTTGGGGGAAAAAGCTTAAAAAAATATATATAATTTGGCAACAAAAAAGAACCACCTGCAGGCGAATCTCTGAAGGAAAGAAATGATTGGATAAAATTAGAGCATGATAGTCCCAAGAGAACTGTTCTTGGTAAATGTCTCCTTTTTTCTAAATCACTTCTGTCTTCTCGTTCTTCATTCCTGTTCAATTGCAAAAATAGCATACATAGCAGATGGAGTAAAATTTCACTGTTCATAGCATTTACTTTTAAAAATGTGCTCAATATAAAGTAGAGCAAGATATTATTATTTTTATTATAAGAGAATGTAACAAAAACATTTTGCTACACAAAAGCTTTCATGCTTCAATACTATGATTGTACTTCTTCAGGCTATGATAAGTGACTGGTGATTAAATGATTTTTAAGGAATTTTAAAAACAAAGTGTTACCTCTTTTCTGAAAGTTAAAGGTGGGAGGGACATAATGTCAAAATTAAAATTAGACTTGTGCATATGCCTTGATTAACCAATTAAATATCAGATCTATGCTAAATAGAAAAGTAAGCTCAGAGGATGTAGGTGGGGGAGTTATTTTTTCTTGTCATGATAAACCAGAACATAAACAGGCCATCACTGACAATTGTGAAAAATATGTCAGCGACAAATGTATCATGATTATAGACAAATATGACGTGTTCAATTTTTGGAAAGGGTGTCGAAAGGTAGGGATAGGTTAATCAGACGTAAAGTTATCAGAAAAAAATTAAAAAACATTTTATTTAGAATCAGGAAGTTTCTTAAAGGGGCCTGTAGATAAAATTAAAAATGTGGAACATCTATATAAGATATTAATAATACTAACTGGATGGCAATACATAGCAGGCTGAATAAACAAAATAAGCATGTTACCCATAGAGGGTAGACCATTATATAGTAATAAATTATGGCAATAAGAAATGGTAATATGTAATTTAAAAAAATTTAACTATATTTTAAGGTAAAAGTTAAGCTGTCAGCAATTTACAGTTAATTAACTCCTTTGGTTTAACGGAGATATTTTTGTCAGCAAATTTGATGGAAAGAAATGGATAAAATTAGAGCTTGATAGTCCCAACAGAACTGTTCTTGGTAAATGTCTCCTTTTTTTCTGAATCATTTCTGTTTTCTCATTCTTCATTTCTGTTCAGTTGCACAAATAGTGTACATAGCAGTAGTGGAAATTTTGAGAAGTACAGATGAAATGCAGATATTGGAAAAAAAGCCAATAAATTCTCACCAGACAAAAGTATTAATGTAATTTGTACAAATTTCAGATAATATTGAAATTTTATGAGATTTTCCAGACAGCAAAAGTTATGCTAAACTCGCAAGAAGCTATATTCTCCATGAATGCAATCTTCAGGCAAGGTTAGCTCGCTCCATAAAGTATCCATTTAAACAGATCATTAAAAATTTAAGTATTTAAAAGGAGTCGTACATTGTTAATTATTTATACTTCTCTCATTTTGGAACTTTCTATAAAAATAATCTTTTGGCATAAGAACAACCGTTACATTCTTGGATATATCAAAAGTCTTTATAGCCACATTTAAATGATTCATTCTTATGTCAAGCTTTAAATTATTTAAATTTATTTAAGATTTTTTCCCATTTAAATCTATGCTTCAAATAAACATAGAAAATTTAACTTTCAAACAAATTTACAGTTTTTTAAGAAACAAATAAATTAAAAATGTAAATGCAAGAAAAAGCCTTATTGAATAGCTGTCCATAATTTGTTATATTGCTAGTCACATCTGAATTTTAGCCAAGAGCAATCTTTCGAAACCAGGCCTCAAATAAAAATAAAAATTCTTCATAATATTTTTTGATGTATCTTTTTCTTTTTATATATTTTCTTTTATTTATTCATTTGTTGTGACATCCAAAAGGAATAGCTATGTATCATTTTTTAGTTAACAATGTGTCTTTTGGGATATCATTGTGTTATTAACTGTTATGGTCCGGTACCTTGTACCACAGTGATAGTCCAAGGTAGAACCAATAAAGAAGAATGCAAACACAGGTATGGAATAACACAGATATATTACAAACAGGAATATATACAGAGAAGAAGAAGTGTTAGTAGGAACAATCAGGTTTAGTAGAGAGAACAATGTAGTCTCGAACAGTATCACTATTCCAATGTCTTGCAGTAATTGTCTGAACGCGAATCTGTTTCGGACTGCCTCTGACTTGACTCTTGACTGGACTTGAACTACTGACTCCACTTGAACTACTGCTGAGGCGCAGTATTTATTAAGTATGGAATAGTCCATTATTATTATTATGGGTAAGATCTCATAACATTAACCAATCAGAGTTTTAAAAGTGTTTATTGAATGCTATCTATAGTACTTTTTTTTAATCATTCCACCCCAACCAAGGCAATAAAGCCACTAAGACACAAGGGGTTACTGAGTGTGAAGTTATTTGAAATAATGACAGCTGTGACATACAAGTGAGAAACATAGAAATCAGCAAAACTATTTGAAAACAAACACAAAAAGATCAATAGAAAGAACTATGTAATGGATAAATCTAAGCAACAGAAAAAAAAGTGACTAAAAACATAAGTGTTTAGGTGGAAAAATTGGCTATAAGAAAAGATAAGAGGTGAAGCAAAAGGTTGATCAATGGATGGCAGAAAAAAAAATGGATAGATATGCAGATAGATAGATAGAGAGATAGATCATTTGTAGTTACTAATAATGTGTATATAGGAATCAACACTACATTTTTCTTGTCATATTGGGTTGTGGTAACACAGGACAATTGACTGGAAAGTATTTAATAAAAAGAGAGATATAAGAAGAAACATTATAAAAGGTTTAAAAAATAAATATTTAATATAGTAGCTTCATTTCATGTCAATGGAAAACATAAGGCCAAGAAGACTTAGAGTGTTGCTCTCGTGGATGTTGTAAATGTAAACACGGAGAGAAAAGATGCAATATATTAAGAACATTGGAAACTGTCCCTGCATTATGTCTGGTCAGGATCAACGTCATTACAAACCCTTCTTTAGATTTTGTCAAGAATCATGATATATACAGCAGTATCACCAGACCAGATATGGCAACAGAATTCCGTGAACAGATGAATGGTAGGTTTATAATTGTGCAAGATGGATTCTGACAAGAAAAATTTTCTGGCACAAGACAGTGAACTAACTTTCCTAGCTAGGAATTGATTTGATATAATTGTTCCACTTCATCTTTGAGTTCCTTGGATTATTGCTGGTTTATTAGGCTTTTAGAATTATTGCTGGATTATAAAGCTCTTAGGATTATTGCAAGAAAATAAGGCTCTCAGAAATATTGCTGGATTATAAGGCTCTTAGAAAAGACGGAGAGAAGCCATGTCACATCAGTGAGAAAGTGACTGAAGTTGAGATGCCAGTTCAGAAATGATTACATTACAGACACTTTTTTGAATTTTGTCAAGAATCTTGGGATAAACATCAGGAGCACTAGACCAGGCATGGCAGTTATATTTAGTGCACTCATGAATGGTAGATTTATAAATATGCAAGATGGATTCTGACAAGAAAGATTTTCTGGCACAAGACAGTAAACCAACTTTCCTAGCAGTAGACATAGGGATTGATTCAACATTGTTGTTCCACTTCATCTTTCAGTTCCTTGGATCATTGCTGGATTATTAGGCTTTTAGGATTATTGCTGGATTATAAGGCTCTTAGGAATATTGCTGGAATATAAGGCTCTTAGTATTATTGCTGGATTATAAGGCTCTTAGGATTATCACTGGATTATAAGTTTTCAGGATTATTGCTGGATTATTATCTAGAATGCATTGATTTTTGCTCAGATGGATATTTGTCATATGGCCACATCATGGTGAAACACTGATTCTCATAAAATCACTGAAGTTAAGCAACATCAAGCCTGGTTGTTACCTTCATGGTTAACTGATTGGGAATAGCAGGTGTTGTAAGCTTGAATGTGCAGCTAATGTCATGGATAATAGCTCAGAATTGCAAATTTGAGAGCCGAGTTACAATTCCCATTGGGTTCATTATATTTGCTCAGATGTAAATACTCTTAGGAAAGGTATAAATCCACCACTTCTCCTCCCAGCTATGGGTCAATTATTAATACTTGTATCAATAAACCATTATTAACTAAAAAAAGAAAATTCTTACAATCTAAGAATATTTTCTGGCTTTAAATAACCTGCAAAGTGTTGATAAATAAATGAATCAATCAATCTGATGGATATTTATAAAAATTGTTGTATGTTCAAAGCTGATATAATTCAGAAATAAGCAATGTAATAAAAATGCTGTTGTGTGTTGAAAACCTATACCAACTGATTAAAGAAACATCTGTTTTACCAATTCAAGTAGAAGCAAATTTATTTATTTATTCTGGTGCCAGAAGAGTAGGATAGCAGATAGAAATTATCAAAATGCTGATAACAGTAATGATAGTTCTCTAAGAGACAGTTATAATGGTTTTCCAACAAAAGCACAAACCAGATAAGCATTAAAATGCACAGGCCAAATCAATTCAGTTGAGTTTGGTTTTGTAGTCATGGAAAACTTTCTTTGAGATAAATTCCAGATAGTTTGGATTCAAGATCACTACAAATAAAAAAAAAAGTATTATATTTTAACTTACATTATAAAGACTTCTTGGAAAATCAGAACAATCCAACCAAAAGATTGAAAAATAGAAACAAAAAATAAAATTTGTTCTCTGAAGGATTAAGAATTCTATATAAGCCAAAAAAATAGAATGTATAAAAATGCAAAACTACAGGTAAAAAAATTACCTTTGGTATAAGACTGGATTTTTTTAGTTAAATCTGAAATTTATTTTTATCAATATCAAAAGAAAAGGGAATCAAGGCCATTATTTCTTTCTAACATTGCTTCTTTTGCTTACATTATTTACATTATTCAGACTCTTATCCTCATTTTCATTGCCATATTCACAACATTTCGGCCATTGTACACATCAGCCTTCTTCAGGTGGATATGGCAATGAAGATGAGGATAAATGTCCAAATAATGTAAATAATGTAAGGAATCATAATACCCCACCTCAGAGATATAGATATTGCTTCTTTTGCTGATAGGAATATTATAAAATGAGCAATGAAGGATAGTGTTTTACCTGAGCAGTAAAAGTGTCAGCCAAAAAAAATAATTAAATTTACATAAACACAAAATAAATCTTAATCATAAAAACCAACCCCAGACAAGTACCTAAAGAAATTGATAATATAAAATCAGACCATGATTACCATATTTGATGGCATAGAAGATTAACTTTATTTACATATAATAATAGAGTTTCATGGAGTTAGAGTAGAATTATGCACTTGCCTGTGAAAGAATCTCTACTAACAACTGCCAGATAATGTTGCCAAGCTGTATTTAAGAAAAAGGTCATAAAAGTTTCATTTTCTTCTCATGTAATTTACCCACATGATACCTTAGAGATAATACATTGTTTTAGTTGTAAATCATGGAACTCATGTTACATTTCAGCACAACAGAGGATAGTATTCAATATACAATGCTGTAATCTCTCTTGACTACACACACAGAGACAGACACATATCTAACAATTCTACCAAGCCAACAGGTAGAGAATTCTTCTCAAACTTTCATAGAAATGTCATGCACATGTACATAAAAAAAGTACATATCTATATATATATCTTCATTTACACATTTAGGAGGCACAGTGGAGTAATGGATAGTACCTCAAATTGAGGAATCGGAGAGCCGAGTTCAAATTTCAGTCAAATCCATTACATTCACTGATGTGCTAATACCGTTTGAAAAGGTATGAATCCTCTTCTTCCCCCCCTAAGGTATGGTTAAATAGCAGGAAAGACTGGGTTCTATAGCCTTGGATGGCAACTGGTCTACTGCAGAAAGAAATGGCAACCTACTGCAGAAAAATATCTGCCTCATCAGTCATGTATCTTTCGATACATGATTGCCTAAGTGTGTATCACACATGGCACATAACTGACTTATTTTCTTTAGTTTGCTAAGGCAATAAAATATGTTGTTGTTAATTGTATGTATTTTTTGTATATTCATTATTACTCCACTTTATTCACGATAGAATTCAACTTTCCTCCATAAAATAAACTAGGAATAAGCAAAATTTATATGGCATTTTAAAAAAGCTAAAAAAGAACAAATGGTTTCATCCCAGCCTTATAAAGTTTATTTTCTGAGATATAAGCATATAAATTAAATTAATATAACAAATGGAAAGGAAAAAAAAATGAATTTCAAGAATACTAGAGTCCAATAACATTCAGTCCCATTAAGCATTCCCTCTGTTTACAAAGGGACGGCCCATGGGATCTGATATACAAGGACCTTGAGGTGATATGAGGAGTGGGACCTAGATAAAATCGAAAAACGGTCTGCACTAAAATCAAACACACAATTCCTGCTATTTATTAAATGCTCTGCAATAGCAGAGCCAGACTATTGGCTAGTTGGCTTTTCCTGGCATCCAGATTCAAAATCCTGGAGGGTAAGTGTTGTTTTATTCTCAGATACAAACATTGGGACATCCTCCCTATGTAGTCAAGTCCACAACTACACATATTTATAAATCACTGAATTAACATGATGGGGGGGAGGGCATTGACATTCCTTACAAATGGAAGAGAAAACAGGATGGGTAACAAATATTACCCGAACATTAGCCAAAAAATAACAGCTATTAATCATACGTGAAATTTGTCTAGATAAAGTCTCACCCTCTGTACCAATATAGGGAAGATGCAAATAAACTGGACATTTTTCAACAGAATGCAGTTTAACCCTATGAAATTTATTGATGACATCATGGATAATAGAGTCCAAAGCATGCAAAGGATATCTGTTTTTTGAAAGTGTCATCTTAACAAAATTAATTTCACCACAGAGAAAGCTATTAGAACAAATCATAAGTGCCCTATGAATTAAGGTCTTAATCAAATTAACCTTTCACTGTCTGGGACAAAAAGAGTCCCAACGCATATAAAGTCCCAAGAAAGTAGCCTTCCTAAATACAGAAGTCACAAACTTGTCACTAATCCTATGAACAAGAACATCCAAAAAGGACAGACAAAAATTGGGATCTAGGTAAATTGCTCGAAATCAACTGCTCGACAGTAAATTGCTCAAAATCAATTGTTCGAAAAATAATTTCTCGAACTATCAATTGTTTGAAAGGCAGATTGCTTGAAGTAATTTTGAAGCTCGAAGCACCATGTAAACTACGCCGTCTCATGACACGTCAACGGAGCTGGATATAAAAGGAGCCACAACACTCAACTTTAGCAGTCCTGATTTTTTTTTTATATATTTGTTTTCTATTTCTATTTCAGTAATTTTGGAGATCTCGAACCCTAGTGATGGACATGACTTTTGTTGAGAGTGAAAAAGGAAAGAAGTTGTGTTTGGATGGATATCTATATATTAAGGACAAAACAGTGAACAATAAGATTTACTGGAAATAGGAAATGTACAAAAAAAGGAAATGCTTAGCACATGTTATCACTGTCAATGATAGTATCCAGAAACGAAGCGGGAATCACAACCATGCAGGAAATGCCACTGAAATTGATGCCGCTAAAGCCATGGAGAAAGTCAAAGAACATACAATAAATAGTCAAGATACACCACATTATATTGTATCATGTGCTTCAATGGAAGTAAGTGCTGCTGCAGCGGTGAAGCTCCCCTCAGTATCAAATATGAAAAGAACCATACGTAATATATGTACAAGGGAAAATGCTGGACCTGCTTTGCCTAATAGCTACCTCGATCTTAACATCCCAGAAGAGTTTACCAAAACCATCAAAGGAGATTTATTCCTTATTTATGACTCTGGTCCTACAAATGATCGTATTTTCATTTTTGCATTAAGAAGTGTTGCATATAATATTTCATGATAATAGAGTAAATATTAGCAACAATAGTTATATATTTTTTTTTTTTTAAATCATGAAGCATAACACTAATAATAAAAATGTAACCTTTATTTTAAACTATGACAAAAAAGCAATGTAGAAAAAAAATAAGACCTACTATATAAATATACCCATTCTTCAATTTTAACTGTTCAGTTAACAACAATAAAGTTGTATTATTTTATAGTGAATATTAGAAAAATGTAGTTTTATTTTTTTTTTAACCGCATGTTTCGAGCAAACTGCCTTCTGAGTAATTGATAGTTCAAGAAATTATTTTTCGAGCAACTGATTTCAAGCAATTAACTGTCAAGCAATTGATTTCGAGCAATTTACTAGATACCATTTTGAAGACATTAAATTGATTTCCTCAATTCACTAAGTTTTGAAGATATTTTAAACAGAATTTAAAACAAAAATTCTCAAATTCATAAAGTTTTTGTGCTACTTTAAACTCAATATAAATTAAAAAATTTTAAAATCACTAAATTTTTTCAGTTATTTTAAAATTTGAATTTGTAAACTGTTCACTGGTCATATGGACACAAATCCCAATACTGGATATTCAGGCACCAGAAGAAAAATGTTTGTAAGATGGCATTTGGCTAGTTAATAACAATTGATGTTATCTGAATTTGAATTTATTTGTAATGGCAGGAGTGACTATATGTATACATGAATATGTATATACATATATGACATGTAAAGGGTTTTTTAGAAATAAAGGAGAGTATGTTGCATTGTTATGTGGTATCTGCCCTCTTATACAGCTGTCAATTTTGGACAATTTTCCTAAGGATGAGTGAAAACCTAGAGGCAGCAGAAATGTGGTTCTACAGAAGGATACTGAGAATTCCAAGAACTGAATGAGTAATCAACAAGGAACTCTTAAAGAAAATGTCAACAGAAAGAAGACTGATACTCACAATCAGGAATAAGTAACTGAAATTTATTGGACGCATAATGAAGAAAGCGGGCTTGGAAAATTTAACCCTCACAAGGTATTTTTAGGGCAAGTGAGATAGGGAAAGGCAGCAAGCCACTTAACTGTGAATGGATGGTGGGGCGAAGGCCCTAGTGAAGGGAGAAAAACTGCTAAGAAAGTTGTGGAGAGTCATGATTGCTGAAGGGGCATGACACATAGAAGGGGAAGTGATCAAAAAACAGAGATTGAGAGGCATACTGAATAAACAAATCTTAACAAGAACTACAAAGGATAAGATGTAGTGGAGAGTCATGAACCCCCCATGCCCTGACAAGGCACATAGAAAGAGAAGATGATGTGGTTTCCAGTATGTTTCGAGTTATGAGTAATCTGTATTAGCAACATAATTGCACTGATATTTTTGCATTTCCTACTGTTTGCAGATCATTTTACATGATAATAACAAAGGCTGGATACTTGACAAAGTGTTTTGGTAACATTTGAAATTTGAAATGAAAAGTGCAAATAATGTTTGAAATGATGAATCGGCCAGTTGTGCTGTCTTGCTGTGATTGATCAAGTGCAATAATTCTTTTACTCTTTTCTGAGATAATTAAAGAAATTAAGTTAGAAAGACATTAAAGATTTAAAAGTGTGAAACTTTGGCTCTCATTCCCATCAGTCAAAATACTAATTTGGATCAATTAAAAAAAAATTTAAACTCATTAATTATTCCATCAGTTTCCTTTTCATTGGAAAATGCACAATAATGTATGAGGTGGTGCTGAAAAGTTCTTGCCTTGACACATTTCTCTAATACTGATGACCAATATCAAAACCTCTTTTTTTTTTTAAAGAATTCTTTGTTTGGTTGAGTAATTTTCAGTGTTTTTAGGCATATCCTCCTATGCACAGAAACAGATACACACACATATATATATATATATTCATAATTTTTATGTTTAACATTCTTTTTAGAGATACAAATATTTAAGTAAATGCTCTGTTTTATAATAAACAGTACTGTTTATTATAAAACAGAGCATTTACTTAAATATTTGTATCTCTAAAAAGAATGTTAAACATAAAAATGTCTTAAAATAATTGTCGGACTTTGTCTATTTCATAATGTGTATATATATTCATAAATAACTATATATTACATAAAAGATTTATATAGTAATAAAGGCCAATGAACTTCAACAGACAATATATGAACTCAGAATTTCTCTACCAATGTCCCACCTATCTGAGCCTCTTTTTGGTTAGAAGTTAGAAGTTGACAAATCACATTCTGCTGTCCAGCTTCAAATTTCTCAAGAATAAACCTAAAGGCTTTTCCAATTGCCTCCGTTCTGATGTAAGAGGGCCTGCAACGGTCATAGAAAACCCTCCTAAATCTTCATTTGCAAAGTCAAGTGATTATCAAACTGACAGCAATTAAGATGAATGAAATACTAATAAAAAAATGAATAATGGTCAATAGTATTTCCTCTCATAAAATTAAAATTCAAGATAAAATTACTACTACTAATACTACAAGTATAAATAAAGCAAAAGAAATTAAAATGAAAAATACAAGTCAAAACCAAGTAACTGTTGTTAATACTTTATCTAATAATAAATAAAATTGAAGATAATACTACTACTACTAGATAACACAAGGCATCTAAAATTAAGATGAAAGAAATACTAGTTAAGAATGAATAATAGTTGACAATACTTCATCTAATAAAAATTTTACCTAATATTACATTTACAAGATGAAAAGCAACTAAAATTAAGATGACAAAAATGCAAGTTAAAAATGAATAACAGTTGACAATGCTTTGTCTAAAAATTCAAGATATTATTACTACTATTGTATTAGTAGTAAATATAAAATAGCATATTATAAATTTTTTGATATAAACTGGCGAAAATAAGTTTAAATAAGTTTAAGACCGATAGTTAAAGTTTTATTCATTTCAGAATATATTTCTAATAAAACAAAATAAATTAGTTTTATTGTGTACACTTTATGCAGAATTTATTTCTCTTTCAAATGATGTAAAAATTGTAAATTTTTCTACAACTTGAAAATTTTAATGTTGGATTAATTTAAATTATCCAAATTTACCAACAGTTTAAGACCGCATAGGTATTATGCAAATTATTTGCTAAATGGTTGGTCACATGGCTGGTCATTGGTGTATTATATAGTGTAATAACTGAGCATTGTTATATAATTAATGCGCTATGGGAAAGCATCAAAATAAATTCTCCATAAAGCACACACAATAAAACTAATTTATATTGTTTTATTAGAAATATGTTCTGAAATGAATAAAACTTTAACCATCAGTCTTAAACTTATTTTCACCAGTGTAATATTCAGCCTTTACTTCAATGTAGACAGTTGTCAATAAAGCAAACATACAATACTTGCTTGTACTGTATATCATAATAAAAAAATAATATAATTCACGCAAATCTAAGTTTATTGAATTCATTTAATTTTTATATTGAAATTCAATCCCTTCTACTAAAGTCTATTGACTAATTTGAATAAAAGCAATATATGTATATTAGTATTGTCTAACCTTTAACAACCCACAAACTAGTTTCTGCATTTGATTAAGGATGATGATTTTTTTTTAGAATATAATTTTCTTTTTAATATATTTTGCTATTTCGTATTAATATAAACATCATTTTTAGTAGGTACATGTGGTTGATTTGACATCTCTTTTATTTTAGAAATGGAAGGGTGTTGACATTAACTTCATTGTATAAAATAACCATAATGTTTATAGTAATAAGAACTGATATCAGATTAAAAAAATCCATTTAAAAAAGGATAACCTTTCTGTATATGTCTAAAATGAAGCGACTTATTTATTTTCTTATAATTGAAAACAAATCAGACACAAAGAACAGTGTAGTATAAAAAAAGTAACAATATCATTTTTGAAAATTATTTCTTTTGTGAAGTCAACAAATACTCTTTTGTCACTTTTGTGATATCAACAAATACTCGTCATCACTTTCGTAATGCTCATTGTAGTAGAGACTTTGTAATTGCAGATGCAACTATAGTATGCTATTGAATAATACTGGTGTCAGACACCTTCGAATAATCTTGCACTAGTAGTACTTGCTCGATAATACTCACTAGAATAGTAACCCGTATAGTGATCCAAACTGAGAAATAATATAATGAATAGAGTAGAGAGATAGTATAGACTAGAAATGCAGATCCGAATAGTATAGAGGATAGACTAGAATATGGCGATCGTTAATTGTCAGCTACTTCCTACATATATGCGTTTCCTCTATGGTTACATAGTCTACTTAATTTAATAATGGGATCACCTGTGTTTGTACACTGGCAATCTATCTTCAAACTCAAATGTTGGCAACGACACTTTATTCCTATATAACAATTTCTTATTACTATAGATGTTATTTTAAGTGGGGACTTTGAGTTGATATCCCTCAAACATGTGTACCCACTAAAAATAACGTTTATAGTAATAAGAAATGATATCAGATTAAAAAAAATCCATTTAAAAAGATAACCTTTCTGTATATATCTAAAAGGAAGCCACTTATTTATTTTCTTATAATTGCAAACAAATCTGATACAAAGAACAGTGTAGTATAAAAAAGTAAGTAACAATATAATTTTTGAAAGGATTTTCTATCTGGCATCATTTCTTATTACTATATATATATATATATGTTATCTTACTTATTATAAAACGCAGATTGTGTGTGTGTGTGTGTGTGTCTGTACGTTTATATATTGGATCGGATTTCCTACATTTTTCAACTGATTTCAACAAAACTTCTCAGGACTGCATAAAATTACTTTGCAGTGGTTCTGACAGCGCCAAAAATTGGAAAAACACAATTGTTTTTGCACGAAATCAATTTGAAAACATGATAAAACACGATTCTGTCACCAGAATGAAAGGAGGACAACTTATATCGAGTTATACTTATTATAAACCCAGGTTGTTTGTTTTCAACCGATTTCAACAAAACTTCACTTTTTTTTGGCAGGTAGTGTTTCTTATTGTCTTGCACACTTTTTTCTTTATTTTTACATTCAGAATGCTTTAAAAATTCTATTTACAAGAAAATTGTTTGTAATAAAATTCTATTCAATCTATAGACTCATAACAATTGAAAACAATGTTTTTGTTTGAGTTTGGGTTTGACCAATTCGTAAAAAAAAAAAAAAAAAAAGTAATTAAGACATGCATGTCCGTCAATCTTAAGCAATAATCTTTGTCAATTTTATTTTTCAGTCTTTATGATGGTCGATACTTGATCTATCTCTTACATCCCCGGCAATGCCGGGCTCTCCTGCTAGTATATATATATATATATATATATATATATATATATATATATATATATATATATATGTATTATTTTAAGTGGTGACTTTGAGTTGCTTCCCTGTTTTTATTTTATTAAAAAGTGAAATTAATAACATCCAGCCTAAACTGAGAAGCCCTACTATATAACAATCATACGTCTAACAGAAATCAAACCTTTTTTCTATCAGGTAAACTATTTTATGAGCCAAAGTGTGCCTCTACCTGTTCAGCCATAGAGAACAGCCTGACAGGGCCAGTTTGGAATTATCTATTTAAGGAAAGTACATTTTTCTCATTGGGATCTCTACAAATCTATATCTGTTTGCTTCAGTTTTGAGCCTGAAATGTAAACAACAGTAATTTTTTAAAGGATTTTTTATCCAGCATTATTTCTTATTACTATAAATGTTATTTTTAGTGGGTCCACATGTATTTGAGTTTATTTATTTTTATTTTATTAAAGAGTGAATTTAAAAAAGTAAAGTTTTTATTCACACAACAATTAATGAGAGCCATGAAATGATTAGCCATGAAATGATATAGCGATATTTCTAATTTCTAGTTACTGCCGAATAAAAGGAAGTATAGCTTGCAAAATTCATAAGGGCAAAAAATCAGTAAATTTTTAACCAGTTAACATATTACCCATGGAAAAATGAATTCCGCTGATGATGAACACAAGAGTTTTAACTTGTCCATTTATAAGTACCATTTATCTGTACATCTAATATTCTAGCCACAACTGGTCTGGTGCTTCTGCTATATATCTAGAGATTCTTGATAAAATCCACTGACACTGGTCCATCTTGGCTTCATTCACTTTCACACCAACATAAAGTAGCTTTCATATGCCTTAACTCTTTTTCTTTTTTTTAATCATTTGACCCCCAAGCAAGATAATAAAGCCACTAAGATGCAAGTGGTTACTGAGTGTGAGATAATATGAAAAGAAAAAACACATTAAGGAGAGAGAAGAATAAAAAAAAAAAAACAAGAATTAAGAAGACAGAAGATAACATAAAGGACACATGGCACAGTGGATAAAGGCGTTGGTTAGATCCAGTGACAGGACCCAAAGAGTGTGAGTTCAATACCTGGTTAAGGCAGTGGAGAACTTTCAGAGGGAAATTAACAGGAGATAACTGATAACTGACATCCATCAAACATGGGACGTGGAACTAGAACAGTCTACCCCAGTGAATGAAATAAAGGATTCAGTTTGACATTCCAACCACCTGAAGAAGGCCAGAGCGTACAATGGCTGAAGTGTTGTGATAAATATGGCGACAAAGATGAGGACAATAGTCTGAATAATGAACATAAATTTTCTATAAAAAAACTTTTCATATTTTCAAGGTTCTGATGAGCTTTTCACTTTGCTACTTTGACGTCCCAAATTTAAATGCCGTACCAGATTGACCTTTTGAAATTGGTAAGTTTAAGTATAAGTCCTGTGCTAATGGTTTCTTCTATTTCACTACTCACTTGTGAAAATTTTTTCTGGCTTCTTGCCTTCCTGATGTTGGCAATCATGAGCCTCCACTTCTTCCTGTCCCTTGTAGCTCTTAATAAGTTTTGTCTTTTTGTTATTTCTCCCAAATTCTGCTCTACCATCCATTTGCTCAAGCCCATCACATATGTTAAGCACTGCTTTCTTCTGTCGGTCTTTCCCTCAATGTCCTGTGAGTATCAAATTTTCCAAGCCCTCCTTCCTCAATTTCAACTGCCTCTTCCTGATATTAAGTATAAGTTTCCTCTTTGTTTCCATTCTTTCCAAAACCTTGTCATTGCTCACATCTTCAGCCTATTGTATCCTCAGCATCTTTTTGCAGAACCACATTTCTGTTGTTTCAAGTCTCTTCTTCATCTTTGAGTAGATTTTCCAGAATTCACTGCCATACAGGAGGACAGATATCATGTAACAGTTCATTACTCTTTTCTTTGTTTCCAATGAAATTTTTCTGTCACTTAATATTCTACTTAGATTTTGAAATGCATCTTTGGTCATCTCAATGCGTCTTTGAATCAGTGTCGCAGTTTCTGCCCTCTCTGTTAATTACAATGTTCAAAAGTTTATATGCAATGGCAATCATAATCATCAGTTTCCTTGAAACCTAGTCTCTTATTGTCCATTCTCCTCAATAATGTTTTTTCAGTTTCTTTCACTCTCAGTAACCATTTGCGTCTTAGTGCCTTCATTGCCTTGCTTGGAGTGAAATGATAAAAAAAAGGAGTCTTTTTCTTTTTCCTTTATAATAGCAACATGTGGTGCATTTTGACTGATGAGATGAGTCACCATATCTTCTTCAAATAATTGTAAAATACATTGCATACAAAGAAGTGTGTAGTATGAAAAGAAGCAACTTGGCAATATTTCTGGATGCATTTGAGTTGTTGCTGTTGACATAAGCATAAGTACTGTCAAAAACAATCAGTATTTTCTTACAAAAATCTTATCCAAATCCTGATAAAGGCAAGTGCTGGAGCTCTAACAGAAGGTAGTAAAAGAAAGCAAGAAGAAAGGACTAACCCACCAATTGTAAGACGAACTGAATTATGGCTGTCATCAAGAGGAACAACCTAAGATGCAAGCTACAAATTAGAGATATTAAAATCAAGAAAGTATGAAAATTTAAATATCTGGGAGGTGTTCTAACAGGATGTAAGATGTGAAACTGAAATTCAAAAGCACATTGGGAGAGTTAAAATACCTTCAAAAAGCTCAGCAATGTATTAAGAAACTGAAAATTTTCACTAGAAACAAAAAGTGTACTAAGTCATTATGTAATTTCAGTCTTCCTCTATAGCAGTGAATGTTGGTCAATCTCCTCATAGTTGAAGAAGAGACTTTAGGCAACAGAAATGTGGTTCTACAGAAGAATGATGAGAATACCATAAGCTGAACATGAGAGTAATGAAGAAGTTTAAACAAAATGGAAGCAAAAAGGATGCTTATATTTAGAATCAAAAAGTGGGTACATAATGTGGAAACAGGGCCTGAAATCTGACATTCACATATTAAAGTCAAAAAGAACAGAGGGAAAGAGCAAGTAATTTACCTAACAAGCTTATGTAAATGGTTGGCAGAATAAGAATTGGGATAGATAAGGAAAAATAAATTTAAATAAGACTTATAAAAGGTAGGAAATTGAGGAGAGCCATTATCACCCATGCACTAAAGGGACACTACACGTAGAAGATTTTCTTATAGCATCAGTATATCTATACAAAGTTTATCTTAGTCATAAAACTACATTTTTGGATACATGTGGCTTGTAAGTTGTATGTTAAATATTACTAGGTAAAAGGTTGGAGGTATGGTGGAGTAATGGATAGCAGCTTAGATCAAGGAATCTGAGCACGGAATCTAAATACTGGCCAAGTTCATTACATTCACTTACATGCTAATATTCATGGGAAAGGTATAAATCCATCTCTTTTTCTATCTATGGGTAAAATCACAGGACAAACTGGAACCTATAGCCTTGATTGTTGACTAGTCTAGGAGAAAGAAAACTCTGAATTCAAACCAGCATGGAGAGGGCTGGGCTCCATCAGGCTGTTTTGCCCAGGAAATACCACTACCACTGCGTGTGATGCCACTATGACTCTATGGGTTATGGGATTTGTGACGTGAAGAAATACTTTTATTTTTAACATTCTTCAGTTGGTAATTAAATGTTGATCATGTTCTTTAATGAATAAGTAAAAACTTTTGTACTTGCCAATGTTGATAACACTATTTTTTCTTGTTTGGAATTTTGGAAGCCATGAAGTTAATAAGTTTTATATGCCTGAAAGAGAACTGAGGATGCTAAAATTTAGTGCATACATTACATAGTTTTTTATTTATGACATGTTAAAGTATTGTGTTGTCAAATATCTGGTGTATAACTGTATTTTTCCTATGTATTGCTGTGCTCTACTCTTTCATAGTTGGTCTTTTAAAGCGCAGTCAGTTATATGCCATGTGTGATACATGCTTAGGCAATCATGTATCTTTCGATACATGACTGATGAGGCAGATTTTTTTTACTGCAGCAGGTCGTCATTTCTTTCTGCAGTAGATCAGTTGCCATCCAAGGCTATGGAATCTGGTCTGTCCTGCTATTTATCCATAGCTGGGAGGAGAAGAAGAGGATACATACCATTCCCAGATAAGTGAATGTAATGGATTCGATTGGAATTCAAACTCTGCTCTCCGATTCCTCAATCTGAGTCGCTATCCATTACTCCACAGTGCCTCCTCTCTTTTAAAGTACATGGATGTTTTAAACTTTGAACAGTTTGCCAATCCAGAGCAAGAAAAATAACCATAGATATTAATCTTCTTCTTCTTCTTCTTCTTCTTCTTCTTCTTCTTCTTCTTCTTCTTCTATGTGCCATTACCCTTCAGGAGATAGGAGATCGTGACTCTCCACAATTTCCTGTCCTTTGTAGCTCTGAGTAAGTTTTGTTTTTTTACTGTATCTCCTTGTCTCTGTCCAACCATTTACACAAGCTTCTTAGGTATGTTACTTGCTTTCCTCTGTCTCACTTGCTTTCAATGTTCTGTGAGTATCAAATTTTCTAAACCCTCTTTCCTCATTATGTGCTCAGATGTTCATTCCCTGGTATTATTAGCATTTTTCTGGTGAAGTACATTTCTGTTGCTTAAAGTCTCTTCATTCTCTACCATAGGACTGATAATATGCAAAAGTTTAGTATTTTATTTATAAAATGTTCCTGTAACTTAATAATTTGCTTAGCTTTTTCATGTGCCTTCGGATTTTGATGTCACATTATCCATCCTCTGTTAAAACACATCCTAAATATTTAATTTTTTTGTAGTTGCTTGTTTTTTATGTCTTAAATTCATAGTTTGCATTTTGGGCTTTTCCTTTTGCCAATAATTTCCTCTTCTTACAATTGGTGAGTTAGTCCTTTAATGACATTAAAAGTTAAACATTAGACAATATATATCTTAGCATATTATTTAGTAAGATTTTGGGTGAATGAATGTTTTGATCAGTAAATACTATCTGTGATATCAAAGTTTGTATAGACAGCTAGTCTATCAAAATATACCCAACTATTTTTCTTGGTTCATTTCTCAGGTTACAGGTTTTTTCTTGGTTCATTTCTCAGGTTACAGGTTTTTTCTTGGTTCATTTCTCAGGTTACAGGTTTGTTTTGTTATCTACATAAAAATTCTGTGACTTCCATTAGTTTGTTTTATCACACCCTCTAAAATAGCCATACACTGACTGATTGAAACCAAATTATGAGAAGTGAAAACAGGTAAGGGGCTACAAAGTACAGTTGGTTTGACTAGAGGGTTTTTACAATAGGGTTTTCTTCATAGTAATTTTCTAAACAAATCAGCTTATTGAAATTTCATCAACTGATTTGTGAAATTGAATGAAATGTAGAGTTTGTAAATCTTGACTAAAAATGTTAGCAATAGATTCAACAATACTAAATACTGTAAGAATTTCAGCACACATCAGCAAGATGCAAAAAAGTCCTGGTATAAGAAAATTTGGCAAATTCTTTTCAGTATTATAAAAAAGATATTACTACCTCTGTTTCCACAATCATTGTTATAGTTAGTGTATGTAAATGTATCAAACATCTTGGGAGAGACAACTCATTATTCCAGGTAAGAAATGAAACGGTCTTTCTATGGTAAACTTGAGCTTAAGAATCTTTAGTCAACTTTGAATATTTAGTAAATATAAATTTGCTGCTTGAATAAATGTAATAAAATTTACCATGCTCATAACTCCGTGTCCCTTTTGTAATGTAAAATGACTAAATTACTGGCTTACTAAATATTTGGGAGCTAATTCTATAGAAATGTTCTTGTGTTCTCATGAATACTTGGCATTCTTTTCTTTTTCTTTATGTTGCATTTGAAGTTCTTACAAAATTTGTTTTAGTTTTTGCTGCAAATGTTAAGTTTTCTATTTTGCTTAAATTTATATTCTTTTCCTTTTCAAATTTTGCAAGTCAAAATGCAAGTGTGTTTTTGTAGTCAAATCGTCTTCAACAGATGGTAATTTAAGCAATTAATTTTATTTAGTTTCAGAAGTTGATTCAAATATATTTCTAACTTAATATCCAGTTTAAAAAGAGTCAATATTTATCTCCTAACATAGTATCCATAAAAAAAAGGTCAGTCTTTTTCAGTTGTTTCCATGCCCATTAGCTAAGGTGTCAAGTTAACACTGCTACAGACAACTGATGAGGGACACTTGTGCTTCTACAACACCCTTGTGGTTTATACTGCACCTGTGCTGAGCTGTTTCTGAGAGAGAGTGCATAATCTGACATGATCAGTAGTTAAACAAAGTCAATATACTCAGACCCTCAGTTACAATGACATGTAATTTCATGTTAGAATAACTATAGACAGTTTGGTCCAAACAGTTTTGTTGCCCTGTTGGCTGGGGCTGTAGAATATGCTGACTGCACCTCTGCAGGGGGGTAAGACCCACTCCCCAATGGGGCATCCTGGGTATGACGATTAATTACATCCGCGTCCAGGGTAAGACGATAAACTACGTCCAATAGCAAGGCCTCTGATAAGGAGGTTTTGAGAAGCGTGGAACCATCTCTTAATTTCTGGTGTTCCCAGGTCCAACCTGACACGGGGTGGTAGCACCTGTTAGGGTCCCAGCTATGGGCAAATAGTTAACCCCGAAACTGAGGCAAAAAGCATTATAAAAGTGTAAAAATAGGTTTTAATACCAGAATTACTTTGTAAAAAATTATTACCAGAAATAAATTTTTGAAGTAAATATCTATTACCAGCAATATATTTAAAAAAAAAATATTACCAGCAATACATGTGATTGCACTCAAAAACATGAGTAATTGAAAAATGGTTCAAATATATATGTATACAGACACACTTTTTTTACCAAACTATCACTATGAATCTATTTCAAAATTTTTGTTGGCATTAAATGACCCACTGAGGTGTTGATATGCCATAAAACACAACAACCAACCAACCAACCAAACAGTTTTGTCAACCCATTTTCACTCAAAAGGAATGGGGGATGGTTTTAAGGATTTTCTCAGCTGTGCCCCAAATAGTTTGTTTTTTGTTTAGTGGCAGCACATCAACTCCTTATGGGTCATTTAATGCCAGAATTCAGTTTTCTCAAGTGCATTAATAATTTCATTTACAAAAATTGCTGGTAATTTTTACTATAAAAATGTATTTTTCATACTCTAATAGTGTTTTGATCCAATCATACCTAGGACAGTGCCCTAAATGGGATCATTTTCTCATGCTGATATTGTCAAGAAGTCACCTCTTTGATAAATCGACCATGGGGAAATTCAAAACCATATTTCATTGTTAGAATGTTGTAGACATTTGGTAATGTGTAGCATTCAGTTTTAAAAAGGGTCAGCTTTTTACATTCTAATTTAGCTTCCAGTTACAAAAGGGTCATTGTAAGATAGTTCCTATGTCATTATTAGTATTGCAAATTCAGTGTACATTGAATGCTCCACATTTGTGGCCTTGTTTCTGACTTGGATTTAGCATTGAGAACTTACTGCAACCTGATGAATAACATACTTATGCTATAGATTATTACCTTTAATTGTGAGATCAATCATTATGGAAGCTCTACAATTGTTGCCCTGTGCCAGTCTAACCTAAGCTGAGTGAAATAGGGTCAGATTACTGGTTGAAATTATAGCATATTACATGCTTGAATTACAGTTTCAAACCCATATAAAAGTCAAGCTTTTTAGATGCTGATTTTAAATATAGGCAATATTAAAAGATTTGTACCAAACAGCCTTCTTAATTATCATTTAATCTTTTGACCCTGTGCTTTACAAGCCTAAACTTACTAAATACAAAATTTACTTCCTATTTTATGAAGAACTGATGTCACAAGAACAACTCAATCACATTTCTATATTGTGGAAAAACTTTATCAGTAATTAAATAGGGATCAAATGGAAGAAAATTCTCAATTGATCACACTTTGGAATGTCTTTAAATAACTCATATTTTGTTTCTCTTCATAAATCAGCATTTTCATAATGACAGACTTATAATTAAACAAGATGTTTGACCACAGATCAATCTTTAATCAAAAGGACTTTCTGCTTGTGGATGCAAATTCCGGATTAACTTTGAATTGAAAAATGATTTGATTTCAACTTCCATTTTAATTACAGAACACGTTACAATGGAACTTTAATTATATTTGTATATATAATCTAGAGATGGAATCAACATCAAACACCCATTTCTATTCAAAAGGGCAGCAGCCATCAGAATCTCCAATTAAACATTTACAGTTTTACAATTATAAGATTTAAGACTTCAAATCGATACTTAATTTGATCAAAGGAGATCCATCCTAAGCTCAAGATTGTTAGACATGTTTTAAAATTTGCATTTATATTGGAATGTTTTATGAATTGAAATGCCAAAAAATTTGAGATAGCAACACACTAGACAGGTGGGGTATATACAATTATTTACTTTAATTTATTCAAACAATTGTTCTCGCTGGTTATTATTGATGCTATAGATACAGCATTTCAACCATTACCCTCTTTGCATCTGCAGGCATCCATTGTTTTCAATTGATAAAAATATATTTATTAATTTGTCTCTATTATGCTAGTTCTAGGATGCCGGGGGTTAAAGTGAGTGAAAAAGAATGAAAAGAATTTAGTGAGGAGAAATGAAGAAAGGATAATAAAGGAACTGGGATCAGGAAGACAAAAGGTGGTATTTGACATTGCATTTAAATTTTTGAAGTTTGTAAGGAAGCAAGAAATCCGAAGGAAGTCCCACAGGTAGTAAGTGCAAGAAAAGAAATTGTTAAAGGAGAATTCACAGTTACAACCAGCTAGTTCAAATAAAATGGTGCCAATAGTTGCCAATCTAGTAGCATGCTTAAATTCATATAGTCAAGGCACCAGGAAAAAAAGCTCATCGGAATAGTTGCCATGAAAATATTTGTAGAAAAGACAGAGGGAAGCCAGATGACATTGGTAAGAAGGTGACTGAAATCAAGACACTTGGTCAGGATTAATTATATTGCAGATCCTTTTTTGAATTTTGTCAAGAATCTCAAGATATACAGTAGGAATACTAGAATAGATATAGTCACATTATTCAATGCACAGATGAATGGTTGATTTATAAATCTGCAAGATAAATTCTGATGAGAAAAATTTTTAGGCACAACACAAATACAGAAATTGAACAGACAACTGCTAGATAACAGCAATGCATATTTATCCAATATCTACTATACCAAAGGAACAAAACAACACAATAATAAAAAAATATGGCATATAAGCCAAAAACAATAGACATCTGAAGATAGCCAATGTGTACTCGGTCGAAATGTTGTAACTATAAAAATATGTACAATAAACAAGATAAAAATAATAGTTTGAATGAATTAAAGTATACTGATATTTCCTCATCCCAGAAATGAAACGCAGGTATTGTTGTCGATATTTATGTTTGACATATTTTCAAGTGGTGGAACTTTGTTTGAGTAAGCTGAATGCATCACACCATACTGACCATAAAACTTATGACCAGAACAAACAAGGACAAAATAAAGCAATAATCAATAGATATTTGATACCAGCTAAAAATAATGAACATAAATAATTTGATGGCTCATTAGACAATTTACGTAAGAAGATTTTTTGAATATTTCATTAGCCTTGAAAATGCTCTAAAGCTTGTTAAAGCATTTAATACAGTAAGTACTAGAATATGGAGTCAATAAAATAAATACAAAATCCTAAATTTACTGTCAGTAAAGCCATACCAACAATATTTACATAAATGAAATAGATATATGTTAATTTATTCAAACTTTGTTCTGAACTTGAATATTAAAAATATTATCATAGACACAATATTTTGCCTAACTTCAGTTGCTCATTTTTCTGGCCAATATGGGATATCTGTTGATCATTGTTTTATTTTGTTCTTGTGATGCTAAACCAACATACATTCAACTACCTGATATAGAGTCTAAACTCACAACCACTAGATAACAGTAACAGATAAAAATCAACAGATCTCCCACATCAGGCAAAAACAATAAACATCTGAAGATGGCCAATGTGTACTTGATCGAAATGTTATATCTATAATATGTACAATAAACAAGATGAGAATAATAGTTTGAATAAATTAAAGTATACTGATATTTCCTCATCTCAGAAATGAAACGCAGATATTGTTGTCGATATTTGCACCTCTTTATATTTGATATGTTTCCAGATGGTGGAACTTTGTTTGAGTAAAATAACTCCCACCACATCACTACCCATGCTGATCATAAAACTTGTGACAGGAAACTTGTTCCAGCAACTCTCAATTAAATCCAGATTCTCTGTGTTCACCAGATTTAAACCCCACTGAGCATGAATAACAAATATAGCAGATCTCATTAAATTCTATCATAAACCCAAATCTATTATAGACATCCCAAGAATGTATCTGGGTAGATATATCCACAGAATGACTTAAAGATTTTGCAGATTCTGTACCATACTGAGTAGCTGTCATTATTCAGCAGTGAGAGAAGTTACACATTATTAGGCATGCATCTTTAATTTTGGCCAACTTCAGTTTATATTCTACATTGCCAGTTTCTTGTTTCAAAAGACAACCAAAGATAAATACTAATTTTTTCACGCTAAGCATTATGGACACCACATGTAACGCTGCTGGTTATTGCTTAAGGCATAAAACTGGCAGCCAACATGCAGTATTGATTTCTACAAACACTGTTTCACCCCCCATATATATATATATATATATATATATATATATATATATACACAAATAGTAAAAAAATAAGATTTAAATATAAAATAAACTGAGGACTCAATGCTAAATTGACAGAACTTAAATATTTTTTTAATCGGTAGAACCCCAATAAGGAAGTAAAGCCACTAAGACACAAGGAGTTAGAGGGTGTGGAAGAATTAGAAGCAGAAACATCAATAATGAATTAGAAGAGAAATGAATAAGCAGGAGGACAGTAGATAGAGGTTAACAGTGCATTTAAATTTTTGCAGATTAAAGTTGCCTGGAATGTATGGAACTGCAAGGGATTTCCACAAGCAAGAAGTGTGAGAAAAAAACTGTTAGCATAGAACATACAGCTACATCTGGCCAGCTCAACTGTAAATTGATGAGATCTCAATGCCAGTCTAGTATTTTGCTTATTCAAAATGTCTGGGTTCCATAGCAAAGATCTCAACCAAACAGTTACCATGAAAGAATATACAGAAAAGGCATATATTACAATGTTTATGTAGAGTGCTTGCTAGTTTTCCTGCAACATAGTCTTCACACAAAAATTACAAAAACTTTGAAAAAATCGAGTTTTTGTACTAGTTAAAAAAATAACTTGAATAACTTTTTATCCGATTTTCTTTAAACATGTTGCAAAAAATTGCCATCATACAAGAAATATGATAGTGTTATTTTAGTCTTGCTTCATTCCCCATGTGTAATAAAAAACCATGAAAAACTGTTAAAAAAGCCCATTTTCTTTTATATAACTGATGCTTTTCAAATTTGCTTGTAAATTACATACGACACACAAATTGTCTTGCGTTAATGTTTGGTTTAGACTATTTCAGTTAAGTTGATGAAATCTGTGACAAACAAGGTCCAAAATAGGCTTTTGCCATTTAACCAATTGTTTCTTCATATGATTCCATGCTAAATTGGCATTCAAACAACCTTTGATGCAAAGATTGTTTGAGAAGTATTATTGAAGCATTAAAAGGGAAAAACTCCTGAAGAGCCTCTTATTAACCCTAGTTTTACAGTAAACATGCAAAGAAGGAGGGGAATGTTAATACATTTACACCTGCAGTCAAATCTAGCTCTGATGCTTCAGGTGGAATGGGTTAACTTGCTTCATCTGTTTTTGTTTGATTACTAGATTTGTGAACAATGTTATACTATTTGAAAGTTATTACGATCATAGGAAATTTACTGAATGCCTAAAACATTGAAACAATTTAACCCTGAGCAGTGACAACACAAGAAGATTTTTTCAATAGAATTCCTTTATTAAGAACATTCAAACACTTGCCAAAGACATACTGCAAAAAAGATGAGAGGCGGTGTAGCTTAGTATATCAATGGATATTTCTAGATTTCTAATATATATATATATATATATGTATATATATATATATATAACTTAATTTACATATATATATATATATATATACACACATTTCATTATATATATATATGTATAAATTACATTATATATATATATGTATAAATTACATTATATATATATATATATACATGCAGATATATATATATGTGCGTGAGTGAGTGTGTGTGTGTGTGTGCATGCATGTGTGCGTGTAAATGGACACTGAATTCAATCTACCAATCTATAACAATAATATATTTGCATATGCTTTGTCTCTGATATTGAGCACTCTTACCCATGCATCTAGTATACCTGACAACAATAATTTTATGATATATATATATATATATATATATATATATATATATATATATATATATATATATATATATTTAATTTACTTCTACTCCAAACATTATTTTGTGAATACCCTTGTTTGAGTCGATGTTCTGTTTTGTTTTTTTTTTTAAGTGTGAATTGCAACTAGCAACCTGAGAGACTTCATAAAGAAATTACACTCTATAGCAGGTTTTGAACCTGCATTCCCTTTTCTAGGAGAAACCACCATGTGATCCATGTGATCCAGTGTGCTTTAGACTGCTAAACCATATATATATATATATATATATATATATATATATATATATATATATATATATATATATATATATATATACACAATTTTAATAACCGAATAGTAACAATGGTGATAAATTAAAGGTGTGTAAAATAAGTTGTATATTTACAATGCATGTACAGCAATATAATTAAATCAAGGGACAATTAAAATATTTTTATACATTAATATTATGATCTCCTTTAATTAAATAAAGCTATTTTTTACTTATATGATGAATAAATTCAATGAATTTGACAATAAAGCCTGTAGAAAATCAAAACATAGCTAATTTTATTCATTTAATTTTATTTTTCTTAGTCATCTTAATTACATTTTGCCATTGAATTGTAAATGTTTTGAATATTTATATTGTTGTTCATATAATTACTGAGTTTATATTACATTTGAGTTTGTTTCAAATTGCTATGGTTACTGTTTTATTCAAGGAAAACAAAAGAAACATAAAACAAAAACTAATCATGCTTGTCATGAGCTGTTATTAGCTACAATAATAGGTAATTGTTGTATTCTGTATATGATTTGCTATATAATTTTTATATGAAATATGCTTTCAAGAAAACAAGAAAATACACACACACTCATACATTATATATATATATAAATAGATAGATATAGATATATATACTCATAGTAAAACACATGTGCATATGTCCCACTAGATAGATTGATAGATAGATAGATATTAAGAATTTTTTATTTATTTTGCACAACCCTGTCCAAAATTGTTATACTTTATTATACTTTATTATACATTTGACTCAAAATAACAATTCCCATTAATACTCGAATCAGGAATAAATTCAAATAAGCTGACACCACAAACTAACACTTTTAAGAATATATAAATTTTATACCTCTGAGATTGAGCATTCCTCCCTCATAAATCAAACATATTTTAAACAATATAATTACACACACACATACATATATATATATATATATATATATATATATATATATATATATATATATATATATGCATATTGTTTTTCTGTATATTTTCTTCATACATACATACATACATACAATGTCATCAACATACATGCCTGTTTTGCTGAATCACAGCTCATCAGTGTGGCTAGGCATCTGGTTGCTTCAAGCCAGGAATGGGACCCGACCAATTTGGCATCAGTCAAAGGTTTTACCTCTGAGCTATCAGCGCACGTACAGTGTAACCCGGATATAAGAGACCCAGATATAAGAGAAACCTGGATATAAGAGAGATTTTCTCTGGTCCCAAATTAGAGCCTGTGTTAATGTATATAAAATAGACCAAACCCGGATATAAGAGAAACCCGGATATAAGAGACTTCTTCTCCGGTCCCGACAACTCTCTTATATCTGGGTTATATATATATATATATATATATATATATATATATATATATATATATATATATATATATATATATATTTAGATAGATATATAGAAAGATAGCAAGAGACACATGGATAGATTCACATATCTATAAATTCTATAATTCTAATATTGGGCATTCTTCCCTTATAAAAATATAGCAAATTGTAAACAATAGATGAGATAATAATATATGTTTTTATATATCAAGAAAAGTATAGAGGAAATTGTAAGACAAAATGGAAAAAGTTTATTTGTGACACATTTCATCTGTTAGGGCTTCATCAGACTGAGTTTGTTGACATTGTAACTAGACATGCACATGAACGAGAGATAACTATAGTTTCAAAATTATATACATATATATATATAAATGGATATATTTAATGATTCCATTTAAGCATGAAACAGATGTTGACATCAATGTCCACTTTTCTATTTACATACACTATCTCTGATATTCCACTCTTTAAAACTATATTTTATCACACACACACAAACACACACACACACACACACACACACACACACACACACACACACACACACACACACACATATATGTATAGATATATATATATATATGCAAGTATTGTGTATGTGCATCTGTGTGCAATTAAATACATACACATAAATTTTGATATACACAGTGAACAGAAGAGTCTACATTCTTCTGAGCTACACTTGAAAAAAATTCTTATTCACAAATATTTCCCAAAAATGGACAAAATGTTTGGCATCGAATAACACATCTTGATGAATTTAAAACTTTGCAATAAGCAGTCTGGAAGCAACGGCTAAAATTATAGTAGTTTCTCTCACACACTCACTCTCTCCCTCTCTCTCTCTCTCACCCACTCTCCTTTATGAGGAAGATGATCATGGCTCTCCCCAATTTCCTTGCTTTCATCATTTTAAGTAACTCTTTACCACCTTTTGTGGCCCTTGTTTAGTTATTTATTAACTCAAACCACTTATTTGATGTTTTCCCCTTTCCTATTGGTCTCAGTAGAAACATAACAAGCAATAACTGAGTCATATTAAATAAGAAGAAAGAATATCTCTGAATATAGGCGAATAATCTACCCTGATAGATTAAATAAAGGGACCAGTTTGAAATTTCCTAAAAGTTACTCAGATCAGGAACAAGCACCTGAAGGATAGTACAATGGATAAAACAGTGTCATAATAACAACAAAGGTGAAGATATTAGTCTGAATGTAAATAATATAATTTTTAATTATATTTTAATTAATTGCAGTTAACCTAATAATTTATTAACTCCAATGAAATTGCTTCAGTTTCTACAATTTCTGGCCTCAGCCAATTATAAAATTAATTAATAATGATTATTTAATTATTTAAATAATTAAATTAATTAATAATTACATTATTAAGTGTCCAAACCACAATAGGATTGTTGCTAATGATTTTTTCTCTGACTATTCTTATACATTTCTTGACCACTTCTAACACTCCCAAAGTGTTTCTATTTACGTTTTTTCAAGGATTGCCCAATTTTGTGATTTTCTTCTGCTAGCTGCTGTGTCTCTCCACAACATCCTATTCTTCATAGCTCTTAGCAATATTTCTCTTTTTACTATTCCTCCCACTCACTGTTCTGGCATCCATTTGCATCTCATTCTGCCTCTTCACGTCATGGGTAAGACGATAAACTACATCCAGTGGCAAGGCCTCTGATCAGGAGGTTTTGAGGAGCATGGAATCACCTCTTAATTGCTGATGTTTCTAGGTTCACCCTGACCTGGGATGGCAGCAGCTGTTAAGGTCCCAGCTAGGAGAAAATAGTTTCACCCACAAACTGGGGTTAAAACTATAGGAAACTGTAAAACTAAGTTTTAATACCAGCAATATATTTTTGCAAAAAATTATTACCACAATGAATTTTTGAAGAAAAGATTTTCACCAGCAATACCTTATTACCAACAATACATTTTTAAAAAAATATTACCAGCAACAAAAATTGTATCGGCATTAAATAACCCATTTAGGTTGATATGCCATAAAAAAATAACTAAATAATAATCTTCTTCTTCTTCTTCTTCTTCTTCTTCTTGTATCCCTTCAAGACGTTGGTGATCACGGCCAAATAAATTTTGTCTTCTTGCTATTTCTCCCAAAATTTTTTCTGCTATCCATTTACTCAAGCCCACTAGGAAGGTTATGTATTGTTTTCTTCTGTTCCCTTTGCCTTCAATCTGTCCTGTGAGTATCAAATTTTCTAAGCTCTCTATCCTTATTATGCTGGTCATTTTACTATAAATAGGTATTATTGGTAACTTTTCTACACAAATATATTATTATACTGTGTTATTGTTTTGTTTTTGTTTGGGGTTCACTATTTGCCTATAGCTGGGACCCTAACAGGTGCTACTACCATGGGTCAAGGTGAACCTGGGAATAACAGCAATTAAGTGTTGGTTCCACACTCCTCAAATCCTCCAATCTCCCAATCAGAAGTCTTGCTTCCGGATGTGCTTTATCACAGATTAAATAAAGGATTCAGTTTGAAATTCCCTGCAGGTTACCTAAATCAATATACATCTGATGGAGTCCAAAGGGTACAAGAAAACACTGTGATAACAGTAACAAAGGTGAGGACAATAGGCTGTAGGTAAATAATGATAACTCCTCGTCCCAGAAATTCAGATAGGTGATCAGGTTATAATAACAACAAAGGTTAAATAGGCTGGATGTAAATAATAACTCCTCATCCCAGAAAGTCAGACAAAATGTCTGCTAATTTCTTCACAAAAGAAGAAGAAACTCCAGATAACAGGAATGTGGTTCTCCAGGAGAATGTTGAAAATACCATGGACAGAGCATGTGAGCAATGCAGAAGTTTTAAGGATAATTATATATAACATCAGAAAAAGACAGTTGAAAGGAAAGGAGCAATTAACCTCTCTAATAATTCAGAACCTTTACTGGCTACAAACTGCCTGCATACAGAAAAAATTGAATTAATGAATTAAAAAATATAATAGTGTAAGAGAAGGATGTGTCCTCTCACCAGACTTACTGAATCTATACAGTGAAGTGATTCTAAGAGAATTAGAATTTTACCAGGATTCAGTATTGGTGGCCACAATCTTAACAACATATGTAGATGACACAAAAAAAAAATATGTTGATAGCAGACACACAAAAACTACCAAAACTCCCACAGAAGGCAGTGAAGGAAAGTGAGAAGAAAGGACTAAATATAAACTGCAAAAAGACAGAATGCATAGTTGTTAGTAAAAGGATGAGCCGAAAATGCAAATTACAAATTCAATCTATAGATTGAGGCAATTCTGAGAGAATTAGGTTTCATTATTGGCAGCAACAATCTTAACAAGATATGCAGATGACAGTGTTGATAAAAGATACAGAAAGGAAACTACAAAAACTACAAAAGGTAGTAAAGGAAATCGAGAAGAAAGGACTAAACATCAATTGCAAGAACAGAGAATGTATGTTTGTTAGCTAAAGGAACAGCCCAGCATGCAAATTGCAAATCAGAGTTACCAAAAGCAAGCAAGTACAATTTAAATATCTGGGAAACGTTTTAACAGAGAAGATTTATTTGGATAGCTAAAGATGCTTTCTAAAGAATTAAGAAACAGGAAAATTTCATTAGAAACAAAAAAAAGACTACTAAACTGCTAAGAAATATCAGTCCTCGTATATAGCAGCAAATGCTGGATACTTTCCTTGCAGATGAAGAAGAGATTTCTATCAAAAGAAATGTAGTTCTGCAGAAGGATGCTGAAAATACCATAGACCGAACATTAAATGTTTTGATATTTTACCATTTGGGAATGATATTAGAATAATTCAAAACCTATACAGGCAGCACAACACCTGCATACAAATAGAAAATAAGTTTAGCAGATATACAAAAATAGAAATGGATGTAAAACAAGGACATGTCTTATTCAACCTATACAATGAGGTAATTCTAAGAGAACTGGAGGTCTTACCAGAATTCATTATTAGAAGCCCAAATCTTGTACTTGCCATCTGTGGAACTCCCTTCTGTAGTTGAAGGTATGCAATTGCATCAAAATATATTTAGTTGGAGGCATACAATTGCATTCAAATTATTCAAATTAATTGTTGTGGCCTTTTTGGGGCCAGAGTAAAAACATGAGAGTGGATTTGGGTTAACAAATATATTAACGAAAATCATTAATAAAATAATATACAAACGAGCAAGAATGTTAAGTCCGAATTGTCAGAGCTGATTGTTGGGAAAAAACTACCTCTGACAAAAGCAGTAACTGCTTTTGCTTGTAACTTGGAAGAGTCTATCCGTGTATGGGTAATTTACCATAACATTAAGCATTCAATCACCAACATTGCACCTAAATCAATGTGCAAAAACAGAATGGCAAGTGACATACAAGACTTGTCAAATTCTTAGCAACAGTGTCATTCTCCTTTTCTAAATACTGTAATGGGTACAAACCCTTTCTGTCTTCTATCAGTATGGCTGATGCTAACCTCCAGGAGAGTGACTCATTGTGCTTTTTCAGGTTAATGTTCTTGGCTGACGTGAAGACTATATTGAATCCATTGCTAAGTCAGCTGCTAAGAAATTTGATTCCCTGTGCCGTGCTAGATAACTTTTTTCTCCTGAATTTATCTCATCTATCTATGTCTACCATTCATCCATCCTTCAAATATTGCTGCCACATATGGTCTGGTGCTTCCACTGTCTAGAGATTCTTGATAAAATCTAAAGAAGAATCAGCAATGTTATTGTTCCTGATCTGGCATCTTGGCTTCAGTCACTATCCCACCACCATAAAGTTGTCTACTTGTGCCTTTTCTATAAATACTTTCATGGTAACTGTTCAGATGATCTCTTCACTAAGGTACTTAGACTTTATGAATTTAAGCACAGTACTAGACTGCCAATGAGGTCTCACCAATTTACATTTGAGTTGGATAGATATAACCGTAAGTTTTATGCTAAAGTTTCTTTTCTTGTATTTCTCCCTTGTTGAACTCTCTTCAACTTTATATCTTTAAAAATTTAAATGCAATGTCAATCACTTTAACTATTATCCTCCTGATTATACTTCTTTTGTTCTCTTTCCTTAGTAATGTTTCTGTTTTCTAATTTTTCCATGCCCAGTAAGCCTTGTGTCTTAGTGGCTTTATTGCCTTGCTTGGTTTGAAATCAATTAAAAAAAAGCATCAAAGGACTTAACCACAGCCACAAATGTCAGTTAGACCTCTTAGTAGACAACTTTCTAGAAAGAGTGACCTTCATAAGGCATTTTATAAGCCACATTTATTTTACTTAACTGTTTGTAGTTTCTGCAATATGATTAATTTTATTTCACTTTAGAGTCTTCTTTTTTCTCTTCTTCTTGCCAACAAGGACATTGTTTCTTTGTACACATGTCTGTTACCATACTACCATTATGATGATGATGATCATCATCACTCATATAACCATCTAATGATAATGGCGACTCTATGAAGCCCACTCTAATCTACTGCTCAACCAACCAATATAATATAACCTGCAATATAATAAATGGCATAAAACCCTAAGCATTTTAATTAAAACATTTAGTGCAATATCACCATGAAATTTATAATATTTTCTATATTACATATGGTCTAAAAAATTGGGGTTCTTTATTACCATTTCTCTTTTGCCCATTTGGAATAAAAAATGCAAGAAGATATAATTGCTATGAACATTGAAACTATATATATTTTAATATTTCTCTCAACAAATTAATTTTAACTCCTGGAATTCAGATTAAAGGAAAGATTTAATAAAAGTTCAACTCTCCTTCTCTACTTGAAAATTAATTGCTGGTGAATGGTTCGGCTAATAATATGTTGAAATAAGAATTTAAAGGAAGTCATCAAAATCCATAAAATAAAAAAAAACGTTTAATCATGGATCTATTTTATCAAAAAAAAAAACAAGAAAAAAATAACATCAAAACAGTATGACTTCTACTTATTAGTAGTCAAGAATACAACGATGAGTCAATTCAATGCATAAGTAGCTGATTACGAGAGACGTGGCGGCAAGGAGAATTCTCATTGTTTAAATTATCCATGAAAGAAACGGCTCAAAAATGTTTGGTTTAGGCAAAATAAAAATAAAAAATAATAGAGGAAAAGGTAGTTTAATTTGTATGTCTAAAATATGTCTACTTTTTGTTTGAATTTCTGGGATGACAAGTTATTATTTGCACTATTTACACATGGACTATTTGTAGTAAAACAGAACCAGTGAATAAACTTATACCAAAGCTTTACTGCCATTTACTCTGACTACTCATCTACTGATGGATACAACAGAGTGATTTTTATAACTCCTAGATCTTAAGGGGAGGTAACTGATGATTTATCAGTACACCATTATCCTCATCTTTGTTGTTACCAAAAACAACAAAGATGTGAACAATAGTCTATATGCAAATAGTGTAAATAAAATTATGTTTTAATAAGGAAAAATACACCCTCTCAAGAATTATTTAATTCTCTAAAAAGATTTATCATTAGTTATTTTTTCAAACTTGTCTTTGAGATTAAGAGGTATAGGTTGTACAATGATTGTCATATTTGAGCTTCTACCTGCAGTTTAGAGACAGGGTAGGTGCAAGGGTATTGTCCCCCCCACCACCATCAAATGTATGATATGATGCCCTCCACTCTACTACATCTCAATTTTCATAAGGTAATATTCATACAAATTTTATTGTAACCTAATTATGTACAATAATGGATCATATGCAATATAGGTGAACATTTCAACTATAAAAAATTGAAAATAAATACAAATTAGAAATGTGTCATAATTGATCATTCCATCTTAAATAAATAAGCAATATTTTGCGGTAAATTTTTAACATCAACTTGAGATCTTTCTTGTTAAAATGTTGAATAATTTTAACACATTAAACATTAAGAATGAAAAATAGTGAATTTTATATCAGGTTTTTTCAAGACTTAGCATGAGAAAAACAAGTTCACAGATTTGTATGATGAAAAAAAAATGAACCCAAAATGATGTTAAAATCTGCAAAAATTTGTTTATCCTTTTATAGTCAGTTTTCCTTATTTTATAAATATAGATAGAAAAAAGCAAATGTTGATAAGATAGTGAGAGTTACAAAGCCCTGCCCGGGGCCACCAATCAGGTCAGTGGGTTTGGGGGTACTATGCACCAGCCCTGCTTAGAGACACAACACTTTCTTTAGCCCATGAACTGTTTCAAGCAGTGCTGACACAACTCACCAAAATCTATACAATAAAATATTTCTAAAGAACTAATGGATTTTTTTAATCCAACATTTTTATTAAATAAAACATTATTATAGTGAATACTTCTATTTGAAAATAAACATCCTTTTTTTTATTTTATTTTAAACAATGTGTATTACGTCATTTGGTCTGTGCATTGAAGAAAACTTAAAGAAAATGTGCTCTCCAGCATGTATCAAACCTGCATCCCCCTTTGTAGGAGAAACCACCATTTGATCCAGCAATTATTAATATGCTATGTCAAAGAAACAAAGCTAATGCTAAAACAGCAATGACTATTTGATAGTCAACAATATATGCTTCCATACCAATTCCCAGTTCGGTTCAGTAATTTTTCTTTGATACTGACATCAGATTACTCAGTATTTCCTGTTGCATTTTGCTTATAGAGGAGATGGGCATTGTCAAGTAACACCCACTGTTCACTGATGTTGTTTCTAATTTTTATTGGGATGTTTATTTTTAAATTTTTATATTTCATGTGGCACAAAGCTGATGGGGAAGTGGGAAAGGTTCGTCCTCACTAACTATCCTACCCCTAGCTAATCTGATTCATGACTCATTCCTTCCTGCAAATGACTCATTCAACAGAAAAACCCATCCATCTTCATTCAACCCATCATATGCCACAATACTACATATTTACAGGGATCCTACTAAAACCCTGATGGCATAAACATTTCACAAAATGTACAATTACCTTTTTTAAAGAAGAACAAGTCTATATTATATATATATATATTATAAGAATAACATAGTGAAAGCAATAGAAAATATTATAAGAATAACATAAAGAAAGCAATAGAAAATTTCTCCACTATCATTTCAAAGAATTATGGCAATCCCCAGATAATAAACTAAAGGAGTCTGTGGAGAGTCATGATCATTTACATCTGAAAGAGATATGGCATTATAAAAAATCCCAAGCAAAGTCCTAACAACCAGGCAGTTTGTGTCTCTGACTGGAGGCAAGTTTTGCTAGTTCTAAATTATGACTAACTTATAAATAGTAAGAAAAACTTTATCGAGTGACTTGTTTGTGATATCCAATAATTCACTAATTAACAACTCTACCTAATACGAAGAACCAATTATTTTTTATTTCTTATTGATTAGAAAGCAGAGAAAATGTAACTATAAATTAATCTGAATATTCATCTAATAAACATTTGACAAAAGATAGGTGCCCAGTTAGAAAAAGTAGAATATTTAACTAAAAGCTTTTCATTGAGATGATTTAAAATTTCCATAAACACTTGAGAATGAGAATAAATTATAAAGGATTTCCCAAGTAAAGACCAAACAACCAGGTTGGTTGTGTCTCTGACTGGAGTCGATTATTGCTAGTTCTAAATTATGACTAACCTATAAATAGTATGAAAAACTTTATCAAGGGACTTGTTTGTGATATCCAATAATTCACTAATTAACGACTCTACCTAATACGAAGAACCAATTATTTTTATTTCTTATTAATTAGAAAGCAGAGAAAATGCAACAGTATAAATCAATCATAAAATGATTTCAACATTTGCAAAATATTCATCAAAGAAGTCTAAACTCATTTTTGGTAAAAAAAATAATGTGTAATGTGACATAAAGAAACATTAATTCTGATAATATTTGAAAGTTCTATTCTATTATTTTTTATCATATTTATAGGTTTAAATTTCACACACATTATATAACTTAATTTCATAGAATATGATCAAAATATTTACTTTAACATAATGTGATGATTAAGAAATTCCACAAGATACTACAGTTTAGTGGGTATAGTGATCTTCCAAACGTAGTTTAGATGTGGCACAAGGCCTAAAGTAGGGGCACCCAGTGAGGATCAAACTCACTACTCAGTCATAATTATTCTAGCGAGACAAGCTTGTTAACCATTACACTGCCTCGAGGTGCTCTAAAATGATTTTCTAAGCTAGCTAAGATGTGGCATAAGGCCAAATGTAGGGGACGCCCATTGAAGATCAAACTCACTACTCAATCATAATTATTCTAGTGAGACAAGCTCGCTAACCATTACACTGCTTCGAGGTGCCTTAGTTTAGTGGATATATGTCTATATTTTTGAGATAAGGTATTGTAACTATTTACATTGTTACATTGTTCAGACTGTTGTCCTCATTTTTGTTGTCATATTCATAGCATTTCAGCTATTGTACACTTCAACCTTCTTCACGAGATTGGAATTTCAAACAACAAAGATGAGGGTAACAGTCCAAGCAATGTAAATAATGTAAATAGTTTAGTGGGTGTTTTAAATCTAATGTTGTCAGTGGCAATGATAATATTAGCCGTTTCCTTATAAGGAAACATTCAACAATCATTGACTGAGCAGCCAGTACTACCGTCAGCAGAAATTTATAAAATGTTTGTTTTAAACAATTTTTCAGGAAAATAGGTTTCTCAAGTCAAATAGTTGTAGTATTGATGGGGTTTTCTTCTTAATGTTTTATTTAAAGTAGTATGGAATGTCAAGAACTTGATTAAATCATTATTTACTCTTTGAGTTTCATGTAATATATTTAGTCATTGCTCATGATCAAAGTTCTCAGTGATGTGGTTTCTCTTATTTGGTACAGTTCCTTGTGTGAGATTCTGTAGTGTCAGTTCAGAATGTTCAAAGAAGAATGGTTATTGCCAAGACCCTCAGGCTTCACTTATTCAAAGCCATTTTTAACCATTGATCTGAGAAAGTGATTGCTTACATCTGAGAGATATAATTCTGAATGGGTTCAGTGCCATGCATGACAGCTATATGAATATCACAATCTGATAAGGCTATTTAAGGACATGACTAAAGTTTTCAGATTAATGTTTTGGTTTTATAGCAATTTGTGACGTTGAGCAAAATTACTGCTAATATAGCCTATTCTATTTTAAATTTCCTTATCTCCTATGCTAAATTTGTTATTTATTTTTTATCCCATGACCCAAAGGGTCGTAGGGGCACCATGTGTACTGCAGCCACAGTAGCAGGGGTGTTTCTTGAGCAAGATAGCCTGATGGAGTCCAACCATCTCCAAGCCAGTTTTGAATTTGAATTGAGTTTTTCCTTCTCCTAGACTGGTTGCCAACAAAGGTTATAGAACCCAGACTGTCCTGCTATTTTACCCATATCTAGAGGAGATAAGAAGAGGATTCATAACTTTCCCATGGATATTAGCATGTAAGTGAATATAATGAATCTGAATGGAATTTGAACTTGGCTCTGATTCCTCAATCCAAGCTGCTAGCCATTACTCCACCATGCCTCCTAAATTTCTTATCAGTCAGTCACTTATGTGCCATGCGTGATACATGCTTGGATGATCATATATCTTTTGATACATGACTGACGAGGCAGATTTTTTCCCATAGTAGGTTGCCATTTCTTTCTGAATTTTTATGATGGAATTGCTTTAAAACACCAGTTCCTATATGATCACCATTGATAAACAACATCAAGCCTGGTCAGTATGAGGATGAGTGACACATTGGGAATACTAAGTACTGTAAGTTTGGATGTGTGGGTGGTATAGTGGAAAATGGCTCAGAATTGTTAATCAGAGTTCCAATTCCCGATGGGTTTGTTGTATTCACTTATGTCCAAATGTATTTCTGCTAATAATTTTTTACAAAAAAATATTTCTGATATTTAAACTTATTTTTACACTTTGATAGAGTTTTAAGCACAGTTTAGGGTGGACCTGGAAACACCAGCAATTAAGAGGTTGTTCCATGCTCCTCAAAACCTTCTGAACAGAGGCCTTGCTGTTGAATGTAGTTTATTGTCTTACCCAGTACACGGATGTAGCTTATCATTGTACCCAGGATGGGATTGTATTCATAGCTTGTTTAACCAAAATAATACCTCTATATAGCCTGCTGAAATTGGGGTACATAATACACCCATGCATCTTATATGCTGTCAAATATGTTATATCTTTCGTGCAGCATGGTGGATCCTAAACTCCAGCAGAACAACACTTTATGCCTTCTTGGCTTCACTGGCATGACATGGAACAACTATATCAAGTCAGTTACTATGCACGGAAAGTTGTATCATGCCAGAAATTTTTTCACATCAGAATCCATCTTGCACATTTATAAATTTACCATTCACCCATGCATTGAATACTGCTGCCACATCTGGTCTGACACTCCTTCTGTACATCTTGAGATTCTTGACAAAATCCAAAGAAGTGTCTGTAATGTGATTGATCCTGGCTAGGCATCTTAACTTCAGTCACTTTCTCACTAATGTGACAGGGATTCCCTCTGTCTTTTCTACAAATATTTTCACAGCAACTGTTCTGATGAGCTTTTTTACCTGATTTTCTGATTACATGAATTTAAGTGCACTTCTAGACTGGCAACTAAGTCACACCTGTTTTGCTAAGTAGATGCAACCCTCACTTCGACTCTAACAGTTTCGTTGCTCACACCTCCCACCTGTGGAACTCCTGATTTCTTGCTTCCTTGATAATTACAATCTTCAAGCATTTAAGTGTAACTTCAATTCACTTCTATTTCCTTGAACCTCTTTTTGGTCCTTTCTTCAATCCTCTCCATTCTCAGTCTTCTCATTTTCTTTCACTTTCACTCCATTTAATCCCCTGTATTCTCATGGCATTATAGTCAAATGCTTTAAAAAATTGTTGTTTCTTTGAGTTTTCTGAAACAACCAAAGTTTTCTTAAATTACAGTATAACATAAAAATATTTTCTTCCGTAACCATTTCATCCAGAGAAATTTGGTTAATTTAGCCAAACACTAATCTTGTTGTTCTTCTTAATTTTCTCTATCATCTTGGTTTTATTAGGTTGTAGTTTTAAAAATACTTCTCTTATCTGATGCCATGATTGTAACAAAGGATCTAAAATGTGATATGAAAATCCAAACATGTATTTGAATAGCAAAAGATGCCTTCCAAATACTAAGCAAAATACTAAGAAACAGGAACATTTTATTACAAAGAAGAGTGTGTTGAACTTTTATTTAATATCAGTCCTCTTATATGGCAGTGAACTTCCTCACAGTTGAAGAAGATACTTCACTCAACAGAAATGTGGTTCTACAGATGGATGCTGAGGATACAATGGTTTAATTATGTAATCAACTGGGAATCAGGGCCAGCTGAAGGTACTGGCATCTCAGGCAGTCACCTAGGAAAACAAGGCTGAGGGCACCACCATATTGTGTTTCAAAACTAAAGCTTATAAAAACATGCTTGTAGTCAGCCATGACTTAAGACAGATTAAATTCTTCGGCTATTTTGTCAATAGAAAATGATCTTGTAAAGAAGATAAATGTAGAAAGGGCCATGAAAAGATTTGCAAATCTAAAGCCAGAAAAAAAAATGTTTTAGGTAGGATAATAAATGTTTTCTTTAGCTTTTCGATGCTTGTACTTAGAATCAGATAGAGACACCTGAAATTGCTGGGATACATAATGTGGAAAGAAGGCTTGAAAAATTTGACACTCACAGGTCCTATCAAAGGTGAAAAGAACAGAAGGAGGCAACTTATGATAAGCATATATAAATAAATGAGAGTGGGGACAGTAAATAGAAGAACATTACTACATGTAATAGGAGGGTGTGGAGAGTCATGATAGCCCAGGTCCTGAAGAGATATAGCACACAGGAGAAGATGAGAAATTTCAAAAATAAATAACAGCACAAAATTATATTTGCTTTTTTTTTCCAGCTTATATTTTTCAGATAATTATTTTAAATTAATAATAAATGAAAGCAAGAAAGAAGTACATCCAAATAAACGAACAAGCGATGATTAAGAAATATTTTAAATAAACAAAGAGTACTTTTATCATCAACCTATTTTGTTGGTAAATCCAAATGACACAATTTGCTGAAATTGAGACAACGTCATTTAATTAAAAATGTCGCTGATCATAAACCTGAAAGCCATTTATTCACCAGGCATAATTAAGTGATGAACTCAAGCTGACAGTCTCAAAGGCACATTAGAATTTATCATATTCACTCTAAGGGAACTGAGGTATAAGTGTCCGGCTATTTATTCATTATTAAGTTAGGAATGTGATTGAGGTCAGTGATGTGCATCATTTGTATTTCTGGACTTCAAGTATTATTTTTTTAAATCCCACCTACTACTTTTTAAATCTATCCTTTTACTATATCAAAAATTATGTATTTTTTTAATTAATTAATAGATATGTTTTTCCTTCTTTCCAGTTTTTCTGTCTCTGTATTAATATTTTTTTACTTCAGTGTTCAGCCATATTTAATAGCTCTGAAAGTGATCTAGCCTGCAATGATTTGTTGAAAAGCCTCTTCATGTTTCATTAATTTATTTTCTTAGACTTTTCTTATTTTTTTTTTTCCTTTACTATTTGTCTTTGAATTATTTTATTCTTTTCTCATCTAACCTGCAGCTGCTTCTCTAAAAAAATGGACAATGTTTAGATACATCTATTTTATTTACATTTTCTTTTTTTCTTTCTGGTTTATATTATTTTTTTATTTTTTTCATTTTTTATTATTTCTTAAAATGCCTTTCTTTTTTTCCTTTCTATTTCTTCCTTTTATTCATTTTTTTTCTTCTTTCCACTTACTGTACATTTTTCTGTTTTTCTTTTGTCCTAGTTCGGTATGTTTTTTTTCTTTTTTTATTCTTAAAATGCCTTTTTTTCTTTCTATTTTTTCCTTTTATTCATCTTTTTTTCTTATCTGTAAATGTATCTTTTGTTTTCTTTTTCCTTCCTTTAATTTTATATTCTTTTTCTATTTTTTCCTTCTGATTTCTATTTATATTTAATTGTTTCATTTTTATTATTTTTTTAAAATGGCTTTACGTTTTATTTTTTCTTATTTTTATTTTTATTTTTTTAAAGTAAGAAACAGAATGAAAGAAGGTAAATTAAAGAGAATTCTAGTATAAAAAGCAAAAACATAACAGCTCAGAAAGCAAAGGAAAGACAAAAAGAAGAATTTGAATAAGAAGTTATTCAAATCTTTCTTCATTCCTTTCCTTTCTGACCAGTTTACATTTTTCTCTTTTATCCTAGAATTATCTTTAATTTACCTTCTTTCATTCTGTTTCTTACTTTGTCCCTATTCTCATTCACATTTTGCGTTATTCTCTTATTCTCTTATTCCCTTATTCTTTTTTTGTTTTTATTCTCTTATTCTTTATTCTTTTTTTGTTTTTATTCTCTCATTCTTTATTCAAGTAATTTGGTAAGTTTTATCAGATTACATTCCAAAGAACCTCTTAAACTGACAATTTGGTAGTTTGATAATTACTACAAAGTACCAAATAAGCTAAAAGGCATTTCCAATTTCACATTTGGTACCTTGAACACAAATCTACATCTTCTTAATGGCCAGTGAGGAATCAAATAGTGTCACATCTTTAGCCATAAGCAAATCATCTCTTTCTAATGCCAAAACACAATGAAAGCTTTATAGTAGTTGGTAAAAACTGATCTTTATCAACATAAACAATAATATGCCACATTTTAAAATACTATGAGCTGTAACTTTGATCAATGAATATTTTTTTATAACAGCCATCTTTCAAAAATTTGTAAGGTGATAAAATTTCCAACTTTCCTTGTAATGACCAATTTACAACATTGATCAAACTTCAGTAACATTAAGATTAATTAATATCTGGTAGATATTCTATAAATTTTATGTAAGAATATAATCATCTTTTTTTTTTTCATAAAACCCAGTTTGAAAAATAATGTCTTATTTATCTTGAACTCAGTAATTGACTAGGTTATATAACCTGTCTTACCATAGATTACAGTTTGGTTGCAATTTGAGGTGTCTCTCCCTAGTGATATAAACTGTCAGTATTTGTTTTTATAATGTCAACCCAAAATCTAAAGGGGGAATGGGTCATGAAAACACTTTCTATTACAAAAACACTACACCTATAATAAATACCGAAAACTGTTTCAATTTGTGGTTTTGAAATTATAGTTGGTTGGTTGTTTTTGTTTAGAAGCATATCAACACCTCTATGGGTTATTTAATGCCCAAATCTAAATAAGAAAATTCAAACTGTATTATTAATTCAAGAGAATGGAATTATTTTATGATTAAATTATAATTACTTAGCTGCATTTTGTTTTACCAAATAATCTTACAAAATCAAACAAGAAGAGAAAACTTGTTTCTCCTTATAAGAAATGACATTAATAATAGCAAATTGATTTTTTTAATTTTTAAAAATATTTTTGACAATGTATGCCATGTTTCAATTATACTATAAAATGTATTTATTGTCGTTTTGCTATAAAAATATTGTGCTGGTCATTTTATTATAAAATGTATTGTTGGTAATTTAAAAAAAAATGTATTCTTGGTATGGGGTGTTCCAATAACTTGGACCAATTTTAAATATGAATTAAGTTGAAGCGTCTAATGATTTTTTTCCTTTTCTTTCAGATTTCGTGGACATTTGGGTGATATTATTTTTCACGCATAATTGCTATGACTTAAATAACATAATCCAAAAAAGAAATAAATAAATTGGCACCAATAACACTGATTTAGTTACTGCTGACTTTGATCTGTCTTAATGAAACACCCTTTATGAAAATGTATTAGTGATAATTTTACTATAAAATTGCATTGTTCTTCATTGTTTTATAAAAATGTATTGCTGGAAATTTAAAAAAATGTATTACTGGTATCTTTAATATAAATATGTATTTTTATATTTTCCTAGTATTTTTTCACTGTTTGGGGGTTTATTTGCTCATAAGTTGGAGCCTGGGAACAACAGTATTTAAGACATGATTCCATGATCCTCAAAACCTCCAATCTCCCAATCAGAGGCCTTGCTGCCAGATGTAGTTTATTTTCATACCCAGAACTTGAAATTATAGTAAGTCTATAAATAGTTTATGAATCAATTTTTTCTTCCCCTAACAAAGTAGGGTAGCATTGGTTTTAAAAAATAAATGGAGCATCAAATCAAATATAGGTATTCATTATTCAGTCAGTTATGTGCCATGCATCTTACATGCTTAGGTGATCATGTATTTTTCAATACATTACTGATGAGATAGATTTTTCCCGCAGTAAGTTGCCATTTCTTTCTGCAGTATACCAGTTGCCATCAAGGTAATAGAACCCAGTCTGTCCTGCTTTTTACCCATAGCTGGGGTCAGAAGAAGATTCATATCTTTCCCAAAAGTATTAGCATGTAAGGGAATGTAATGGATTTGACTGGAATTTGAACTCGGCTCTCTGATTTCTCAATCTGAGCTGCAACTAGTAATCAGTCAATTATGTGCCATGTGTGATACACACTTAAGCGATCATGTATCTTTTGACACATGACAGACGAGACAGTTTTTTTTCCTGCAGTAGGATGCCATTTCTTTCTGCGGTAAACAAGTTGCCATCCAAGGCTATAGAATCCAGTCTGTCCTGTTATTTACCCATAGGTGTGGGAAGAGAAAAAGATTTCATACCTTTCCCAAGTGTATTAGCATGTAAGTGAATGTAATGGATTTGACTGGGATTTGAACTCGGCTCTCTGATTCCTCAATCCGAGCCACTCTCCATATACTCCAACATGCCTCCATTACTTTAAACATTTAAAGTAATAAAAATACATATGCATTGTGTGTGATATACTATCCAAAAGTTCAGCAAATTGAATGCATGAAATAACTGTCTTATACAAATAAAATATTAACAGAAAATGTAGCTTATTTTTTTCATGGTGGAATGATTAAAAGAAATGTATGAAAATAGTCTGCAAGAATCAAGAAACCTGACAAGTTAATGGATTGATTTATCTGTTTGACACCTCTCAAATTCTGGGAAACATAATCCTACAATCTTTTCTAATAAGCTATGCTAATCATGCAAGCCATTAACAGTGGGATTGATTTAAACCAAGTTATACATGAATATCACTGATAAATGAAATTAGCCAACATAATTGTTGTTTCATTTCTTTTGTTATTTTGGATCTTTTCTTTTAATTCATCTCAAAATCTCCCTGAAATTGCTAAAAAAATCTGCATATCCTGATGAAAACATGCTCCAAACGTAATGAAAACAGTTTTATCATCAAAATATTTATGCTATTATTAAGAGCAAGGATCAAAGTATTTTTTTAATATTTAATCAGATTATTTACTCCTTTTTAGAACATTTGAAATTTTAATTAAAAAACTTGTTTTTCTTATGTCAGCATTGTACTAACTTGTAACATAGCAAATTTTAGTCTCTTTTTTGTGGTGACTGATATATTAATTTAGAAATTCTTGCAAAAATCAAATAATTGTTGGATTTTAAGGAAACTTTCAGGACTAATTCACAAATGAATGAAATTATTTTTGAAATATTTTTATTACAAAATTTTAGTAAAAATATATTTTTCATGTATTTCACCCCCTTACTTAATTTTATGAAAACTTTAAAAATTCAACGAGATAATTTTTAGTGAGTATATTTTTCAAAAAATTTCTGTGATTTAAATTCTTCAAAGAATTATTCTTTTAACTAATTCAGAATAGATTTTCATTAAGGCAAACTGAAAATAAAAAACACAATAAAACTAAGACATTATTTAATTAAAAGAGGTTTTAATTGCTTTTATGAATAATATATATTGAAGACAATATTGTCTGAAAAATGAATTTTTACAAAATCTGTTTTCATTTTTTTACAATTTTAAATTGAATAATTTATAAAGTTTTAAAGCTTTTAAAATTCACTTTCAATGGTGTAACTCTTAGAAAATATTGTTATTAAGTAAAACTATATTTACTAATCATATATTGTAAAGCATATTACTATCTGACAATCTTGAATATTTTAAAAAAGAATTTTGATTTTTGTGTGTTTAAATGTCCTAATTTTTCTAAGTATGTGAGTTTGTACATGACATTATTATTAAAAAGTCATGTGTTTTAAGGGTTGGTCCCCCCTTAGGAAAAAACCCTTCATATAAAATTTATCCTCTACTAGCAATTCTCGTCCTGGGTAAGACGTTAAACTACATCCGCTTCCTGGGTAAGACGTTAAACTACATCCGCATCCTGGGTAAGACGTTAAACTACATCCGCATCCTGGGTAAGACGTTAAACTATGTCCAGCAGCAAGGCCTCTGATCAGGAGGTTTTGAGGAGCATGAAACCACCTCTTAATTGCTGGTGTTCCCAGGTCCACCCTGACCCAGGGTGGTAGTACCTGTTAGGGTCCCAGCTTTGGGCAAATAGTTAACTATTACCAACAATACTTTATTGAAAAAAAATATTACCAGCAATACAGTTTTGAAGGAAATATATTACCAGAAACAGATTTTTGACAAAACCAAATATTACCATCAATAAAAATTTTTGTCAACATTAAATAACCTGTTGAGTTTGATATGCCATAAAACAAAATAAACCAAACCAATCTAATCCAAAGAATACATATTCTATTTATACGAATCTATCCTAAAAATGTTGTCAGCATTAAATACCCCATTGAGATTGATATGCCGTAAAACAAAATAAACCAAACCAATCTAAACCAAAGAATACATATTCTATTCATATGAATCTATCCTAAAAATGTTGTCAGCATTAAATAACCCATTGAGGTTGATATGCCGTTAAACAAAATAAACCAAACCAAACAACTAGCAATTCTGCGTCAATATACTTTTTTTTTAAGCATTTCACCCCAAGCAAGGTGGGAGTTCCACTAATACGCAAGGGGCTACAGAGAGTGAAAGTAAGGCAAAAGACTGGGTATAGTGGTGGTGGGGGTGTTGAAAAAAGGATAAAAAGAGGAAGATAATAAGAAGAATGGGGATCAAGATAACAGAAGATGTTGACTGATATTACATTCAAATTTTTGAAGATTATGATTATCAGGGAAGCAAGTAAGAGGAAGGGAGTTTCACTGTTGGGAAGTGTGAGAGAAGAAGCTGTTGGAGTAGAAGAGGAGGTTACATTTAACTGTTTCAACAGTAAAAGGGCGGGACTGGGATGCAAACCTAGTAGCACGCTTAAATTCATGCAGTCAGGGCACCAGTGAACATAACTTGTCAGAGTAGATACCATAAAAATATTTATAAGAAAGACAAAGGGAAGCCACATTACATTGGTGAGAAAGTGACTGGTGTCGAGACCCCAAGTTAGGATGGATCACATTGCATATCTGTCTTTGGAATGTGTTGAGAACCTTGAGATGAACAGTGGGGGGCCACCAGACCATATATGGCAACAGTATTCCATACATGGACGAACGGTAGATTTGTAGATATAAAGGATGGATGCGAAAAACTTTCTGGTGCAACACAGAGAACCAACTTTTCTTGCAGTAGATGCAGCTATTGATTCAATGTAGTTGCTTCACCTTAGGTCAGTGGAAAAAATGAGACCAGGAAGGTGTGGTGAGGCACTCTCATGGAGTTGAGTATCAACTATGCTGATAGGAGGTGGGGATGTTTCTCTATGGTGAGTGAATGACAACAGCTTCATTTTAAATGCATTATAATTACCAAGGCATTTCCTGCTCCAGTCAACGAGAGATTAGAGGTTGTTTTTAAGACCAACAACCAGGTTAACTTTGTAAGCAATGCCAGATGAGGCAGGAGTAAATGGTAGTGTCGTCTGCATAGATGCCTACTTGAGAACTGATTACATCAGAAACAGTGTAGGACCAATAAGTTTGTATGGAAGAAACTGGAAGAGAACTCATTCAGGATAACTTTCATTTCACAGTAAGACAGGAATGACTGGATTAAATCAAATAATTATCCTGTAATACTGTGTCTCTGAAGCTTACATAGAAGGCCAGCATGCCAAACCCTGTTAAATGCTTTCAATATATATAGAACAACATCTTGAGCTTTGCCATTATCATCAAGAGCTTGGTATACATATTCAGTTATGGCCAGAAGCCCATCAGTGGGAGACCAGGCAAAGCAGAAACTATATTGCTTGTCAGGGAGTAGATCATAAGATGTAAGGTATTTAACCACTTCAGCATTGATTAAAGCCTTGAAGACTTTGCCGAAAAGTGGTAGGAGTCTTATGGGATGGTAGTTAAATGGGTCAGATGGGTCTCCAGAGTTCTTAAAGACCAGGATGACAGAGGAGGACTTCCAACAAGCTGGAAAGCAAGAATCAGCAAGGCAATAGTTGTATAGTTTGGAGTGAACTGGAGCCATCTCAGGGGCACATTACTTTAGGACTACGGCTGGTATCCCAGCACCACCACTTGCTTTATAAGAGTCTAATTTAGAGATGATGTTTGATAACATCAATGGGGTTATATGCATCTCACTCAATATAGCCTCAGTTCTTGGGGAAAAATCAGGTGTGGGTACCTCGGATGTGTCATGTTTTGTGTTGGATGAGAATTTCTGAGCAAAGCATACAACTTTATCATCTGAGGAAGTTAGGACTTTCAATTGATTGAATATAGGAAGGATTGGGGACTTGCTGTAGTTCAGCACAGTATTGCAGTGCTGCCAATAATCTTTAGCACTAAACTTGTGAGATACAATATATTGTTTCATTTTATCATCAAACAGTAACTTTGCTTCACTGAGGACACATTTGCACTCATTACAACAGAGACAAAGAGGTGTCTGTTGCAATCAGACGTGCTACTCTGTTATATACAGAAGAGGTGATTTCTATGGGCTATAGTAGCAGAGCAAGCAGGTGAGATCCAAGGAGACGAGTGTGATTTAACTTGGTATTTTCTTACTGGAATGAAAGCCTCAATGCTGGCTTTTAACCAGGAGGAGACCAGAGACTCACATTTTTCTACAAGATGATTAAAAACCACATTCCAAGGGACATTGCAAAGACAGTCACAAAACAAGTTCCAGTCTGGGCATTGATAACAGAAAGATCTTCTGTTAGTGGGAGATTCATGGCTGGAGGGGGAGTAAAAGATGTTAACAGACAGCACTGCATGATCAAAGTCACCATGTGGGCAGAGCTGTGTAGAGCAACAAGAATCAGGGATGGAGGTGAAACAGAGATCATAAAGGGGAGCCTTATCCTCTGGGCTACTGGAAAACATGTAGGAAAGTCAATCACTTGCATAAGGAATTGAGTGATTGAAAAGTTAAGGGTTTGGATGCCAGTGAGATCAGTTACAGAATGTTTAAGCCACATGGTATGGTGGGTGTTAAAGTCACCGAACACGAATATGTTTGCAAACAGATGTAGAGAGATGGCTTTGTCTATATTACCAGAAATGCTATCAAGTACACAACAATCTTGAGAGGAGGAGGAATGGTAGAGAAAGAAGAGATAGCTTACTGAATTGAGGAGAGATAGATGGAGACACATATACAAATGATCTGGAGATTCCAAAGAGTGTTCTCTAGTCAGTGGGAGATGATCATAGACATAAACTCCCAGGCCATACATGTGGGTTTTAGAGCCCATTCTAAGGAGAGTAAGGTAGCCAGAAATTGAGAAATTAGAGGAAAGTGATTGACGAGTTATGGTTTGTCTCACAGGCTTATCAAAGAGGAATGATTCCACACTGCAGAAGTTGGTACAAATAACACAGATGTTGGAGAAGGAAATGTTAAAGGGTTTAGGTGATTTTTTTTAGTTGGTTTAGCTTTATATTTTTGATTGCTTATGGTTATGTTGAGTATCTTGGTAAGGAAATTCAAATGTGACATGAGCAGAGAGGAACTGGTGCAGACTGCAACATAATGTGGCGTCGGGTTGCTCACCAGAGGTGCATGAAGGGACACCTTTCCATGCAAGACATGGCACTGCAAGAACACTGATATTATGCAACTGTTGATCAGAGCAGCCTCTCAAGACACTACACAAGAGTTTGGGCTCTTAACTACCAGTCGGGAACAGTAATCAGAAAACTGCCAACCCGATACCCTCAGTATGAAGAGATGCTGCTACAAACTGCACACATCACAAGAGATTCACAACAGCACAGCTACTAATGCCAGAGAAAAAGAAATGATCCAAGGACCCCTTCCTAAGTAGGAAACAATGAGCCTCTACTCCTGTTTAAAAGAAGAGGGAGGAGTATTAACCAGGCGGTAGGAAAGCCTATCTACTCCTATTAAAAAAATTTTTAAAAAAGGCACAAACTTGTCAACACATTAGGCGGTCAATAAATTGATTGATACATCAGAAAATAAAGACCCCATGGTTAAGAAATGCATGTATACAACATGATATGGTATAAGTAATATTTGTTTCAAATCAGATTAATTTAAATTTAGCTAATTTTCCTCGAATAATTTTTCAGAAATATATATATTTCTTTGCAAGATTTAAAAACAAGAATTAACTTTTGTTTACAAATGTTTCAAAATGACCGATTTCATTGTTTTACTGGAAAAAAAATTGATTCCGATCAATAAAATTTCTGTTTGAAATACATCACAGGCTATTTTGCTTACTGGAAATAGTAAAATTTGAAATCCTTTAGCTTTCAATTAAAGCTAAAATGAAAGCTTCAAGAAAGCCTTTTCATTTTTAAAAATTCATTACATATACCGAAATAGTGGAGGTACATACATTAATTTACCTCAAAATAAAAAGAATTTATATTTATTAAAATTCACACCAAATTTTCTCAGAATGTGGCCCTTCCATTGCATGGTTGGTTTGACATTTGCAATCAACCCAAATGTAGGGAACTCAGGTGTTTTTTCTAAGTGTGGGGTCTGTAATAGCACTCACCCTGATAAACAAGCCAAAAAACAGATTTTTTCTTTTTTTTTTAAATTGCAACAAATTCTTAGCTTAAATATCACCTGCATTTACAAAATGTGAATAACTCTCTGATTTTTGTTAATTTTTCATTCTGAGGGTTGAAGTTGTTGTGAGGCAAGCTAAACAAATTTTGATTTATAATTTCAAAAAGTGCCAAAAATTTAATAAAAAAAACAAACTTTCAGCTAAATTTATTTCTTGAGGCGAATTAATATTTGCAATAAGTAACTTTACATTATTTGGGGTGAATTAACAGAAAAGAAAAGATCAGTTATTATATTTACAGCGTTTGCTTTTTTTTTTCAATGTTTATTTATTAATCATCATGTTTTTAACCTTGTAGATTCCCCTCTAGAGTATAGGAGCACAGATTCACCACACTAAGTGTTACTGCTGCAGTTTTCATAGCAAGTATATTTTTATGGGTGAAGTTGCTATGATGCAATCAGTGCTTTCTTTAAACACTTTGAACTGTCATGACCTTTTTGAAAAATGTAATCAGTTTCATTGTAATGAAGGAATAAAGTTCCCTAAAGCATTTTGTTTATCAAACAGCACTGCACAAGTCAACCAATCCAATGCACTTGGCTCCTGTTTGCAAAAATATCAAACAGAAAATAACCGATGTTAGTAGGACCCATCCACCCAACAAAAATAAGAGTGGCCACTGTATTCTGTCTTCAGAATCAAGAAGCTCACTCACTAACAGAGAGAGAGAGAGAGGGATAAATATGAGCATGAGGAAATCAAAGACTAACCAGTTGAAATGAAAAAAGAGGCCAAACAAACTTGAGAGGTTGGAAATCTTGACTTGGATCATAACAAAAAAGAGAAGCCAGGAACAGGCTAAGAAGGACACTTACATTAAGTAGGTAAATAAACTAACTTAACCAGAGGTGGGTTTCACCCCGTGACATGGACACTGGACACAGACTTCTTTACAGACCTTCTGCTTGTGACAACCTCTGCTTCTGACCAGACCCCTTGGTAAACCGGCTCTTGAAATGCTGCCAAAATGCCTCACAAATGTCATCGGTCAACCTCAGGGTTCATTCCTCTGGGGTCTTGACCTCACAAATGTATCAACTGGAACCTCAACAGATCTCTTCCTTGCACAACTGTGCATCCATATTCACGGCTTCATTAGATATCTTTAATCTATGCCTAACTACCTGACCTTGGTAGTGCTCACTAGTCATGCACTCCAGAGCCTGCCTACCTAAAATTATCCCTAGGGAATCCCCCCAGGGACAGACTATCCTTGAGAACCCTCACCTTTTTAGCCTTATCTTGTGCAAGCTGCCCTCACTAGTTCCCACTGCATTAGTCTAATTATCTGTGGCTGGAAGTCCCACCTGTCCAGTAAAGACAGATTGAACTTTCAGGGGATAACCATTCTAGGCCTAGTATCTAAGTCTTTCTGTTCATAGACAAGTCAATTGTCTGTATAGTCTAACCAATAGAACATAGGACAAGCAATTCTATATTGGCCCCTCTCACTAATATTCTATATAGGTAGTTGGATTCTTGAGTAGACAGCCACTTAAGTGCCCATGTTCACATCTTCCCTATGGTGATTGACTCAGAATCTATTGACAAGACCAAACACGCCAATCAGATAAACCAGGCTACAATCACTAGACCTCCTACTAGCTCCCTGTCCTGTGAGTATCAAATTCTCTAAGTGCTCTTTCTTCATTATGTGCCCTAGAAATTTTAGCTGTCTCTCCCTGAAGTAGAAGTGACTTTTTTGTTTACATTTTCTATAAAACTTCATCATTGCTCCCATGTATGATCAATAGCATTCTCAGTAACCTTCTGTAGAACCATATTCCTGTTGATTCAAGTCTTTTCAAATGAATAGCTATAATTTAAGCATCTTACTTAAGGTTTTAATTGCAAAAAAAATAGTATAATGTTGTTGTAAAAAATACTTTTGCAGAATTGAATACTGTCTTTCTTTTTCATTAGAAAATCTATTTTCAAATTGGTCAAATTTATTTTCTTTCTGTTTGTCTGCCTCTCATACTCCCTTTAACAAACATCCGGCCATTCCCTGACAGACCCTAGGAGTCTGTGAATTTGGAAGAGAGCTGTTCTTCATTGGGTCTTGCTGAACTTGATCAAATAAAAATGAACACATCACTTGTAGACTTTCAATATCAACAACAATTAAAATGAATATCACATGTAACTCAAGGAGAAATAATGACATAATCAACATTTTGACTTTTCATACTACCTTAAAGTTTCAGAAAAAGAGTAACGAAATTGCCTTCATGGCTACTATTAGAGGAGGGAAGATAAGAAGAAAAAAATACACCTGCCTTCCTTGTGACTGTTTTTATTTTACTGATCATGCAAATTTTGGACATCATATGACTTACAAGAGTCACATGCCATATTTTGCTATCTTATTAAAAGCAGCCCTTTTTGCTGTAGTTTTTAGATTTTTTTCTATTTTCATTGGAGTCATCACTTCTATCTATACAATGGTTTTTCTAAATCAGAAAATTTACCAGACCTTAGACGGGAAATCCTACCATCGGTCACAACTAGCAATCTGTTGCAATCTTCATAATCTCTCTGAACCTTTGGGATAGGCTGTAATTTCTTTCTCCCTGTGTTAATTGCTGTTGTTGGGCCAAAGTAGGATTGTTACTTCTTGGGTTTCATTACTCCTCTATCTACTAAAATCTTATTCCTTTTCCCTCTCTTAATATCTGAGGGATTTTGCTAAAAAAGAAAAGGTGATGAAGTAAAGTCCTGTCAATACTAGAAAGGGTAATAACAGTCTATCTTTAGAAGTCCATTTTCCTGAAAAACTGTTTTAAGACAAATATTTTATAAATTTCAACCAACTATAATGTTAACAGTGTGATCAATGAATGCTGAATATTTCCTTATAAAGGAACAGCTAATCTCCCAGTTACCATTACCACATATACAAAGCCATAGTTAGATGAATAGAAGACCTAGGCTATTCCACTCGTGAGGTCCTTCCAAATCCCCCATTCTCACGAGCAGATGAAAATGGAAGAGTGTTAAACTAAACAATTTGAGTAAAGTCGAGGATGATGACAGCTGTTTAAAATTCCGCAGTTGACAATACCCGCTCTAAAGGATATAACAAGCTATTGTTAAATGCAGTATGTGATTGACAAAAATGCATGAATGTTAAAATTTTAAAAAATCCATAAAGAAATCAATGCTAGAATTGATTTATCGGCTTAAGATGGAATTATTTTGAAATGGAATGTAAGGAAAATTACTGAAGGGTTGTTTAGAGTCTATAATGTGTTATGACAGCATATGTGAGAAACGCCTCTGACAGTGTCAAAAATCTTATACAATTTGGCTGGAGACCTCCTAGATCTTGAGACTCTAAGCTTCAGCCTGCTATGCCAATAGGTAAATCCAGAACTGCACATATATATATATAATGGAGTCTTCAGTCATTTTCTGAAAAATGAGGGCTTAATGTTATGTTCTGCCCTTGATGCTCTACTTGCGTTTATGCCTTCAATGACTTTTAAGGTTAGCTTGAGGTCTACACTACATTCTATATACAGGAAAAGGAACAGCATTCCTTTTGAAAGCTGCAGGAATGTTAGAGTAATGTTTATTGATCTGTCTTATAAATTGTAGATATGACCTCTCAAAAGTTGTAAAACCTTTTATGCCCATAATCTTCCACTTGACATGATCAGAAGTTACTTCCCCAAAGTATGACAGAGGGATATCAATAGAATTTAGGTTTTGCATAATTTTATTATTCTACCTCAAGAGGGGTGTTCTCTCTTTTTGAGAATTGTCATGCAGTTTACTGTACATGAGGATTTCTAGTGTGTTTTCGTAACACGTGCTCAACATGACAAGCCTAGTGAATTGCATTAGAAATGTTTCTATGTCTCTAATTTCACACTTTAGAAACAGATTAATATTAGATATTTGGTAATCCAGATTATAACTACAGATTGTACATAAGCATGACTTATCGAAACCATAAAATTGTCAAATATGGGGATCCAGTATTTGGAGCCAAAGAGGAAAGTTGTAACATAGATGGATACAAAGTGCTATCCAAAATTTTAGGAAATTTAAGCTAGTAAATCACTCAGTTTAAATATATGGAAAGTGTTTTAAACTGTAAAAATGAAATCCAAAGGTGCATTGGGATGCCTTCCACAAGCTAAGCAAAGTATTAAGAAATAAAAAAAATATATAATTAGAAACAAAGAATACTGAACAGTTATGAAATATCAGTTCTACTATATGCCAGGGAATGCTGGACAATCTCCTCATAAAGAAAGAAAAAGTATTGAATCAAAAGAAATATAGTTCTACAGAAGGATGCTGAGAATAGCATGGATCATATATGGGAGCAACGATGAAGTTTTATAGAAAATGGAACTAAAAGGGACATTTATACTTAAGCTCAGGATAAGACAGTTGAAATTTCTAGAGCACATAATGAGGAAAGTCTGCTTAGAGAATTGGATACTTACAGGATTTTGTGACGTCAACAAACACTTGTTGCCATTTTTGTAATGTCAGCAAATACTTGCTGTCACTTTCATAATGCTCATTTGTAGTAGAGACTTTGTAATCGCAGATACAACTATATCAATGTCATTGAACAATACTAGTGTCAGGTGCCTTCAAATAACACTTGCACTAATAGTACTCGCTTGATAATACTTGCTCAAAAAGTAACCACCGAATAGTAATCCATAAAGTGATCCAAATAGTAATCTATATAGTGATCACTTAGACACCATGCTAATTCCCATAGATTTATTTCTGTTACCATCGTGTGATCTACTTATTCAAAATGAGATCACCTGTGTTTGCACTCTGGTGATCTGTGTTCAAACTTCAGTGTCAACAGTGACACTTGATTTCTATATAACACAAGACAAACTGAAGGCAAGACAGACAGAGGAAAACCAAATATAACCTACCAAGCAAGCTTGAGTAAATGGATGGCAGAACAAGGTTTAGGAGAGATAACGAAAAGATAAATTTTATTAAGAACTACAAAGGACAGGAAATTGTGGAGAGCCATAATCACCAATGTTCTAAATAAAGAGACATGTCACATAGCAAAGAAGAAATACAATGTGAATTTTATATATTTATTTAGAGGTTGCATTATTCCAGTTTGTTTGATATAGATATTACATTTCAATGTTACAAATTCCAATCCAGATCCAAGATTAGTTATTCAAATCCAGGTTTCAAATGTCAAATGACATAAAATTAGGCATAACTTGAAAAAGCTACTAACTGTTATCTTGAAAACACATGTGCATCCATGTATTTGTGATGGCTAATGACTTTTGAATCAAGTATCACTATTTCTAACACATTAACATATAAGTTAAGACAACTACTGCACTCATAATTTTTTACTGTGACACAAATTTTATATTAAATCTGACATGTGAATCACAAAAATACATTTTTGATTATTATTATTATTATTACTAGGTACAAAATTATTACTATATTCAAAATGAAATATCATACAACAAAAATAAATATGAATTATTTGATACAGAATAAAAATTTGAATACAGAGTAACTTCGCTTCTCAAACATCTCACATGCCAAACAAATTGGTTTTCAAACAGAAAATTTGAGATGAAAATACCTCAGTTAGTGAACAAAATTTCAGTTCTCAAACAACATTGCTGAACCAAGCCAAACCGCATTAATCCGAACAGAATCATTTTTGCGTCAACCACTTTGTTGTATCCATTCATGTGTTGTGCTGTACTTTTCTTTTCCAATTTTATTGTAGTTGTTATATACCGTACATATAAACACTAATGGGTAAGTCCTAATCCTCATAAATACATTGGACACTATTATAAGTGGGGGTAATATGCTATCTAAATAATCTACAACTAGTAGTGTTTTACCTACTTCATGTTACTGGTGCATATTGTATTTTGTTGATGTTATAAAGATTATGATCTCATTTTCAACCTCTGTTTTAGTTATTCCTCATGCCTAGGTTACAACAGAACTGTGCCTTTTTTACTCTTCATTAGCTCTTAGTAATGGCCCCAAAGAAATTTAGCAGTGATACTGCTAAAGGAAAAAGAAAGGTTGAGAGAAAAACAATTGAAGTGTAGAAAGGAATCATTGCAAAACACAAAAGTGGTATTCATTGAGGAGTTTGAGACTACTACAAGTACCGCTTCTAACGATAAAATTGCTATTGTTGATGATATTGTCTCTATGGGAAAAACTATGGGCTTGGATGTCGACAGTGAAGATATGATACTGAAGATCACCATTCTGAGCTTACCACCGAAGAGCTTGTCAAAGTTAACTCCTCCTTAATTCCCTAATTGTCACTAGGGGTCACTCTCCCTACACTATAAATACTGTGCAACTTCTTGCTTCATTCTCTTTTTACTTTGCATTTCAGTGGACACATTTGAAAATGTGATCTCTTGCAGAGATCCGCGTTTTTGCCCACTCATGAGAAAACGCCATGAAACACACATACACGTACGTATGAACATTCACCAATATACAAACTCTTTACATTCACACACAAACACAAATGTTGATATCTTTGTCACTTGTAAATTTGGTGTGTAATACATATATTTGTTGATATATATACATCGGTCTTGTTTGTTTTCTTTACATCTTCGGTTGGACTCAACTTGAGTCCACATTGTTCTTGTAGTTGAACCTTCTAGCAGGAATAAACAGCATGTGTCCCTAATTTAACAACACATAAGCACACGGTCATCTACAAGCTCGTACACCTTCAAAATGAACAGTAAAAACTTTGGCTGAGAAAATGTCTTCTGAGCAGGAGGAAGAAGGAAAGGGGAATGTCCCAAATTCTTTAATCAAGAAATTTGTGCAAAATGGGGTGATGTGAAAAGTTTTGTAGAAAAATATCTTCCTTATACAGTGGTTGCAAATAGAGCAGTAAACCTTTTCAATGAAAAATTTTACAATGCAGACATAAAAAAGAACAAACATTGGATGGGATTTTATTGAAAGAAAAAAGAAAATAAGCCCAATAGTGTAAGCATATAAACAAGCATCCATCTGGTGCTTGGAAATTATTTAAACTCTTTTACATTAATAGTAATGGGGAAAATGATTGGGTTCTCTGATAATTCAGTTTTAGAACAGAATTTCAGAAGAAATTATGGTTAAGAACTGAGGTTGCTCTGTACAATAAATAAAATCAGTGAAATATGTATAAATGATCTATAAATTTTGTGATCTAATATACTAGACTCTCCCGTCGATTTGACATATGAGGGTCAAGTAGATCAGTTCCTAGGAACTGACAACCCGACACCAGCACATGAGATTTGATTATAGTGGTGAAGGTTTTGTGCAGAACCATCCACACTTTTTGAAATGCTGAATACAAAGACCTGGTGCTCTACGTGTTCCAAAGTCCCCAAACGATCTTAAGAAGAACGCAAGATATAGATGAGCTTGGATTGAAACCCGACTGATTCAGTGGCAGTCAGATTTCTGAGCCATCAACACCCCGTTATATATATATATATATATATATATATATATATATATAGTTAATGATATTGTTTAGGAATTAGGATCAAATCTTGGTCCTAAGGAAATAAATTATAATAAAGTACCCTTAAATTTGTCTTAAATATATATATATATATATATATATATATATATATATATATTATAAATTAATTGATTTAAAATATTTTTTTTTTTTTCGCTACACAGTTCTAACCATGTTTCAAAAATGGAAGCTAAAAGCCCCAAATTTAATTTTGTAATTAAATTAAAGACATTATTTCCATTTCATCCTCAAGCGAATTTTGGAGTAACTTTTAAAATTACTGGGTTTTAAATACAGAGCTAAAACAAAATTCATGTTTCCAAGGTTACAGATAAATCTATTTTGCTAAACTAGGGGTGTCTGGGTGTTCAATATGTCTATATTTTAATGTATCAGTTATTGCTAATATTAATACTCTGTAAATTTACATTGAGCACCATTTTGTAAAAATAAAAATATCTATAAGAACACCGGATTATATATCTTACTGTTCTTTTTTTTTATATATATATATATATATATATATATATAATGAGTGTATTTTTGGACAGCAAAAAATAAGCAAAATATCTTTAACCAAAAATGTTCATTGGTTTTTAAATAAACTTCTATAAAAACATACACATACAGACACACACACACATACATATATAGTGAGAGAAACCTACACAAAGTGCGATGGGTAAATTGTTTTCCATTTTATATTTTTAATTTTGTGAATGTGTGTTCCTTGTTTTTGATTTTATTGACACCATAGTATTGTAGCCCAATGAATGATGTAATTCACTTCCCCAGAAATTTGGAAATGGCCTGCTGTACTGCTTAGCATTTGCACCAGAAGCTCCAGTATGAACATTTCAGAGTTTTTGGTTGTCAATCTGAGAGCTCAGTGCAGAGGATTCAGAAAGAGTTGGATGAGTCTAACGGTGATTACGAAGGTGTTTGGAGTGATCACTAGTGATGGCAACATTATGTCTCCATTCGTCTTCCCACAGGACCTCAGACTAAACATGGACAAATGCCTTGTGAAGGTAGTGTTGCCCTGAATCAAGAGGGTGGCTGCTGGAAGACAGAATGTCTGGCAAAAAGACTCTGCACCATGCCACACAAGCATGAGTATCCAGTCATAGCTGTCAGACATTTTCTGTAACCACATCACCCCTTTCATCAGGTCACCTAAAATCTCGCCAGACTGCAACCCCCTTGATTATTATATGTGGAGATCAGTTGAGTGATAGACCAACAAAAGGATTATGACAACACTCACCAACTTAAACAAGGAGACTGTCTAGAAGATTTGCAGGAGATTCTGAAGTTGTCTGGAGGCCATGTTTGAAGCCAATGGCGATTTTATTGATTAAATTTACTCTTTAGTATTTCAAGATATTTTTGTGTAATTTTGATAAATATGCCTGTTAAAATTTGATATCAGTGTTATTTTGATTTTGATTTTTGCATAATTTAAATGACAATTTATCCATCGCACTCTCTCTCTCTTTCTCTCTCTCTCTCTCTCTCTTTATATATATATATATATATATATATATATATAGGAAAAACTGACAAAGTAGAAAAAAGTTTTCATGTGACACATTTCAATTTTTAGGACTTCATTCATTAGCCGAATCTCATCATACAAAAAGTTTTTTCCACTTCATCATAGATTTTCCTAAAATTGTTCTTTATATCTAAGAATTTACATATTGTTTTTTCCTATATATATATATATATATATATATATATATATATATAATTTATATGCATATATATTAGTTAACCTGTTTACATGCATTGATTGGATAAATGTTTTTAAATATAGTATAGAAACATATATTTGTGTGTGTGTGTGTGTGCAAATGTGTGTGCATAGGTATGTATGTGTGTGCTTAAAGATACAAACATACAAAAGTAAAATAAATGCGTTGATATATTTGTAAATGCCTAGGGACCATTTTTTTTTCTGTGCCAGTCAGTTAGTAAGCCACAAAGCGTCTGCCAATTTATGAATAGAGCATCTTAGCTGTCGGCTGCGCCCAGGTATTTGTACCTTCACAGAAACAGATGGCATTCCCCATCATATTTCACTCTTAACACAGACTCACCATCCATGCAACCTACAACTCCAACTACTGATGCCTTTGAGGAGTAATTAAGTGAAGTTTGTGCAGCTCAAGATCTTCAGGGTATGGAGAGATGAAAAATAAAAGGTACAAAGATGAAGGAAGCACTTGTTGTTGACAGAAGATCTTCAGGGGAATGATAAGTTAATTATTTCACCCTTACATCTCTGAGCACCTAGTGTGTTCGTTTGCTTTGAGAACATTTTAAACACAATCTGTACATGATTAGTATCTCGACTACAAATACATGAAGTGATCATCATTGATAATAAGCTTGAAAGTTCTCAAATAAAAGAATTCTATGCAAAACTTTTTCCCTTTCCAATTTATACAGAAAAGAACCAAAACCACCCAAAAATTTGAGGTACTGTGTTTCAAACTTGACGATGTAGTATTGCAGTTTTTTTGGACTAAATAAAAATGGAGCATTCAATATTCTGCAATAATAATTAAAATTTAATTTTTAAAATTTTAGGAATGACTATCTATCTATCTATCTATCTATCTATTTATCTATCTATCTATCTATCTATCTCCATCTTTTCATATCTATATATCTATCTCCAAATTCTATAACATTCTAAAAAGATAATGAAGAAGACAATGTGTATATGCCACATACTGTAATATTTCCTTCATTCTATGAAAAATAATTAAAAGTAGTACTCAAGAATAAAGGTTACACAACTGATTTTTAAGGCAAGATGTCCAATAATTTTGTTGTATGTTAGATGTTTTTTGGTGTATTTTGTATTATTGTTTGACATTGAAATAATTTTTGTGGGCATAACTGCACATTCATTCAAATCCATTATTTCATCATTTGTGAAAAAATGCGCATGAAGTCTCCATAAAAATTAGTGGTACTGTAGCTTTATTTGTAGTTATGGAAGAGTGAAGGTGAATATATATATATATATATATATATATACAAATTTGATGTTAGATTTCTTGCAATTGAAAGAATTTTATGCATATTATGTCAGTGATAATTTATGAATTACTTTATCTTTATAAATATCCATATAAATAACATTAAGGAGTAATGTGTATAAATAGGATATAGAATCCAGATAAAGTCTGATAAATTTTGACAAATGGAAAACAGTTTTATTGATTTGATTATGAATTTTGCCATCTTTAGATAGGCTTCCTTAGATCAGAACAAAAGAATTATATGTGTGTGTGTGTTTTTGTGTGTGCTTCAAAGTTAAATTGTTAATACTTTTTCACAAAGCTGGCATTTCTTGCTCATAATGAAAGAACAAAATTATGTCATTTTTTTTTAAAGCTGTTATTTCAATTTATGCTTCTTCTTTTCAATTTTCTTGTTTTGCCAAAATTTGTTTATAATATTCTCCCAGCTCTTCTGCATTGAATTCAAGATAACTCCCTATCCAATTTTTCAGAATGGTTTGAAAGTAAAAGATTCACATATTTTAGGTCTGTCTTTGAGTTTAAATATGAAATAAATATAGAATTAATATAAAAATTAAATAATAAGTATAAATATAATATTTACAGAATAAATGAAATCTAAGTATAAAAGATTAAATACATTATACCAAAATTAAAGAACAGATGAAATAGGAGAATTAAAGAATAAATTAATGGATTATAGAATGAAAACATAAGTATAATATTTACAGAATAAATGAAATGTAAGAATTACAAAGGCAGACTGAAAAGTTCAGATACTGACTAGTAATGCGTAATGCTAGAGATGTGAAATCTTGCATGCATTAATATCAACTCTTCTTATTAATAACTGCATTGTTTATTTCCAGGTAAACTGACATCTGTTTAAAGAAGACTTCAAAAGTAACTAGTAGCAGCTTCTTTTGAAAAGGGATAAAATTTGGTACTGTGGTTTTATCAAGTTCCAGAAAAACAGTTTAGCCCTAAGGATACTCATTTTGACTTGGTTGCTATATTAGAGGAGGACATCTCAGCTTATTCTACAGTGCAATAATGGGCAGCTGAATTTAGGAGGGGAATGGAGAGTCATGAGATGATCCTATATCTGGACATCCTGCAACTGCCATCACCAAGGAAAACATTGATCGGGTTCACCACATCATGATGGATGAAAGGAGATTGACTATAAATGAAATAGCCAGTGCTATTAGCATATCCTGTGAGAAGGTTGAGAATATTCTGCACAATGAACTTGGCATGACAAAGGTTTCTGCTTGATGTGTTTGTCTTCTGACACCTGATCAATGTGCACCAGACTGATCACATCATGGGAAAATTTGACATTGTTTGAGGCAAAACCATTCTTGGACATGCCATCTGAACATCCACCAAATCTATGACAGTCTTTCTCATGTTTTCTCTCTCATATGAGCTCATCGAGCACAGTTTGTTTGTCACTGCCACCATGCTGAGAATGAGATTGTTTCATTACTTCTACTCTGGAAGCCTGCATCAAACCTGACCAAGGGCAGAAAACTATCATTCCTTGACATCATCTCAAGGGATGTGGGCACTGGTAGTCAGGACTTGGAGACAGCAATGAAGGACTGGGAAGTCTGGTGTAGTGTTGTGGACTCCATGATCTCAACTATGGTTGACACATCATGATGATGTTTGAGGCAGATCCAACTGGTTTTCTTGGATGTTTCCTAACCGAGTATGTGTGTTTGGTTCATCACGTTGAACCAGAGACAATTCACACAGTGGAAACAACTCTTTTCATATGCTTCATCTAAGAGAAGGTGATGGCCTCAGTTTTTTGGGATACAAAAAGGCCATACTATAAATGAAGAGTACTCTGCCAACTTGCTGATGCACTTATAAAAGACTATCAAGACCAAATGCCTAGGAAAACTGATGAAATGGGATTTGTTGCATCAAGACAATGATCCAGCAAACAAGCCCTTATTTTCAATAGCTGCTGTGCATGACTGTGGCTTTGAATAGATTGATCACCCTCCTTATTCTCCTGATTTGACTACCATCTGTTCCCCAACATGAAAAAACACTTGGCTGGAAATGAGTATTGCAATGATGATGACGTCATATCTGCTGCTGCTGAATTTTTTAGACCTACAGGATGAACAGTCTTCTTTGAACAGACAGATGTCAGTTTAACTGGAATTAAACCATGCAGTTATTAATAAGAAGAATTGAAATGAATGCATGCAAGATTTCACAGCATCATTTCTTTACAGGCAGTATATGAACTTTCTATCCAACCCACATAAAGAAAAACAAATTACATAAGAATTAAAGGATAAAAATATGAGCATATATGAGAATAAATTAAAGATATTTAAATAATATAAAAAATCAAGGAATGGATAAGTCATTAAAATTAAAAGAATAAATAAAATATAAGAATCCAAGAAAAAGTATAAGAATTACTGGTAAATAAATTTTTAAAAAATTAAGAAATCAATTACATATAAGAATTAATGAATATGTATAAGAATTCCAGAATAAATTAAGTGTAAAAATTGAAGAATAAATAAAATACAAGAATCAAAGAATATGTATAAGAATTCCAGAATAAATGAAGTGTAAAAATTAAAGAATAAATAAAATTAAAGATAAATCAAAATAATAAAAAAATACTAACATAATAAAACTCATTAAAATATGTAATTTCTGTATGGTATTTTTCTGTTAACATAAATTTTTTTTTTTGTAGTTTCAAAAAACTGTTTTGCAAACTGAAACAATTGGAAATGGTCACTCAGTATGATTTTCTTGTATCTTTATTCCAAAGTATTCCTTTAAAGCAGAATTTTAGGAACGGCTCAGACCAAAGGATAGCCACAAGCTATCAGTCTCAATAACTCATTCATTTTATCAATGTAAACAGACCTTTAATAAGAAAGGGAGCAGACAGGTCATGTCCTTAACAAATTCTATTAAGGATGCCAAGAATTTTTATCAAGTTTTGAATGTTATATTTTTAAGAAATAATAGAAAACTTACAAAGGAAATATTACAAAACAAAGTAGACATTTTCTAATCTGAAACAAGCAACAACAGCAGAAGAATTGAATGACAAAAAAGATTTCTATTCAGTAACGGTTCTTTTGGAGTGTATCAAAATTACTTTCATTTTTTTTTAATCAACTATAATGAGGAAAGTGGGCTTTGAGAATTTGATATACAGGATATATTCAAGGAAAGAGAGACAGAGAAAAGCAGTAAATAACTTACCTAAGCTTGTGTAAATGGTTAGCCAAACAGGGACTAGAAGGAATCACAAAAAAAAACAAGACTTATTCAGAGATACAAAAGACAGGAAGTTGTGGAGAGACGTAATCCCCCAAGTCCTGAAGAGACACATCATGTAGAAGAAGATTATATTTATTGAATCTTATGTAATACTTAATGGTATTTTTTTATTTTTTTTTCTTAATCTGTTTAAAGTTTATTTCAGCAGAAAAGCCACTGACTTAAATTGCTTAACCCAATTTTTTCAATCATTTCAAAACAAACAAGGCATGCAAGGGGTTACTGAGCATGAAACAAAATGAGAAAAATAAAATATTATTAAGGAGCGAGAACAATAAAAAAGAGGAATTAAGAAGAAGGAAAGTAAAAATTGATATTACATTTATATTTTTGAAGATCAAAATTAACTGAAATGCAAAAAGTCAGATAAGAGTTCCACAATCAAGAAATGTGAGAGAAAAAAAAAAACTGTTAGCACAGAACATGGTTATATATAGCCATTTCAACTGTAAAATGATAAGACCTATCTGCCAATCTAGCACTATGCTTAAATATGTAAAATATAGGAACTAAAGGGGAAAGCTCATCAGATCAATTATCATGAAAATAATTATAGAAAAGGCATAAGGAAGTTACATTATTATAATGGGAAAATGATTGAAGTCAAGATGCAAGATCAGGACTGATAAAATTGCTGATTCTTCTTTGGATTTTATTAATGATCTCTAAATATATAGCAGAAGCATCAGACCTGATATCATAGTAATATTCAATATTTAGATGAATTGCAGACTTATAAAATTGTAAGATAGATTTGGGCAGTATGGTCAAATATTCCACCATTTCCTGAATTCTATGAGTGGTGTAACTGGCTTTGAGGCATACTTTTAAATAATGGCTGAAAATTACCAGAATTGCAATATATGTCTTCACCAATATAACACCTGAAACAAAAATACAGCTGAAAACTATTGATAATGATATATATAAAATAATACAATGCAGTTTTTAGATGAATGGATGAATAATCATACTGGTCTATGCATATATCATTTGTCATTGTGATCAAATCCAAATGGCTTGAATAGTTCTATTTACATCACAATTCCTATCCAATCATGTATATTCCTTCTGATTCATTTTACTACATGTTTAAAGTCACATCACATTGTAACACCAGTTCCTGTACATTCATCAAAGTTAAGCAATGCCTGGTCAGCACCTAGATGGGTGACCACTTGGGGTTACTAGGTGGTGTAAAGGATAATGACTCAGCCAAGTTCCAATTCCAGGTGGGTTTGTTATATTCATTATACCCTTGAGGAAATCCATCTCTTCTCCCCACACCTATGGGTTAATTAGCAAGACTTGTATCACTAAATCCTTATTATCCCCCCAAAATATTCTTCTGATCTCAAAATATTTTTTGGCTTTAAATAACCTGCAAAGGTTTGGATAAGCCATATAAATGAATCAATCAAACATTTTACTACATTACTTTACTGTATGACTGTCAGTTTAATTGCTACATCTGCAAAAAATCTTCTCAGATCTCCACTAGATTTTTCAGTATCTTTATATATACCAGCAAGGGCAGCATGGCCTTTGCAGTAACAACTCTGCCTCAAATCTCAAATTCACCAAAACCATGGTCCCAAATCTCTTAAGGCTATGACCCCAGGCCTTTTGGTTCTATTGTTTTCCTTGGCAAAGTTCTCATATTTCTTTTATTATTTCATTTCTTATCATAATTAGCCTGTGGTCTGCTTATACAACCACATCTACAATATGGCATTTTATTTTCCTTATTTTCAGATACCATATTCTCACTATGATGAGGATGGTTGATCAAGATATCAAAGTACACATTTTATTCATTTTCTGTTTTCTAAAACAGCCTCTAGTCAGTGCCTATACCATTTGTTTGCATAGTGAAACCCAAAACATTTGCATAGTTCCCAGTATAAGACTATTCCTATCCTCTCATACCTTTTTTTGTATTCTCTTTGAGTCTGCTTACAGTCTTCACTTATAAGCTGGTTTACATTTTAAACTTTTTTTTATTGTACTTCTACAAAACCTACATTTTCTGTTTTTCTTGGATTTGTTTATATATTCACTTCAATATAATTGGTCCTCATGCATTTATTTGAGGTTGCAATGATGAGACATTCTGCTTACCTGTTCAGGTGTCTTTCATTTATTATTATTATCATTGCAATAATAATAATAATAATAATAATAATAATAATAGTAGTAGTAGTAATAGTAGCTGTTGTTGTTATTATTATTATTATTATTATTATTATTATTATTATGCACTTACTGAATGTCCCCATCAGCCATAACTGATGATTTACATTGGAAATGAAGTGACAGCCAGTTTCCTCAGTACTTGACCACGGATCTTAGTATCCTTACAATTTTTATCACTGGATGCTTCCAACTCTTTCAATGATCTCCAGTTTTTACCAGATTCTTAAATGCTCTAATAACAACTATCACCTTCTTGATTCATAATTTCTTTTAGTTCTCCGAAAAGGTTAAGATACGTATCTATATTTACACTTTCTTTCAGATCTTTCACGCATATCCTATGGTCTGCCAAAACAATAAAATCCACAATCTTGCATGTTTTCTTCTTTTGGTTTACTATTAAGAGATCCAGTCTTCTGGCCTGGATCAGGTGATCTATTTGAATCTCAGAAGATTTAATGTTTCGTTCTCTAGGACATATCCTGGTCTCTGGATATGCCACTGCTCCGTCTGACTAAAATTAAAATTTAGCCATGTGCATAGTTCCCAACAGATCACCTTTATCACCCAATCATGTATGGTCTTATGTTCTTTTTGGGTCAATTTGCAACATTCACTGATTATATTATTATTTCTACACAGTGTATGTGAAGGAGAAAATGGTAACTTACCACATCATTCAGAATGCCCCCACATCACATGCCTCTATTGTACAAAGGACTACTCACGCAGATGTGGTTGCTAGTTATGCAAATTTGTTTCATTCCGAGCCAGATGTAAGTCCTGATATCTTGTAGAATGTTTTAAAAATTCCCGTGTTTATTACCAGAGGGAGTTGTTGTTGTTGTTGTTGTAGCAGCATGTTAGCTGGGCAAAGACTTTACATATTTTGCAAATTTATGGATTTTGCAACCTGCTCTTTCTCTTAAAATCTTTCAATTGCTATTTTTCTGTCTTATCAGTCATTAGAGATATAGTTGGTTTGTTAGCACCATTTTGCATCAGTACAAAGAGTAGCAAAGAATTAACCTTGAAATACTAACAAACTTTCTTAGTAGGATTGAAATGCTTAATATCTGTCAAAGTAAATAAGTTTAGCAAAAGTTTGATATAGTTTATAATAAAAGAGATGTCTTCAACACCTGCTGTAGTGCAATCATGAGCAAGCTCAGCTCACAAATCCGATGTTAGGTGAAAGCTGACATTGTGGCTTTTGTGCCTTTTTCAGAAATACAAGACAAATCCACAATCACCCCTGTATATTCAGCTTCTATAGCCCCCTGGAATCACTTTTTCTGGCTATACCAATGTAATAGCTCTGATCCCAACATCCACCGTTTTGTACTTGTTCATAATAAGTGCAAACATGTCCTCAGAAAGACAAGGTCATTGCCCACTAATATAAGGAGGTATTGCATAGCCTCTTACAAGTTTGGTTCTCGTGACTATGGATGTCTCTGTATTAAATATGAGTAAGCTCTCAATCCGACCTCTCTTCGATCAGTTTGAAGTGCCAATAAAGTAGAATGCTTTGACCATGAATTCTCTTCCAATTCAACTCTCAACATCAGGAGTTCTTTTGCCTATTTATAAAATTGCATCAGAAGGTTTGTTTGATAAACAATTATTATAAGGGTAAATACTGCCAAAATACTTGTGGGCATAGAGACATGTTATTTTTGGACTATTTAGAAAATAACAATAACTCCTTTCACCAATTTCCACAAATTTGAGAAAAACAGAATTGTGAGCCAGTGTGAAGTTAATTTCTAACCAATGAAACCTAGTATTCAAAAATTTCACACCTCAATGTGAAATTTAATTTTGAATCTCCCTTACAGATATGAACATAGAAGCATACTGCTTCTTGAGTTTCAAAACAATTTCAGAGGCCATTTTGATTTATACATGCATACAATGGAATTGACAAAAACAGCACTCAATAGAAGGTATTAATCAGCAACTGCCAACTAAGTCCTTTGTCTACAAACTCACAAACACATTAGGCTAAATAAGTCTGTACACACATTTCACATTGCCCTAAGAATGCTTCACTGAAAGAAAAATTGAACCCTTTATTGTCATTGTATATTTCTGAAAAGAATATATAAATGTTATTTCAACTCACATTCTACTTCAACTTTTCCTCCAGAAAATAACCATTTTTATGTTTCATTTAAAAGATGTGCTGTTGTTGTAGTTGTTAAGTGTTTGGAATCCTGAAACTTGAATAGCAAGACTCTCACCTTACTTTTCCCAAAAAATAGCTCAAAGATATATCATGGACAAAAATTTCCTCAAATTTTTCCATGGACTTTGCAGGAACACAATGCTTGTGAGCAACTGAAGAAGTGTATGAGAAATATTTTTATTTTTGAAATGATCATTGATATTTTTTTCCAAAGTATATGAAATGAAGGCCAGTTATTTCTGACAAAAAACTATAATAATGGGCTGAATTTAGCACATTATGAGATAAGTCAGTATTCATTATAGACAGCTTCTTCAAAAGAAATATTACTTCAAGGAACAAACTCCTAAGAGGATGCTTTCTTGATCACTACAATCTTAACCTCTTCAAGTCTTTCCTACATATCCTCATAATCTGTACTTTTATTTCCCCCTCTTATATTCATACAACTTCATTCAGTAGCACTCTACCATGAGTGGCTTTTGGGCCTTGTATTTTTTCTGCTATCACCTTCAGACTTGATTCCCACAAAGCATGTGGAATTGAAGGTATCACTGCAACTGTCCTTAAGAAATATACTCCTAAACTGGCCCTTGTTATTTCCAAACACTACAATAGATGCTTTAGAATTTCTTGCTTTCTGTCAATACAATCCTCTTCTATAGTTCCTTTTTTAAGAAATCTGGAGAATTGTATGATCCTTCTATCAACCTGTTAGTCATCCACCTTTCTTTGGTAAAGTACTAGAGTCTCTAATAAACACTGAATTCAAGCATTTCACTTCACATGGTCTTATTTTAAACCAAAACTTTTGTTTCTCTAGGTCAACATCTGATGTGTCAATGGTTAGAGTCTACCATGTTTTACATAAGAATGGCAAAGATTGGGCTGTTGGTTTAGATATTTCAAAGATGTTTGCCAAGGCTTGGCTTATTGATCTTCTTCACAAGTTGAAGAGGTATGGTGTTTCTGGCTGTTTTTTTGTTCAATCTTGCTTATCAAACCTAGTAATGAAATTTGTCTTGAACTAGGGTAAGAAATGGCTTATAAGTTCTAACACCTCTAAGACAAAACTGATCTCTATTAACCTTCTTAAAGAATCCTCATTTCCTTCCATCAGCTGATGCTAATCTCCAAGAGAGCAACTCATTGCACTTTCTTGGCCTTCCACTGATATGAAGTGGAATGATTATATTGAATCAGTTACTAAGTCTGCTAAGGAAAATTGGTTCACCATGTTGTACTAGACAGTTTTTCTCAGAAGAATCTATCTTGCATATTTATAAGTTCACTATTCATCCATGTATTAAATATTGCTGCCACATCAGGTTTGGTGCTTCTGCTATATATCTTGAAATTCTTGACAAAATTCAAAGAAGAATCAGCAATTCTATTAACCCTGATCTGGCATCTCAGCTTCAGTCACTTTCCTACTGCTGTAACATAGCTTACCTTTCCACTTTGTTACCTCAACTGTTACCTTCAAATTTAAGTGTCAAACTCATAATTTCACTGTTGAAATTACTAGGTGTAACATTATGTTTTATGCTAATACATTCTTCTCTCATACTTCACACCAGTGGAACTCTCTTCATGTTAACTATGATCTTAAAAAATTTAAATGTAATGTCAATCATTATATTCTGTCTGCTTGAATCCTGTTCTCTTATTGTTCTCTGTTCCTTTCATTCTCAGTAACCCCTTGCATCTGAGTGATTTTATTGCCTTGCTTGGGGTGAAATTATAAAAAAATAGTAATTTCAATTGTCACTTGATGTGTGATTATTATCACACTATACCAGCCTAATTTAACTCCACTGATTTATTATAGTAGAGATGTCATTAAATGACTGTATCAAAGACATATATTTTTTTAAAAGATAAGCAAAATAGCATGAAAAAAACTCTTTAATATCTGCCTCATCTCACATGTAAGTAAAAGTAATAAAAACAAGCTATTTAAACAAGAATCAAGTAATAATCTGTATTTATAATACTCAATTGAATGTCCTTGCAGAACAAGTGTTCAGAGAGAGATCCTATTAATAAAACCACATTAAAATACTCTTATTGAATGCAGGTTATCCAATAGAATTTATTAATAACCCAAGATTATGGGTTCTTATTGAATGAATGTTATGCAATATATGTTATCAATAACCTGAAATTAATGGAGCCTTATTAAATGAGCCTTCGGTTATAGAATTTATCAAGAAGACCAAATTAAAATCTCCTTATTAAATAAGTATTAGGTCACTGAATCTTGCAAAGAGATATGAGTAAAAGGTCTTTCAACATATTAGAATTAAGATCAGGTATGGTACTTAATTTAGTTGACACTGACAGCTCAGTATTGCAACTCTTGTTCAAGAAATGGCTGTTTATTATGCAGTGTTTCAAAGGACAGTTGTAGAATTTCAAAGTTTAATCAGAATGGCAGCTTTCTTTTGCTAATTTTATTAAGATTTCTCTATTATTTAAGGGAAAATACTTTTTTTTAAAGGTTTCAGAGTATATACATTTATATATGGTTAGAATGTTAGCATTCTAGCCATGAGATCTGGGTTCAAGTTTTACCCTGATCGATTTGTCAGGGAAGTGACTTTTTGATATTATCAGTGTGGGGATGTGATCCCAGCATGTGGCACTATTGGAAAATGCCTAAAACTCATGGAAAAAGTTCACCCAATTCAAGTGAGTGAAATTTTATAGATGGAACTGTTTGGTAATCATCAATGTTTGTGCTCTTATGAAGTCACAAGTTATCGTGACTGAGGCTTTGAGTGTACCGGCATTGTTCAACTACTGATCATGCCAGATTATGTATTCTCTTCCAGAAACTGTAACTAAAGCTTGCTCAGCAGAGATGCATTATAGATTGGTTCTGTTCTGAAAAAATACAATGTATCTGAGCAGTCATCTGCAATAGGTAAAATCTCACCAGCCTAACAGATGGGTATGTTTGGAAACAAGTGGCCAGCCATTTATATAATCAGCAGATAGAGTTCAAATTCATGCTGAGACCATTATATTCATGTTACACTAATGCTTTTAGAAACAGCAGGAATCTATTTTCCCCCACCCAGCTGTAGGTTAATTAGTAGGGTCGATTGGGCTCATTAGACTCTGTGAGGCACTCAGACTATGAGAAGGATAAACCATAATTCAAACCCCCTGTGAATATATCATGAGCCACAGATTTTGGTTACTAAAGTGGAGTGAAAAATGGCTGTGATAAATAAAAATAAATGTTAAGTATCAAAAGAAAACATACACTACAGGCAAAAAGTTTGGGACTATCCTGTATTTTTTAAAAAAAACACCTTATAATGAGATATCTTTGTATTTTTTAACTTCAGTAACTACAGTATAGTTGCTTTTATTTTTCAGTCTTTTTCCAGGTTCCTATTGCTACCAAATAGTACATTTTCCAAACAAAATGAGTTCATCTATTTTAAATAATAATGCATTTGTAGAGCTCTAATTCTAGATGGGGATGTATTGTGGGAAAATTAAATAAAACTAACAAATAATAAAAAAAATTTTTCCCATGATACAATTAAAAAAGGAACTGGAAAAGATTTTTAGCCACCTGCACAAATTTTATAATCTCACTTGTGGAAAGAACAGAACCTCTCTCTTTTCTACTTCCCAACTACAGCATTTGGGCATGTTTTGGCATCCCTACCCATGTAGCAAGTGAATTGGTCATTCCAACTCAGCACAAAGCTGACTTGAGCTTGACCATTTTGACCATTGTTATTTTAACTTACTCTTGAACCAAAAAACAAAAGGGACATACCCAAGAAAACTTTGTTTCACTACAGTCAACATAAAAAGAATAGATGTCCATAGTAAAAACCAAAGTTTTTGTATGTTTTTTTTTATTTTTCATATGTGAACACTCAGCCTGTTAACCTCCATAACAGATATCCCATATCAACCAAGCAATTAACACCTAATGATGGCCAGTGAGTACTTGGCTGAAATATTGTGTCTATAACATCTATAATACTGAGAACAATATTTCAAAACAAAGTACACTGCAAAAAGTGTTTGTGGCTAACCAGTATTGCTTTAAAAAATTGAAATGAGATATTTTTCTATTTTTTTTAAAGTAAATGATAAAATTTCAGTAACTACATCATATTTGCTTTTATTTTTTAATCTTTCTCCAGGCTCCTCTTTCTACCAAAATGTTCAAATTTGGATTTGTCTGTCTACAATATATTTTACTTTTAAGCATTGGTGAACCTAGATGGGTGACCGCTTGGGAATACCAGGTGCTGTAAACTTGAATGTGCAGGTGGTGTAAGGGATTTTTTTCTTTCTATGTGCCATGTCCTTTCAGAATGTAGGGGATCATGGCTCTCCACCTCTTTCTATCCCTTGCAGCTCTCAACAAGTTCCTTCCCTCTGCCACCCCACCTCAAACCATGTTCTATGATCCACTTGCTTAAGGGCATTAGGTATGCCATGAATTGTTTTTGCTTGTCTCTCTTTCCCTCTATTCAACCCATGAGTATCAGATTCTCCAGGCCCTTCTTTCTCATTATGTGTCCCAGGAACTTCAGCTACCTCTTCCTGATGTTAAGTATAAGCCTCCTCATTGTTTTCATCTTCTCTAAGATCTCATCATTGTTCACATGCTCGTCCATGATATCCTTAGCATCCTTATGTACTGGACATAAAACTGGTTGTTCATTTTTGTATTGTTATAAAGTAATAAATGGATCCATCCCATAATTTTCTAATATCTTTCACATAAAGTGTTACTGCAAAAGCTCTCTAGCTATGGAATCACTGTAAGGGTCTTTTCAGTTATAAAGTCCTTTCTAATGGGTAGGCCTCTGATGGAGAGTTCTTTGAGTCCCAAGTGATCAATCTACCAAGTTCTGCTTCTCAGTTCAACCCACTTCCTATTTTACTTAAATGATTTGAGAGTATTTTCTGATCGTTTGTGAATATCTATACTGGTATACAATCGCAATGAGTGGATGTTCCCTCAGGCAGCCCAATGCCTTGAGTGCCTATTGGAGCTTAAACTCAGACAAGACCTCAACTGGAATTTATACATACAATACATTTCAAGACATAGATTGTCATGGCTCTCTATCTCCCTCTATCCCATGCAACTCTCAACAAGTTCCTTCCCTTTGCCACCGCCCCCAGACCATATTCTGTCATTCACTTGCTTAAGCCCGCTAGGTATGTCATGCGTTGTTTTCCCTTGTCTCTTTTTCCCTTTATTTGACCCATGAGTATCAGATTCTCCAAGTCCTCCTTCTTCATTATGTTTACAAGGAACTTCAGCTGTGTCTTCCTGATGTTAAGTAAAGCCTCCTCCTCATTTGCATCCTCTCTAAGACTTCATTTTTGTTCACACGCTTGGTCCATGATATCTTTGATGACTCAGAATTGGAAATCTAAGAGATGAGTTCCAATTCCAGTCAGATTCATTATATTCACTCATGGGTAAATACCCCTGGGAAAAGCATTGATCCACTGCTTCACTCCCAAAAATGGGTTAATGGATCTCCAAAAATTTTTACTATCAAAAAATATTTACTGGTTTTAAGTAAGCAGCAACAGGTTGATAAGCCATAAAGAAAGAATGTTCTTATTTTCCTGAATATTTTTCTCATTGCTAACATGATCCTCTTTATTTACTATCAAGTAGCTCACCATATATTGTGGCTGATATGTTTGTTTTATGCAAATTTACAAGATATGACAAATGCTTTATATAATAATACTTTCCAAATGTACAAATATTTGTGATGATAAATATTAAAAAGGATAATGGATCATTTACCATCAAAATCCAAAAAGGCTCTGTAATGTTAACGATCCTGATCTGGCATCTCGACTTCACTCACCTTCCCATCACCATGACATGGCTTCCCTTTGTCTTTTCTATAAATATTTTCATGGCAATTCTTCTGATGAGCTTTCATCCTTAGTATATCAACTGCATAAAAATGTACACTATAGTTCAAATGCTTGAGGCCACCCCTGGTAATTTTTTAAATTGGCCCCAAAAGTAGTTGTTTTGTACTTTAAATAATAGAAAATTAGTATCTGTCTCTATTTCTAAAATGATGTATTATGTACACTATTTACATTATTTGGACTATTGACCTCATCTTTGTTGCCATATTTATTACGTTTCTGCCATTGTACGCTCCGGCCTTCTTTAGGTGGTTGTAATGTTGAACCAAACCCTTTATTTCGCTCACTGGGGTAGGCTGTTCTAATTCAACGTGCCATGTTTAATGGATGTCAGTTATCCGTTATCTCCTGCTAATTCCACTCTCCAAGTTCTCCACTTCCTTAACCAGGTATTGAACTCACACTCTTTGGGTCCTGTCACTGGATCTAACCAACACCTTTATCCATTGTGCCATGTGATTAATAGTTTCTTTTCTCACCTGTGGAGTTCTTGTTTCCCTGCTACCTACAATCTTCTAAAATTTAAATGCAATGCCAATTTTGCTCTTTCCAAGAGCAAGCTTCCAATTTTTTTTCATTTTCTATGTCTTCCTGAATCCTTTTCTTTATTGTTTTTTTTTCCTTTCACTCCCAGAAACCATTTGCGTCTTAGAAACATTATTGTCTTGATTAGGATGAAATAATTAAAAAAAATCAATTAGCTCTACAAGAGAAAAGCCAAGGTTACAGAGAACAATCAAATAGAAGAATTCATATAGCTGCTATAAATACAGAGATGGTTGGGATATTAGTTTAAATTTAAACACAGTGTGAGGAAAAATTAGACAGAACAGGTGTTGTAAACATTGTTGAATGGTGAGAGAATTAAAATTGCCAGAGGTAAGTTTATGTCATGGCTACAACAGAGACAGAGAAGTGACCCTACTGGCAAAGAATCAGTATTTGAAAATGTCTATAATGATTCCAATATCTTATATGAAGGTGCTTAAAACCATGATTACCTTATAGCAACACAGCTGGAAATTTAACACCAAGTTCCAGGATTGAAGTCTTTTGCAAAAACTTAACCATATTTAAAGGCAAATAATGTTCTACTTTGTCCTGAAGGGACACAGGTGATTATGGCACTCCACAACTTATCCTTTGTCACTCTTAGTAATGTTGGTCTTTTTACTACCCCTCCCATTCCTTGTTCTGCTATCCATTTATGCAAGCTTGTTAAGAGTGTTATTTTCTGCTTCCCTTTTAGCTTCAGTATTTTCTGTAAGTGTCAAATTTTCTAAGTCTTCTTTCTTCATTAGGTCTCTGAGAAATTTGAACTCTCTTTTTCTAATTCTAATTCTAAGTGTCCTTTTTGTTCTTATTTTCTTTCTTTGTTGCTTACATGCTCTCTCTGCAGTGTTCTCAGTATACACCTGTAGAACATCTTTGTTGCTTCAAGTCTCTTCATCTGTAAGTAAGGTAATTATCCAACATTCACTGCCAAATACAGAAACTGATATTATATATCATTTCAGCATATTTTTTTGTTTTGAACCAAATTTTTCTGTTTCTTAATATTTTGCTTAGCTTTTGGAAGGCATTTTTTCTACAAACATTTTTCTGTTTATTACTACTTTCCTGAGTTTTTGAAACGTATCTCTTGCTATTCCAATGTGTGTTCAGATTTCAGTGTCACAATTTCTGCCCTCTGTTAACTCCTTCCCTGGGAAAAACATTTCATTTTCAGATAAATCTTTTAGTTGATTTTAATATAGTAACTAAGAAACTGAGGCACCTTGAAGTACCTGAGCATTAGCTAATACCTCTACCAGACATATGAGTTGGCAACTGGACTCATTTCAAGCTCAGGACATAAAAAGAATTAAGATTGACATAAAAAGACATCTGTAGCTGGTTTTGGAATTTTATGTTTTGAATGTGTTTGAAAAAGACACTTTCAGTTAAAATGTATATCCATGTCCATTCTGGGAAAGGAGTTAGAAAAGACTTTCTAGGTATTTAAATTTCTGTTCTAGCATGATTTTGACATCTTCAATTCATAGTTTGCATCTTGGGTTGTTCATCTTGCTGATAACCATACATTCTCTTTTTACAATTAATGTCCTTTCTTACTCCTTTAATTTACTAGACTGTCTAGGAGTTCATGCACTTTTCTTTCTGTGTCTGCTATCAACACTGTGTCATCAATTTCAATTTTCATTAAAATTTTCACAAAAAGACTTCATACTATTTACACTATTTATATCATTCAGGCTGTTAAACTCATCTTTATTGTCATATTCAAATTTTGGCTGTTGTATGTTCCAGCTTTCTTCAGGTGATGTACATTGGAATTTCAAACTGAAACTTTTATTTTGTCCACCAGGGTAGATTGTTCTAGTTCCACATGCCATGCCTTTTCTGGATATCTCAGCTTTAGTTATTTCCCTCAGCTCTCCACAATTTTCTGACCTTTGCAGCTCTTTGTATATCAGAGCCAGGACATGTCATGCTATTTCCATGGAGGTGAAATACCTTCATTTTCCATTTGTAAGGAGAAAGTTCCACTCAGCTTTTTCCCAAGAACTGCTACTTTGTAGGACAGAACACTACAATCTTTACATCTTCACGTCAAGGATCAATTATTATCTCTCTTCATAATCTTCATTTCTTATAATCTCCTATTTCACTCATACCACACCTCATTCATCATGGCCATTTAAATTTCTACCTTGTGTTTGGTGAACTTTAGTCTGAAAAAATAAAAGGTCAAAATTATATGGCTGAATGATCAACTGTCATATCACTCTTTAAGTAGCACCATTTGATTGCAGGTTAATAAAAAGATTAAAGTGTCTTACAAATTCGCACATAAATTTGGTTGATTTTATTTTTACTAATTGTTAAAAAATACAAGGCCCAAAAGCCACTCACAGTAGAGTGCTACTAAATGAAGTTGTATGAATATAAGAGGGGGAAATAAAAGTACAGATTATGAGGATATGTAGGAAAGACTTGAAGAGGTTAAGATTGTAGTGATCAAGAAAGCATCCTCTTAGGAGTTTGTTCCTTGAAGTAATATTTCTTTTGAAGAAGCTGTCTACGATGAATACTGACTTATCTCATAATGTGCTAAATTCAGCCCCATTATTATACTTTTTTGTCAGAAATAACTGGCCTTCATTTCATATACTTGGGAAAAAATATCAATGATTGTTTCAAAAATAAAAATATTTCTCATACACTTCTTCAGTTGCTTGCAAGCATTTTGTTCCTGCAAAGTCCATGGAAAAATTTGAGGAAATTTTTGTCCATGATATATTTTTGAGCTATTTCTTGGGAAAAGTAAGGTGAGAGTCTTGTATATCACTTCTTAAAAATATATTTTCAACCAAGAAAATATTACTGTAGAATTATCTGGTTCTTTATTTATCTGGAAACTTATTGGGATCCATCTACTCAGGTTTTTCTTGCTATTCAAGTTTCACCATTCCAAACACTTAACAACTACAAAAACACCACATCTTTTAAATGAAACATAAAAAAGGTTATTTTCTGGAGGAAAAGTCGAAGCAGAATGTGAGTTGAAATAACATTTATATATTCTTTTCAGAAATATACAATGACAATAAAGGGTTCAATTTTCCTTTCAATGAAGCATTCTTAGGGCAATGTGAAATGTGTGTATAGACTTATTTTATAGTATTTAGCCTAATGTGTTTGTGAGTTTGGACACAAAGGACTTAGTCGGCAGTTTTTGGTTAATACATTCTATTGAGTGCTGTTGTCTATTCCATTGTATGCATGTATAAATCAAAATGGCCTCTGAAATTGTTTTGAAAATCAAGAAGCAGTATGCTTCTATTTTCATATCTGTAAGGGAGATCCAAAATCAAATTTCACATAGAGGTGTGAAATTTTTGAATACTAGGTTTTCATTGGTTAGAAATTAACTTCACACTGGCTCACAAAAATCTTTTTCTCAAAGGAGTTATTGTTATTTTCTAAATGGTCCAAAAATAACATGTCCATAAGTCTTTTGGCAGTATTTACCCTTATAATGATTGTTTATCAAACAAACCTTCTGATGCAATTTTATAAATAGGCAAAAGAACTCCTGATGTTGAGAGTTGAATTGGAAGAGAATTCATGGTCAAAGCATTCTACTTTATTGGCACTTCAAACTGATCGAAGAGAGGTCGGATTGAGAGCTTACTCATATTTAATACAGAGACATCCATAGTCACGAGAACCAAACTTGTAAGAGGCTATGCAATACCTCATTATATTAGTGGGCAATGACCTTGTCTTTCTGAGGACATGTTTGCACTTATTATGAACAAGTACAAAACGGTGGATGTTGGGATCAGAGCTATTACATTGGTATAGCCAGAAAAAGTGATTCCAGGGGGCTATAGAAGCTGAATATACAGGCTACAGGCGTGATTGTTGATTTATCTTGTATTTCTGAAAAAGGCACAAAAGCCACAATGTCAGCTTTCACCTATCATCGGATTTGTGAGCTGAGCTTGCTCATGATTGCACTACAGCAGGTGTTGAAGACATCTCTTTTATTATAAACAAACCTTCTGATGCCATTTTTATTGGTTGGTTGTTTAGTTGGGTTTTATGGCATATCAACCACTGTATATCATTTAATACCAAATCTACTAGTTATATATATATATATATATATATATATATATATATATATATATATATATATATATATATATATATACATACACACATACATACATATATTAAATACATAGTACTATTAAACGTATAGCTGGCAACATTATTTTTTCAAATACATTATCAGAGACCTTGCTGTTGGACATAGTTTATCGTCATACCCAGGACGCGGATGTAGTTTATCATCATACCCAGGACGCGGATGTAGTTTATCGTCATACCCAGGACACGGATGTAGTTTATCATCATACCCAGGACGTGGATGTAGTTTATCAGCAATTTTATTGGTTAAAATATATATATATGTAAAATTTAATTTCTATAAACTCACCAATTTTTGCATCATAGGAAGATTCTCTTCACTAATTGACAAAAAGTAAGCACTGTTTTGTATCACAAATTGTCATATTTGCTAAATATATAAGACAACTTGGAAATTTTTAACTTTTTCATGTTTTACCAATGATCTAGTGTCATTAGAAAAATAATTTTATTACATAAAGACATGTGATTCCTGTTAATAAGCTGAACACTTGATATTTTACTTAATCTTTCAAGATATTGCATTTCAATTTTAGGTTTTATTTTTTATTTCATTTTTATTTATTTTCTTTTCAAGATTTATGCATCCTTGATTTTTGTAGTACTAATCTAATAAAAACATACGATAAAGAGAAATTGTCCAGTTGTATATGAACAGTAGGCGACTTATAGATCATGGCAATCTGATAATGGCATATCTATAATTTAAATCAATTCAAACATGATTGTGATCTTAAAGTTTTTTCTCATGTCTAAGGCTACCAATCAAAAACTGCTCTCTAATCATCTGAGAGAACCATTTTTGCTTTCCATCAAAATGGCTGATGCTAACCTACACGGGAGTGTCTTCTTGAACAATCTCGGACTAAAACTTGACATGAAATGGAAAGAATATATTGAATCAATTGCTAGGTCTTCTGCTATGAAAGTTGGCTCACTGTGTCATGCAAATCGATCTTAAATATTTATAACTCTACCATTCATCCATTGTGCCTTCAGATTTTGCTATCACACATTCTATCCACTGTTAAAATGCTTCCTAGATATTTAAATTGTTGTATTTGTTTGATTTTGGTATTTGCAATTTGCATGTTGAAATGTTGAAATGTTGCTTCTACTGAAAACCATTCTATTTTCTTGCAATTGATGTTTATTCTTTTTTTCTTGTTTCCATCACTACCTTCTGGTGTTCTTGTATTTTTCTTTCTATGTCTACTATCAACACTGTATCTTCATGCCTTATATTGTTATGATCATGCTTACCAAGAATGAATATTGCTGCTACATACAGTCTGCTGCTACTACCATGTATATTTAGAGATCCTTGATAAAATCCAAAGAATAATCTGCAATGCCATTGGTCTTGTCCTGGCATCTTGGCTTCAGTCACTTTCCAACTGCTGTAATGTCACTACATTGCACCTTTTACATAAATACTTTCATGGTAATTGTTCTGATGGACTTTACTCTACGGTACCTAGATTTTATGAATTTAAGTACAGTACTTAGCTGGAAGCAATGTCTCCTTAGTTTACCGTTGAAATGGCAAAATTTAACCATAAGTTCTATCCTAACAGTTTCTTGCACTTCTCGCTTCTAGAACTCTATTTTAGCTTCTTGATTTACAGTCAATTTTGCACGTCAAAAACTTTTATGCAATGTCAATCACTATCTTCTGTCTTCTTAATTTTGTGTTTTTTTATTGTTCTTACTCCTTAATAATGTTTCTTTTTCTTATATTCTTTCACACTCAGTAACCCTCTGCATGTTAATGGCTTTGTCACCATGTTTGGGGTGAAATGATCAAAAAAAAATGAATGGATTTCATTTTACAAAAAGCAACATATTTATTTTTTTAAAGATATGAGATTAACATATCTATATAGAATTATGAAAATTCTATTATATATTTGTCACTAGGTGCATAGAACCACCCCATAAGTTCAGTGTTTATAAATTGTTTAAAATAATGCTTCCTTAAGTGGAGTATTTTCTTGAAGGCATATTAGATTGTTATATCTATATCATTAAAAGCAATTACATACTTGTGATCTGTCAGATTTTGATCATGCAGTTTGGCAATATGTACAAGGCTATCCATCAAATCACTCAATTTCTACGCATAAATACCAACATATTATTTATTTAAAAGAGTTTGAATTTCAGTCTTTTTGAATCCTGACAGTGATTATGTATCTTTTATGTTAAGAGCTTTATTTGTTTCCATGGTTGACAGTAATGGCTAATTTCTGTTATCAATGGAACCAACAATTTTCTGCAATCACACTGATGGTCAAAAATACAATAGGAAATGGTAGGTAATTTACCAAATGGTTCATTTAATAAGGTTTTCTTTTTCTTATATTCTTTCACACTCAGTAACCCCCAGCATCTTAATGGTTTTGTTATCTTGCTTGGGGCGAAATGATTAAAAAAAGAAAATGAATGGATTTCATTTACAAAAAGCAGCATGTCATTTGATATGTCCTGGAAAGGGATATATTTGTTTGAAGTAGCAAAGTGGTTATGGACTACTGTAACTGAGTAGAACAATCTAGCAGGTGATCATAATGGACTGGTCCTCATCGTAGTGGTAGGCAATAGGTGTAGGCAATAGGCATAGTTAATAGGCATCGTCAGTAGGTGTCCTCCACATTAGTCTGTATTTATGGCTGACACCAGACAATCATATTACTGTGGGGGGGAAACCAGGTGTATGCATATTCATTAGATCATCATTTATTTTTTTAACATATCTATATAGAATTATGAAAATTCTATTATATATTTGTCACTAGGTGCATAGAGCCACCCCATAAGTTCAGTGTTTATAAATTGTTTAAAATAATGCTTCCTTAAGTGGAATATTTTCTTGAAGGCATATTAGATTGTTATATCTATATCATTGAAAACAATTACATACTTGTGATCTGTCAGATTTTGATCATGCAGTTTGGTAATATGTACAAGGCTATCCATCAAATCACTCAATTTCTATTCATAAATACCAATATATTATTTATGTAAAAGAGTTTGATTTCAGTCTTTTTGAATCCTGACAGTGATTATGTATCTTTTATGTTAAGAGCTTTATTTGTTTCCATGGTTGACAGTAATGGCTAATTTCTGTTATTAATGGAACCAACAATTTTCTGCAATCACACTGATGGTCAAAAATAGAATAGGAAATGGTAGGTAATTTACCAAATTTTTTAGTTTGTCTGAATTAAATTACCAAAATGAATCAAGCAGTTTTGTAGATTATTTGCCATTTTTTATCTGACATATTGTTGTGGAGTGATTTCACAGTGGAGGCTTTTATTTGTACTAAGTTGGTCCTAAAATAGGTTCAACATACAAAACGTTAGGAACTTGATATAATAGGTATAATGCAGAGTAATCTAGTTGTGGTTGCTGATACTTTAGTATTCGACTAACTGTCATATGGCATCAACTGACTGACCGCCTCACTGAGCGACTGACCGACTCTCTGAGAGACTCCCCTGTTACTCTTACTACTCCTACTTATTATAGGTGGGTGTGTCTATTAACTATAGAATAGGTGTGTTCCACTATAACACATATTGTGCTAAAAATTATAATAATAATAATAATAATAATAATACCTCTCTATTTCTTTACAGTTTGCACACCTGAGCAAGAACATAGAATAGATTGGTTGAAATATAGTAAGAACAAAGAATTAGTTGTATTATTCAAACAAAAATTGGAAGCAAAATAAAAGAACAACATATTGGCAAATTTTAGCAAATACACCCATAAAAAAATGATGCATTTTCTGTTGACACTGCTATAATAATTTACTCCATTGCCAATTTCTGTTGCTTTCAAAAAGTATTTTTAAAATTTTAATAAAATTTTAACATGTTCTTGGTTCTCAATCTATTTCAACAAATTTACAAGGTGTGTGCAAATGAAAGAAAAGTTCAGAAAATTAATTTTTTCAAAATTTTGTTTGTTCACCAAATATACAAAAATAAAAAGGGGTTTAAGGCAAGGATGTGTCGTCACACTGGACTTATTCAACCTATACAGTGAGGCATTTCTAAGAGAATTGGAAATCCTACAAGGATTCAACATTGGTGGCCACAATCTTAACAACATAAGATATGCAGATGACACAGCAGACAAGGAAAAGAAATTACAAAACCTCATACAGAAGGTAGCGATGGAGAGTGAGAAGAAGGGTCTAAACATAAACTACATGAAGACAGATACATGATCATCAGTAAAAGGACCAGCCCAAAATGTGATTTGTGGGTTGGGGGACACTAAAATCAAGCAGGTGCGGAAGTTTAAATATCTGGGCAGTATTTTGACAGATGATGGCAAGTGCAACACAGATCTAAAAATAAAAAAAATTGTTTGCTTTATAATATAGTAAATGTAGAATCAAAATATGGTACTCACCTTTGCAAGAAAGTTCCAAACTACTGTCCAGTTTGGTAGATGAAAGAAAGCAGGCTGTAACTTAATACAAACCCCCATACTCAAGCACACAGAGCATGCTAATGAAGGATATTTATTAATCACAATATCCATACCAAAACCAACATCCAATCAGAACCCAGAGAATAAGCTGACCCAAGTAGTATAATGAAACATCCCAGCCTGATATATAGAATACATACCAACTTGCTCTGGGGTTCTTGTCAGAGCAGACACAAATTGCAATACAGATGAGTATTGATCTGTTAGTTCAACTAAATCCTATGCAATCTAGTTGATTCATACATTTTTATAATCTTGTAAATATAAAATTATTTTTGTAAATGAACAATCTTATAAAACAAATAGTGTTTAATACTTTTGCTGTCAATTCCCAAGAAAAAAGGAAATGCATAAATCTAGTTTCATATGGTTGAGTATTTTTCAAATTCTAAAAAGTGGTTTTTAAAACTATAAAATTGCTAAAAGAGTATATAGTCATGGTAGTTTCAAGAGAAAAAGCAACCTTTTGAAACACCATTTTTTTTGTTGGTATGTATGTTAAACACAAAAGCAAGTTTGGACAAATGAAGATAGTGTTTTGACTTCAAGACAAAACTGACCAGGACTGAGTCAGATGAAACCAAGAACCAGCCTATTTTATTTGCAAGGAAAAAACCCAACATTCAGTTGTGCGCTTCTGCCTATAAACTGGGGAGGAGAAAGCGTTTTAAAGTCATTCCTAACAAAGATTCAAAACAGCACATTGTAACTAGTAAAAGATTTTTTCATTACAGACATTGGGACAATCCTGCATTTCTTTAAAAAAACTTAAAATTGAGATATTTATGTATTTTATGAAGTAAAAGATTAAATTTCAGTAACTACATCATATTTGCTTTCCAAAACAGAATATTAAAAAAGAGAAACATTTTTTTTAGAAACATAGAAAAGACTATTAACCTTTTATGTATCTGTCTGTGCCATATGTCTTCAAGGACACATGGCACATTGGATAAAGGTGTTAGTTAGATCCAGTGACAGGACCCAAAGAGTGTGAGTTCAATACTTGGTTAAGGCAGTCGAGAACTTTGAGAGGGGAATTAACAGGAGATAACTGATAACTGACATCCATTAAACATGGCACATGGAACTAGAACAGTCTACCCCAGCAAGCGAAATAAAGGGTTCAGTTCAACAGTCCAACCACCTGAAGAAGGCTGGAGCATACAACGGCCGAAACTTTGCGATAAATATGGCAACAAAGATTAGGTCAATAGCTCAAATAATGTAAATAGTGTAAACTTTTATGTCATATCAATTCTCCTATATGACAGTTTGGCAAGGACAAAAAACTGCAATTAAACTGTATTTAATGCTGTGGATGGCAGAAATAGACAAGTGTTTAGTGGTGTTCTTCTGCAAACCATGCAAATTACTTTGCTATACTTAAGTAAAGCGCAATTTCCTTAGTTCATTTTTAGACATTTTGGGTGTCAAGCATGCTCACTTAGTGGATTTATAATGGTACAATATGCATTAATTCTATATTCATGTTCCAATGTGTGGCAATGCAATTTGCAACATTTGGACATCTTGTTGCAACTTAAGATTCAGTTTATAGTAATTATAAGGTTGTGTCCCAGCACACAACACAACAGTTGAGGTTTGAGCTGAAGCTTCAATAGAGATGGTTTCAGGTTAGTATTTGCAGGGATTCACACAAACATCTAAAATAGGCTGAGTATGCTGAACAATTTCTTCACTGATGAAGAGGAGACTTGAGTCACTAGAGATGTGGTTCTATAGAAATATGCTGAGAAAACTATAGACATAATATGTGAGCAAAAAGGGAATAAAAAGTATATTTTTACTTCAGATTCAGAAAGAGAAAGCCAAAATTTCTGGTACCTATAAGGAATGCGGGCTTGGAGAATTTGGCACTCACAGGATATACTGAAGTCAAGAGGGACAAAAGAGAGCAGCAAGTACTCTAAGCAATGAGATTGCAAAAATGGATGGTTGAAAAGTGACTTGGGCACAAAAATTTCTTTGAGCTACAAAGGATAGGAACTTACGAAGAACTATAATCAGTCACAATTTGAATGAACATAAGAAGTATAAGCAGAAAATTTAATGAAATGTTAGTGATTTTACTTGTGTTAATTAAAGATAAATCTTAAACATAAACGGTTACGATGCTAATCACTCTACTAAAATATGTCAGGGAGCAATTTTAATCAGGTTTTTGGCATTACATGCTATTGAAAGCTGCTCTTAATTAAATTAGGAAAATGAAGAATCATGTCCAATTAAATAGTTTTAAATAAGTCCTTGTACTTTAGGTCATCTGTGCAAATCTCTTTATAATGTTGCCATGATTTTCTACAAGGAAAATTGTCTTTCACTGGCTACAGAAGAACATTTCCCATAAACATTTCCTTGGCACTAACCCTGGAAATGAGTGTTTGTTCCTTATTGGCAAGGAAAACCATTTAACTTAAAGTTCTCAAGTTTCCTGCAGTAGAAATTCAACAAATAGGTTTCTGTAGTCATTGCATATTTACTGGCTAATTCTATCACCATTACTTGTGACTTTTTGATATCGGCTCACTGTGTTATTGATTTGTCCTTTCTCCAAAACCTCTTCTTTTCTTATTCTTTTCTCACCTTCTGCTATAAAATACAGAGAAGCCACTGCTGCAGTATTAAGTTATCTCTTTCTATGCTAGCACACCTCTACAAGCTGAAACAAATTGTCTGTTTCACGGCTCATTGCTGGAATCATTGGAAATATCCCCCAGCCAAATGCTGAGTTGATTCAGTATTTATTGGCAGGCTCACTAACTTGATGGCAAGACAGATAGATGGAAGGACAGCTGGCTAAATGACTGACCAGCTGAGTGACCAACTGGTGGAAGAGACTTGATTTCTGCTATCTCATTTTAGATCGGCAAAGTTTGTGATCCAGGTTGGCATGTCATTTCTTCCAGTTCGGGTTTTTGATCTGGTTTTTCTTTTGAATAAATGAAATAATTTCTGAGATTTTCAGCTTGTGTAGACAGCGACATAGATCCAATGAGACAGATAGGGAATGATATTCATAACAAGAAGCACCAGTGACCATTCATATTTGAAAGTCATATTGATAGTGTGAATAAGCAATTTGCCTGGAGATAGTGCATGTAATTCAGCCAACAACAACTTGCTAACATTCATTAGTTATTTCCACTCACTGCCTCCTTTTTCACAATCTGGTTGCTCAATAACTAGAATATTTGAATTCAAGCTGCTAGGTAAGTGAAGCTTATTAATCATTGATAAAATGTAAGAAATAATACCTTATCTCCATCCAAAATAAGAGCTGCTTATTTGACACAGGTGCTTTCTGCTTACAATTGAAGAATAGAAAAATTTTGAAATTTAATGCCAAAATAAAGCAAGTACAAAAATTTAAATATGTAGGAAGTGTATTAAGGGAAGATGGAAAGTGCAACATTGAAATCTGAAGATGCATTGGGATAGTGAAATATGCCTTCTAAAATCTAAGCAAATTATTAAGAAACAGGAAAATCCCATTTAAAACAAAGAAAAAAATACTGAACTGTTATGTAATATAAGTTATCCTATACAGCAATGAATGCTAGACAATTTCCTCACAGATGAAGAAGATACTTAAGGCAAGAGAAATATGGTTCTACAGAATGATCTTGAGAATATAATAGACTGAACACTTGAGCAATAACTAATTTTTACAGAAAATGGAAACAAAAAAGACACTTATAATTAACATCAGATAAGATGTTAAGGAGATAGTTGAAATTTCTATGGCACATAATGAGGAAAGAGGCCTTAGAAAACCTGACACTCACAAGACAAATTAAAGACAAAAAGAAGAGAAGAAAGCAGTGTGTAACATACCAATTGATTTTGTGTAGATATTTGGCAAAAAATAACAAAATATACTAAAAGCTATAAAAGAAAGGAAATTGTTGAGAGTCATGATTGCTCACGTCCTGAAGGGACACAACACATAGAAGAAAAAGAAGAAAGCAAATTAAAAATGTTTAATTCTAGATTAATAAATAGGCCAACTTAAATTTTAAGATGACAATTTATTTTAAGATGGCAATTTTCAGAGAATTCTTATAAGTGACCCTTATAATTAAAAGAGATAGTGGAAATTAGGGTTGAGGAAAGAGGGCTTAGAGAAGAGACAAATTAAAGGCAAGAGGAACAGAAGAAAGAAATGCATAACCTAGATACTGAGCTTGTGTAGCTGTTTGGTGAAACTGAGACTTAGGAAAGATAGAGAAAAGAAAAATATACTAATAACTATAAAGGACAGGAAATTGTGGAGAGCCATGATTGCTAACTCTCTTTACCATTATTATTTTGATGATGTTCCACCTAAACTTTTATCTGTTAATTAAAATACAGTCCTGTATAATGTAACACTATATTTTCTAATCTAAAACAATGCAAATTTACATGAAAGCAATAAATTTCACTTCATGTAAAGCATTGTCAAGATATTTTTAGAAACCAGTATATACTTCAGACTTGGTTATCTTTGGCTCTTTAAGTGTGGTCAAAGATTACAGTTTCTACCATGAAAATGTATCCATTGACTGTATATGTAGAGTGACCATTCCTGAGAGATAAATTAATATTGCAACAAATTAGTTTTAAACCTGAAAGCCTGAAATGATTTGAATAAAAAAATCTTAAAAAATAATCTTTTTATGTTCTACTTGAATAGAAGAGATAGTTAAATATTTCTATAAGAAATTTATTTCTAAATTTTGGTTTCATATTTTGTAACAATTTTTACATTTCATTTTAAGCAGCAATAATTTTTTTCTAAAAATCCCTATCAGTATTAAAATTTATTTACTGATCAGTTCATTGAAGATCAAAGGCAGAAAACTAAGATATTACTAAATGCGATTAGATGTGTACAAAAGTTCCTGGCACTCTTTTTTTTTTTTACAAATGAACCAAGGATTACAGACTTTTAGAAACTCTGAATTATTTGATGTATTACTTCCATCTCTATCTATAATCTGTGTGTGTGTGTGTGTGTGTGTGTAACGAAAACGACGAATTTGAAAATTTACATACACATGCTCCAAGTTAGCAGGAAGGTCAAAACCGACTTTGCACTTCCCCAACACCCGAGAAATAATCAAAAATTAAAGGCAAGAAGGAACAGAAGAATGTTAAAAGAGTGCATAACCAAGTTTTTATGATACTGAGCTTGTTGATTCTGATTCCACAGAATGTTTGGGGTGAAACCGAGACTTAGGATCGTTTGTGCTCATTTTGTTTAGAGATAATGTATAGAAAAAAAATTTAAACTAACATCAACTCCTTTAAAGGCAAGGACAGGCAAAATATATTTTAACAAGTGATAGCGATTGCTGTACAGGAAATTTGTAACTATTAATTTTATGACTATTTGACTACAATAAATTAATTGTCATTTTTAGTTGAGGTCTTTTTTTGTTACACTTAAATCATATTGTCTCAGTTTTTTTGATAGAGAGAAATGCTTGAATTATTTTGGTATGATTTACTGATTGCTCAAAATTGTCTTTCATCATGGCATCTCAATCTGATTTGACTATAAATTTAAGTGGACTTTTTTAAAACAATCATTTTACCAAGCAAATTTGTTTATCATTTTAAATGTATAAAAGTTCAATTTTGTTAACTAAAATATTTTTTTTATTTTAGATAATCCTTTATATTAACTGAAAATTAGAAGTTTATCTTTTCAAGTGATATTTTATTATATTTATCTTAGAAATACTTAAAAATAATACATCTAGTTAAAAGGACAAAATATTTTACTTTGTATTAAAATTTTTGTCAAGTAATCTACTGTTTAAATTTTAAAATGGATTAACCTTTAGCACTCTGCATTATTCATTTGTATTACTTCCCCTTCCAATGCATTCATTTTCAAGTAGCTCCATTTCAATCAACTTAATTTTCTGTTGCCACATAGAGAAGTCAACAGCATGTTTATCCTGTCTATTTATTCAGCTGTTAAAAAAAACATTACAAAAACCCATTACAGAATGCTTTGCAAACTGGAAATAAATAACAAAAACATTATCAATGATCATTAGCCGCTAACCTAACCTGATCTGATAACTGTAACACTGGCATTGGTATTCACTAAACCTTCTTCTTTGAGAGAGCTGTTGCCACAGGGATGTAAACCCCAGGAACCAGCATATCACTTTACAGGACTGTGAACTTCTTGAAGGCAAAAAGATGACAGTGGACATGAATAGATACTCTATTGTAATCTTAGCCTAAAAACCAATAAGATATTTTCATTATTGACAGAATGCACAGATACAACACTCTGATCCTTGGTAGAGGACAGGGTGTGGCACTTTAATTCAGTCTACAAAGAGTACAGAGATGCTCAGACGTAAGGAAGAAGTGTCAATCTATATATAAGCAACCATATCATTTTTAGAGATACCATGATAGTAATAATAATAATATACTTTAAATGATAACAGAAAATTAATTGACTTGTTCTGAGCATTATGAATCATTGGGAGGAATTGCCAAAGGTAATAAAGGATGCTTGCATTTTTTATGCACCTTCAAATATATATTTAGAAAGAATTGCTATATTATTCCATAAATGAGTTTTTTTGTTATAGACGTTTTCTCATACAAAAGAATATGAAATAAATCCCAATTGTTCAATTTACAAAATCATGTGACAACACTCATCATAGCTTGACTTTATAACTATGGAGAGCTTTCATTGACAGATACAGGCTCTTCCTTAGCATCTGCAGGAGACATGTACATAACCCTTGGGCCCGTGCTAGTAAAGTTTTGTGGTGGAGTGCAACTGGTGCAATACTAATTACAAACTTTGAACCAGGTGTTCTTTCACCATATCTCAGTGAAGCAGTTGTCAATTCCCATGGGCAAGGCTAGGAATTGCTTTTATAGTTTCTGTAGCAAGTAGCTAGTGGAGTACTATGCCCAACTGGTTTGAATACAGAGTTGTCTTTCCCCATCCTGGTTACCAATCAAAGCTATAGAACCTATCCTGAACTTCTGATAAAACCTGACTGGAGAGAGTAGAGATGGATCTCTACCTTTCTAAGAGTATTTGTGCGAAAGTGAATTTCATGACCTCTGCTGGAATTTCTCCTCAACATGCCAATCTGACTTTCTTCACATACCTTACTTTACATGAATATACAACTTTAAATTCACATTCTACTATATTCACACCATGTTCCTTCATTATGCAAGTGACCATAGCACTCCACGGGTTTGTTTTCTTTATTATCCAGGAATTGCCATGTCTCCTTGGGAAAGATAAGAGAATGTTAAATTCTGCATGCTTTTAAATTCAGAGTTGTCCTTTTCTTAGGTTGGGTGCTACCCAAATGTTGAGGGATTAGTCTACCTTACTGTTTAATCAATAGGTGGAAGTGATGATGAGGTGGATTCATACCTTTCCAAGGGTACTTGTGCAAAAGTAAATGCAATGGCCTCAGCTGGAATTTGAGGTAGGATAATGGTAATGACTTCTTGAGATTGTATGTTTTCTGTTGGACTTTGCTTCTCCTAGGCAAATGGCCAAAAGAGAATTCCAAAAGTATGGCTGACAATATAAATTGTTTCATTTGAAATTTGAGCTCAGTCTCTGATTTTGTTCTCTGTATCTTCAACCCACATGGCTCTCTCTCTCTCTCTCTTTCTCTCTATCTATCTCAGTTATATGGGCATCTCCCTGGGTTGAGTTGAAATTTCAGGTTAGGCCACTGAATTTGCTTTCTCATAAATACCCTTGGAAAGATATGAATCCATCTCCTCATCCCCTCCACCTATTGGTTAAATATCAAAACTCTCAAACCTTGGGTGGCAGCTAGTCAAGGAGAAGGATTACTCTGAATTCAAAACCATGGGGAATTTGACACTCCCCTATTTTTCCTAAGGACACATGGCAATACAGAGATAATAAGGAAAAGAAACCTGTGGAGAGCCATGATCCTTATGAGGATACAGCATTTCTAGTAGATTTCAATATAATTATCAATATGTATAATGATACCAGGAAGATATAGGTTAAAAGTCTTGATGCAAAAACATCTTCAGATGGTCATTCCCTAAGTTGGAAGGTATCAATCAAAAATAAACCATTTAAACCTTGACATTTTAAACACCAAAATAAGTAAGATACACACTTGGCATATGTATCTAAATTTTCCCATTATCTTACTGGTTTGTTTTAATCAAATATTAATCAATCTAGTATTAAGGAATTGAACATTAGACCCTGTAACTTCCAGACAAGCATTCTACATCATGATGATTTCTGCTGGACATAATTGTTGATTACCATTTAGTATTCTGTTTCAGTGAATAAACTTTTCCAACTTGCTAATTCATCTACTTATACAAGTGAAGTGAAAAATAATCGATCAGTTTTTATTTAGAATCAACTTAAAGTTGAAGCTAGCTACTTAAAGGGAGAGTTTAAAGGTTAAGTGAGTTGTCCCTGACAAACAAAGTAAGCCAGAAGGAGAACTCTTCATTTAGATCAGCACAATTGGTCTGTCTGCTTAACTTCTATACTTAAGTGCACTATAATAGTTTCTAGTTTTATGTCAGAATTTCTGAGCTAAAGAATTATCGTTATGCCTTTCCATTCAGACTTGGTTGCTCATTTTGGTTGCTATATTTACAATGTTTTGGTTGCCCAATTCTCCAGTCTTCTTTAGGTGTCTTCTGTATTGAGAATTCAAGGAATTTTGAATTTTATTCAAACTACAAGGGCAAATTGTTTTCATTTCACTTGTAATAGTTAATTATCTATAGTCTGTTGGCCTTTGTGTTGCTTCTCTGTTTCTTCAATTGAACCACAATATATGACTCTACCCTACCTGCCCCAGGGATTGAACTCATGAGTGTCAGGAACCTTGATATACTTTAACCACAAGGATGTATTTCTTCTTGAAATGCTATCAAATGCAATACATAAAATATAATATACACTGATGGTAAAAAGTTTGGGGAAACCTGCATTTTTTTCTTAAAATGAGATATTTTTACATAGTTTAAAATCAGAGATAAAATTTCTGTAACTATAGTGTATTTGTGCTGTTTTCTTTTATCCCATGTACCTCTAATCTTTCCTGTGAGTACCTAACTTTCCAAGCCCTCTTTCCTTTGTGTGACCTAGAAATATTAACTACTTCGCTTTATATTAGTTATAAGTGTCCTTTTTGTTTCTATTTTCTCTAAAATTTTCTTGTTAGTCACATGGTATTCTCAGTGTCATTCTCTAGAACATTTCTATTGCTTCAAGTACTTTTTTCATCTGCAAGAAGATTGTACAGCATACATTGCCATTATCAGCGGACTGATATTATGTAACAGTTCAGTAAACTTTTCTTAATTGCTTTGTTTAACTTCTGGAAGGCATCTTTTGTTATCGAATACTAATCCCAAAAATGAATTACAAACATAAAATATAACTTAGAAATCATTAACAAATGCAATAGAAAAACCATTTAGTTGATGTTTTCTCATTTTGCTATTGGTTTCACGATCCTCCCTGTTTCTGAATGTTCTGCAACTTATGAAATACTCTAGTGATTGAAACAAATGAAAATCTCTAGGTGCTATATCTGGTGAATATGGAGAAGACTCTCAGCATAATGCTTCATTTAGATTATCAAGTTTCTGGCAAAAAATGTCTGCAACGATGGTCCTTCCATGCCCCATGAGGTTGTTGTGGGATTTGGTTGGTGTCTTATAAATGTCCTTCTCTTTATTATATATGTATATATGAGTTAAAGATTAAACACAAATCATATGCATCAGAATCCAACAGGATGATAAAATAAAAGAACAAGTAAGAAACATATATCAATCTAATATGCATAAACAAACTTTTTTAAAGCAGAAAAAAATTTGTCAGAGATTAATATAAAGTATATAACATTTTAGATTGATAAATGTTATAAAATTCAGTTTGTTCTTTTGCCATATGTATATATGTAATTTTGTTTAGGGACAACCCTGCAATAGCTATTTAGAAATATATAAAAAATACTACAAATAAATGTAAAATACATTAAAAAATAAGCAATTTTAAAAATCCAAATTTAATCACTATTAAGTTTAAAAAGCTAAAAGAAAAAAAAAATATATATGTCTATTTTCATATACATTGCAGACAAAAAAATATTGATAATACATGTATATATTTTAAAGTTTGAGAATATATATATATATATATATATATATATATATATATATATATATAGATATAAATATTATGCTTATCTATACAGTAGTCACCACATCCTGTTGGAGAGCTGTTCCTAAACATCTGCTTCATTTGGCCATCGAAGGTGAAGAGAGAGAAAATTTGATTTGTTTCAATTGGTGGCAAAAAAGACTGTTCTGGTGCATGATGGGATTTTTAATATTTATTTAACTATTTTTTTATAATCTCACTTTTTCAAAATTTATTTTGGTTTCATACTTCTACATAGTCTAGTATTAAGGCTTAGAGGTTATTTAGTGACTTATTTGTTGCTATCACTAAAAGGTCATAATGGACAACACTTTTGATATTTCAACAGACACAAAGCAAGACTTCTGTGGATAGAGTTCTAGTTTTGGTGTTGGCAATGGTTTCTCATCTGTCTTTTTTATTTCCTGATGACATGAAAAACCCATTTTTTATCATCTGTGACAATGCAATGAAAGATTAAAAGTCAACATTAAGGAACCCAAATCCCTTCTTTGCAAGTTTTCCAAATTAAGCACTGAAATGTACTTAAAATGGTGCACTTTCAGTTGAGAAACTAAGCCTAGTTAGAGTTATCTATTATTCAACTTTAGTTCTACCCTGGTTGGTTGATTTGTAATTCACAGTAGTGAAATATAATGCTTGGCAATTTTTCAGGATTTGATGACAATTTATCCATTTGTCAAGATAGAAAAATAAGAGGTAATTTTTATCTCAAATATCAAAATAAAATTATATAGGACAATTTCTTTTCAATTGGATGTGGATATTTTTTCAGTAAATAAAAGATTTTTTATCAATGCAATTGAGTTATTTTTCGATTTTTTTTTCAAGGATTTCCATAAGCATACAAATGACTTCATTATTATAAGATTGATTTTATTTTTATGTAGTATATATATATATATATATATATATATATATATATATACATAAATAAGATTGATTTGTTTTCTCAGGAACAAATTTCTTTATAAAAACAAAAAAGCTGCTAAAATGATTTCTTATAAAAAATGTTATTTCAACTTTATATCATATTTTATTGGATTCATCATATACATTTAAACTCCAAAAGCCTTAAAACGTCTTTCTTTCTCAAAATGATTTTATTTTTATGCAGTATATACATATATATACATATAATTATATATATGTAAAGATGTGTTTGGTAATCCACATGGATAATTCCAAGATTATCAAAAAGTGTCTGCAACGATGGTCCTTCCATGCCCCATGACGTTGTCGTGGGATTTTGTTCTTTTGTAAAAGTTTCCACTAGGATTTGATGTTAGGATGTTAATAGCAGGATTTTTCAATGCTAAAAGGCATAGAATGGAGTTTTTACAGTGTGGACAATATCCAGAGAGCTCAATGTAAAAACAGAGCAAATATTAATTATATTAAGAAACAGACAACTTTAAGGGTTCATGGTGACTATAATTTATTTCCTTAGAATTGTAATTTGATTCTAATTCCTCAGATCAACATTTCATATAAAATATATATATATATATACTCAACTTTCCCATCAAATTTGACGTATGAGGGTCAAGCAGCTCAGTTTCTAGGAACCAATAGCCTGACACCAGAACATGGGATTTGATTATAGTGGTGAAGGTTTTGTGCAGAATCACCCATACCTTTTGAAGTGCTGAATACAGAGACCTGGTGCACTACATGCCACATGGTTCCCAAACAACCCACTGCAGGCTTTGAATTCAGAGTTTTTCTTCTCCTAGACCAGTTGCCATCCAAAGCAATAGAACCCAGTCTGTCCTGATATTTACTCATAGCTGTAGGAAGAAAAGAGGATTCATACCTTTTCCAAGTGTATTAGCATGTAAGTGAATGTAATGGATTCAAGTGGAATTCAAACTCGGCTCTCTGATTCCTCAATCCAAGCCACTAATAATTACTCCACCGTGCCTATATATATACATACACACATGCAGTAATGAGCCAAAACATTGTGACCAGCTAACTAATTAAATATCAGCCCTCCATATACCCATAAAACAGCTCTTTCCTTATCCGTCATGGAATCTAGAAGAGATGTAAAAGTTTCCACTAGGATTTGATGTTAGGATATTAATAGCAGGATGTTTCAATGCTAAAAGGCACAGAATGGAGTTTTTACAGTGTGGACATGTTTGTGGAAAATATCCAACAGTGGTTCTATGTGATTTCAGTCTGGATAATTTTATGGCCACCACAATACAATGAAGTTCAATGTAGCAGGATGCATTGATCTGCAGCCATCATAAAAGACAGTTGCTATGAAGAGATGTACCTAGTCGTTAATGATGTGGACATAGGTGATAGATGACAAGGTATATTCCACATAAATGAGAGGACTTTGTATTTCTCAGCAGAATTCTTCTAAAAAGCATCAGACATAGTTATGAACAGACTGAGATAGATAATTAGATAGATATGGATATATATTGAAACTGGAGATATGAACAGAATGAAATAGAGGGATAAAATGAAAGAATTAAAGAAATAAACTAAGATTATAGGTGACATTGATGTTCTTTTTTGCTTCTACAAATCATTTCATCTCAAGCAAGACAATAAAGCCACTAAGTCACAGGAGGTTACTTAGAATGAAAGAAACTGTGAAAATATTATTGAAGACAGGGGTACAATAAAAAGAACTAGATTCAAAGAGACGGTATATGATCACTGACATATTTAAATTTTTGATGATCATAGTAGTACTAAAGCAAGAAGCTGGATGAGAGTTCCATGTGTTAGTAGTGCAAGAGAAGAAACTAATAGTGTAATACTTATGGCTATATCTAGCAATTTCAACAGTTGCTAATATAAATTCATGAACTCAAGACATTAAAGTAGAAATGTTCACCAGAACAATTGTCATGAAACTATTTATAGAAAAAGGCACAGAGAATCAACATTATGGTAGTGGAAAAGTAACTTAATTTTATTGTTTTCAGAAGGACTAGCAAACATTTAATGGATAAAGCCAAATGTTTGTTTGGCTTAGGGATAATGTCAAAATGACTCACCCAAAAAGTTTTTTCAAAATTTCAGAGTCATCTCCATCATCACCACAAGAGGGGAGAAAGGGAATAAAGAGAGAGTATGATCATCCTGATGCTCAGATTTGAGCAGGTGTCAACAACTAATATCTCCCAGGTCTTCCATTTTGCCTTCTCGTACAACTGCTTCCTTTAGATAATGATACAAAGAAATCCTACTAGTTCTTTTATACAGGGAAAAGTGGGTCTTATTGTGCCAAATAACCTTCTTCTATTAATATAAGTTCTAGTTCTGACACTTGTGCACCCAGTGACAGACATAGTTTAGCATTGATACTTTGATTGGCCTTTGACTATGCAGCTTGATATGCAACAAGAATCAATATACTTTGTATTGTAATGCATTTATCCCTTTCTCTTGATTAAAGTTAACTGCAGTCTGTGTTACAATAATCCTCTGTTGGATATGAAAGTGCATCTGCTATTGGCACAGAAAATGAGTTACAAATTCCAGCCAACTCAACTGCGTTTCCTCTTGAAAAAGATATGAATCCATTTCTGCTCTCTCCAGCTATGGATTAAATATCAAGACAGAATCATTTCTCTAGGCTTTATTTGCAACCCATCAGGAGAAGCAGAACTCTGAAATTCAAGAGTTGTGCAATGGGCCTGAAATTTCACCCTGAGAAAAACCTACTTACTAGAGAAACCACAGCTGTGACACCGAGCATAGTGAGTCTGACCCTATTTCCTACCAGGGAGTCTCATGACACTAAGGCGATGGGACTTCACTCAGCAACAGTTTTAGTAGTTCAATACCTTGTTGACAATTACTGATTTTTGCCTCTTTGGTTTACTACCTGTAGGTACTCACACAACAGAATGTGAGTATCCTACAATGCATGCTATTAGGAAATGCTCTAACCTCGTCTTCTGGCAATAACTATTTAACTTTATTGAAGTCATTCAAATCTTTCTTCTTACATATAGATACACCATTCAACACATCAAAATGAAGTACTCAAAGGTGATTTATTTGCATATATAACTGTGACCCTGACAGGTGGCCTTAATATAATCTCATCAGAATCAGGGATTATTATATATATATATATATATATATATATATATATATATATATAAACATGAGCATATAAGCAGTACCTTTGACTTCAATTTCCTACAATTATCTAAAAATATATAAGCATATGGATATGTCAAAATTCATATTTTTATATATATAGGCTTACAGACATATAATGTTTAAACACTGGTTCTAGTACAATCACTGAAGTTAAGCAATGCTGAGCCTGGCTATTACATAGATGCATGACTGCTTGGGAGTATCAGGAGCTGTAAAGTTGGATGTGTGGGTGGTGTAATGAATAGCCTTGGTGAAGCTATGAATCTACCCAGTTACTATTATTATGAGTCAATCTTTAATTGATATGAACATATATATTTCACAGTATTTTTGCATGATAAAAATAAACACAAATTTAGTAATAACTGCAAATATATATAAACTTAATTTTTTTTTTTTTTTTTTTTTTTTTTTTTTTTTTTAGGCGTCAAAATTTATTGAAACAAAACCAGTTCAGTTGACCATTGATGACAATTCCAGAACAACGTAACTATAAACAATTTTTTTTTATCCTCTGCCAGTAAAATGATAATAAACTGTAAAAAACAAATCAATTATTCAGTCTTATTTCTATATGTGGTACAATGGCCTGAACACACAGGAATATTAAATATGCTAATGAACCAGAATCATTAAAATTAATTCACATTAAGTGGTTGAAAGCTTGATTTTTAATTGTAATCTACAAATATGGATATGTGTATCTGGTAAATGTATAAGACAATCTGGGAAAAGACTTGTACTTTGACATGTTTACCAATGAATCAGCATTATCAGAAAAAGAAATTTACTTTACAAGAACATAATCTTTACTCATGAAACAAAATGTAATTAACATTAAGTGTCTAAGAGTTTGATTTTAATTGTAATCTACAAATATGGATATGCATATAAGTCTGCAATTGACACACATTATGTTTGTTTTTATATGACAGTGTAGGTGTATGCATTCATTGAAAGAATAGAGGACAATGTTCAATCGACTTGTCATAATTTCAACAACTTGGAAGTGGCCTTCAGCAGGTGTAAAGGAAGGTCTGTTCTAGTTAAAGTATTGATAGAAGAATTCTATTCACAGGGTCATAACATGACAGCTGGTATGGCATAAAGGTTGGAATAAATTATTCACTTTGATTTGCATAAGCATGTTAATATATATATATATATATATATATATATATATATATATATATATCCAGGTAAAATGAGAACAAATGGAGTATAATTCCACAGTCCATAACATGTAAAAGAGGACTCAATACAGAGTAGAGCTAAATATTTATTTTAGAATATCTTAAAATAAATAATATATATATATATATATATATATATATATATATATATATATATATATATAATAAACAATAAAATAAAAATGGTAATCCGTATGGAATTTCCAAGATGATAAAGATCCAAGGAGAGATCTATGTCAGAGATTGAGCAAAATTATTAATTAATGAATATCAAACACTTAAAATACCATAAGTGTTTGATATTCATTACTCATATATATATATATATTAAGTAATTGGTTTGTCTGGCTTTCTAGGTTTAACTAGGTCTGCTCTGCTTACTGTATTGAGCACTTTATTTAGTTATTTTGTGTACTCGTATCAGGGTTTTTTTTCTTTGGACTTTGGACTTGCATGCGAGATGATTATTTTCAGCTAACTTACATGTTCTTGGTTCTTTCGTTTTTTATACCTTTTTTTTCCCTTTGGTATTGGTTTGATTATTTGCAAATCAAGTCACCAAAGGTTTTTTGAACAAGTATAGTTTCTTATACTCATAAGATTTCTATTAATATATATATATATATATATATATATATATATATATATATATATATAGAGAGAGAGAGAGAGAGAGAGAGGAGATAGATAGATATTAACATGTTTAACACCTACTCTTACATATGTATATATATATGTGTGTATGTATATAGATATTAACATTTTTACCTCCTACCTGCTCACACACACACACACACACACACACACACATATATATATATATATATATATATATATATATATATATATATATATATATATATATAGGTAACTACCTGTTTCAAAAAACATTTGAATTCTTGATTTACCAATAATCAAATCAATCACGAAGGAAAAAAAGATTTTAAAAAAAAGAAAGAGCTATAAACATGAAAGTCTGTCAAAAAAAATGGCACAGATACAGGTTTAAAGCCCAAAGAAAAAAAACCCGACACAAGTAAACAACTAACTAAAAGAGCTCAATACAACCGTAGAGCAGACCTAGATAAACCTAGTCAGCTAGACAAACCTACCCAGGTTTCACCTAAGCGGATCGTCAGGGAAAGCTGGGTAGGTTTGTTTGGCTCACTAGGTTTATCTATATATATATATATATATATATATATATATATATATATATGAATGCTGAAAAGTTTTCAGTGAGCCTAAGCAACTGTTTCAAAATACTGTTTCAGATTAAAGTTGACTAGAAAGCATGGAGTCAAAAAGGGATTCTTTGGATGAGCTCTTCACTAATGTAGTGAGAAGAAAAAAGAAACTATTAGTATAGAATTTATGGCCTCATCTAACCCTCTAAATTGTTAATTGATGAGATCTAGATGACAGTCTGGTACTATGCTTAAATTTTAAAAGTCTTGGTACCATTGCAAAGAGGGATATTCATTCTATAATAATGTACAGAAATGTGGCACAAGGCCAAAAGTGGGGATGGGGAAAAGATGGTCTTCTTCTGTCTTAATATTAAAGTTAGCTAACCACAATCACTGACCTAAACATACCACAGTATTTTCATACCAAAACAACACATTCATACATACCATTCTTACTCCATCCACCATAATACCTCAGAATCTCCATGAAGTCCTAATGGTTTCTGTATGTACAATTCTTGTCTGTGGAAATAAAATAACAATTTAAAAAATCTAAACCCCATTAATGAAGAGCTCATCCAAACAATTACCCTGAATGTATTTATAGAAAAGACACAAAAAGGCAACCTTACACTGATGGGAATGTGACTGAAGCTGAGCTGCCAGAAAAAGACTAATAATATTGCTGATTCTTCTTTGGACTTTATCAAGGAGCTCAAGGTAAATAGTAGGAGCACTGGAACTTATGTAGCAGCAATTTTTTAATCATGGATGAATAGTAGACATATATATGTAAAATAAATTCTCAAGAGAAAAATTGTTTTGCATGACACAGTGCACCAACTTTCTTAGCAGCTGATCCGGCAATGGATTCAATATAGTCTTTTAACTTCAAGTCAGATGAAAATGTTAACCCAAGAAGGTATGATGATAAACTTTCCTGAATGTTAGCATCAGGCATTCTCTGAAGGCAGAGAGAGGTTTCTCAGATGATTAATGGAGAGAAGTTTAGTTTTGGAGGCGTGAAAATTAACAAACCATCTTTTACTCCAGTTAACAATGGACTAGAGGTCATTTTTTTTATATCAGCTGCCATTTTGGATCTAAAGGATCTAGACAAGTGGCCATTCAGTAAAACTTTCATTTCACAATTTGATGGGTTTATCTAAGTACCTTTCAGCACCCACACATATAAACATGTCTAGATTTCCAGTCTTCAGGGAACTGATTAATTTCTGCAGATTTTCATTGAGTTGATGGTAATATTAGCCGTTTCCTTATGAGGAAACATTCAGCATTCATTGACTGAGCAGCCAATGCAACTTTCAGTTGAAATTTATAAAATCTTTCTCCTAAAACAATTTTTCAAAAATGTGAGAAATGGGAATCACAAAGGACATGTTGCGGGTGGGGTATTTTGGCCTGCCAACAGGTATTACATGACAATAACAAACAAAATTAAAACTTGAGTAAAAAAAATATAAATTATGAATTTAATTTTCATTAAAAAAAATACATCAACACAATAAGGCTACGGTGCACTAGGCAAAAAATATCTCATATAAAGGTGTGAAGAGTGTTGTCCTGAAAAAGTTTTGTGATTGCTGAAAAATGTTGTCCTGAAATGCACAGTTTATTGCATATCGTTGCTGCTGGTGAGGATGGTTGGATCAGTGGGTGCTAGAGGCCTACCAGAGATGGCTGGAGTAGCGGTTGATGGTGAGATGCAGATTATGATGGCTGGCTGGAACTGTTACGGTTTTTTTGTATATAATATGTACTAGTGAGCCAATCCAAATGACTTGACTCACTTTATAGTCAACCAATAGAAGGTTAACCAATCAGAAGATGTAGAATATTCAATCCGTCGTGTATAAAGGCGGCCATTTTGTTTACTTTACCCGAATGTCCAGTTCCAGCTTGTCAGGCGAAGAGGAACAGAAGGGGAGAACTACTGAACTATGCTCTGCTACTTTACTGAGATATCCACTGCTAACCTGAATTACGCTTCCCTACTGTCTTCGAAATATTTCACTGCTAACCTCTGGATTCTATACTCAAAGACGACCGTCATCATGAACAACAGGAACTACTGCTGATGGCTCTAGCCATGGTCCGGATGTCAGTTGCTACACCTTGATCCTAGTCATCTGAGTGGGGGAACAATTTTTTTGATGCTTTGTGGCCTTTTTATATCCAGAACCAGTTTTACAATAATCACTGGTTAATCTTATTCTTCCAGTTGTTTTTAAAAACTGTGACAGGATACAAAAGTCACTTATACTTGGAATCAGAAAGATATAATGAAATTACCTTGGGCCCCATAATGAGAAAATAGGGTTTAGAAAATTTGACACTCACAGAACATATTAAAGCAAGAGGGACAAAGGAGAGTAGTTCATAATCTAACAAAAGCTATAAAAGACAGGAAATTGTACAGATCCATGATTGTTCATGTCATGAAGGGGCACAGTACAAATTAGAAAAAGAATAGAATGGTCCAAATCATCAGCTGTTTAACTCCTACTTTTTGGAATTCAGGTCAAAGATTTTTATTTTGTTTACATCTGAATAGATTACTCTTTTCCCAGATATTTGGAGAAGCATTTAGACATTGACTAATATATTTAGAGGTGTTTTGAAGTGTTTTTTCTTTAAAGGTGAATTCTGTGTCCATAAAAACTTCTTTGTAGAAAAATTATTGTAAACTTGCTCACTGTGATGCCAACAAGATGGACATATTTCTTCTGGTCTTCAAGAGTGATAGAATGGTTGGCTCTGGTTTGCCTGACCAGTATAGACTTTGCTTTTTCTGACATCTTAGAATGTTGCCTGTTCTTCTAAGATCTGCAGTGATACCATGAACCCTCTTCTTCTTGATCACAGACGCTATAATATTTTTGTTACCTTTAATGAACAAACTACAGATTTAAATTTTTCTCCATCATTATGCTTCTCTTTTCTTACATCTTCTGATAACTCTTTGAACTTAACTGCTTAATTCATGAGTGATTGTATTGTCAACTATTTATTGGAAGAAATGATTTTAAAATTTCACCTCCAATCATCTGTGACAATGTGAGGTAGCAGTTTATAGTTTAAACCTGAATTAGATCTTGTTACACAGGGAGTGAATGCTTATGCAATTTGACTTAACAATTTGTTTAGAATAAAGAGTGTTTAGCAATAATATTTAGTAAGATACAGTTAAAAGAATGCAATTTCCTATTTTAAAAACTATTATAAATCATTTGTGCTTGGTTCAGTTTTTAAAAAACGTGTTTTTTTTTCCATGGATATCAATATTTTTGCAACCCTTATATATATATATATATATATATATATATATGTGTGTGTGTGTGTGTGTTTGTTTGTGTGTGATATATATATATATATATATATATATATATATATATATATATATATATATATATATATAAAATAATATTCATATATGAATATACAAAATAAGACATACATACTCACCAAAACGCAAATGAATATCTTACATTTTTTCAAGTTATGCACGCATACACAAACACACACATATATATATATAAATATATTATTTCCATACATGTACATATTTATTCTTATATATATATATGTGTGTGTGTGTGTGTGTGCATGTATTTTGAAATGTGTCCATGAGTAAGCATACAGGTTCATGTGTCTGTATGTGTGCCCACACACACACACACACACAAGTGTGGAATGTTTCAATAAACACTTTAAATTCCCTAACTCTAAGATAAGAGATTTCTAGCAATGTTAGCTTGTTTCTCACAAGAGATATGATTGAAATTATTCTGAAGGTTTTCTTTTTCTGTTTTTTTCTCGATGCACATAAGAAGAGTTGAATGAAGAATTAGCCAAAAATTCTCACTGAAAAAACACAGCGACTCTTATTTTTTCCATTATTCCCATCATTCAATGAGATTATGTTTTATCCTCTGGTAATCTTTCAAATTCCAACCATCATCAAACAGTAGCCATTGCTTTTCCAAGCCTTCTTTTCATTAGCTACCTTGTTTTCAGGAGTAAACATATAAATTTTCCCACGGCCTGTAACCAAATCATCATTATTCTCATTTCATATTAACATAACATATTTATTCTACTGTATCTCTCCTTTTACTATTTAGAAATCTAAACAGGAAGAAAATATTTTCAGCAAATGATCAGTATTTAAACTTGAGCTATCAAATTTGAGTTACTTTCTGCTAAATGTAAAAAAAAATTATTCTACTGTAAACTGGGTTTCAAAATGTCATATGGTTATGTTGGAGATTATTTTATAATGGCTTCCTACCCCAAGGAACTTCCAAACAAGAATAAATATGAGATATTAAAAATGAAAAATGACAAGGTGGGTGCCAAAATGCTTTGTACCATTTTTATTGCATGCAACAATGTAAAACAAAATTACGCCATGACATAAACATGAACAAGGCCTACACTTAGTAGGTTTACTACCGTTGAGCTAAGGCTACTAGTACATATCTTCGTTTCCCATGGTTTGAGTTGAGATGTCAGTCGCAACATGTATACAACCTCATCCCAGGACTGGACTGATTCTAACTCTGTCAATTTATCTCAATTATCCTTACTGTTTCCAAAGCATTAACTCACCTTATCTTATCTGCTTGTTAGATGGAAAACCCTACAGTTATTTAACCTATTTTTTAGTGGTGTTCAAAAGTTTCCAATATTTTTATAGTTTTTAAAATAGGAAATTGCATTCTTTTAACTGGATCTAACTAAATATTATTGCTAAACACTCTTTACATCTAAACCAGGTTGCATAAATATTCATACCCTGTATAACAAAAATTCTATTTCAGGCTCACAACATTGTTAAACTATAAACTGTTACCTCATATTGTCACAGATGATTATCTGTTCCAATATGACTTGTCTAGGGTGAAATTTTAAAATGGATTCTTTCAAAATATATATATGTCTCTATATATCTATCTATATATATATATATATATATATATTCCAAGTACTTTCATCTGAATGTACAATAAACTTTTTAAAAATAAATATATTGGAATATATCTATATATATATATATATAAACATACATATAATAATAATAGCTGGCCACTCGTGTTCAAGGACACCCATCTACTAGAGTGGCTAGCCAATCCTTATTGCAGACTCTCGCTCAGGTACATTTGTGCTTGTTCAGCACTCATAGCACCAACATGTGGTTTAAACTGCAACTATGCTGAGCCAACCTTATCTAGAATTATCAACAATCTGAAAACACTAGCAAACTAAAACCCTCAGTCATGATGACTTGTGGCTTTGTGCTAGCACAGCTATCAACAGCTCCAAGTGTTTCATCTATCCAAATTCACTCGCATGGCTTGGGTCAAACTGTGGTATGGTTTTCGAGCACTTTCCAAAGGTGCAACATGCTGGGATCATGGATGGTGAATCACTGGAGGAATTGTCCAGGTTCAAATACTTGGCAAAAGATGGCACCCACAATACAGAAATCTGCACTTAGGTAGATAGAGCCACAGTAGTGATGACCAGACTGGAATGTATATAGATGAGAAACATCAGCTATATTCAAGCACTCTTGGTTAGTTTAAAACTGGAATTATATAGAGAAACATCAGCTATATTTATAAAATAATAAATCATTGGTCATATCCATCCTCCTCTATGAGCGTGAGACTTGGACACTCTTGGTTCAGGCAGGAAAAAGGATCCAGATATTCAAGAGCAAATGCTTGAGAAAACTCCTCCACATCTTCTTATCAGAGTACATAACTAATGACAATGTACAGAGCAATGTTAAAGTCTTATGGGTTGACAGGAATCTCTCCTCACCACTATTAAGTATCATAAATTAGTATGGTTTGGCCATGTCACAAAGTATAACAGCCTCTGCAAGACCATCATGCAAGGCACTGTTGAAGGTGGAGGTAAGTGGGAATAACAACACAAGAGCTGGTCAGACAACATCAAAGTGTGGATAGATATGACAATATCAGAATTCCTGAAAGCCATCATCAACAGATGATCCTGAAGGAGGCCATCTGTTCCTTCTGCTTTTAGATCTCTTGACAACTGAAGCAGACAAGAGACTGATGATGACAATGTGTGTTTGTAAATACAAATGATTTATTTAACTAGCATATTCATGTTTTCTTTATTTTTATTTTATTATTGTTTAGAATTCAGATTTTTAATAATAAAAAAAAAACAAACAAGTACAACTGAATTTCCTACATAACTATCTAGTTAGAAAGAAAGGGAAATAAAGTAAAAAGAAAGCAATGCTGCTCCATCAGGTCCGATACAATCTGCTATATATTTAGAGATTTTTTATAGCATCCAACGAGGAATTGGTTACATTATCCATCCTGATCTGGCATGTTAGCTTCAGTCACTTTCTGCCACCATAATGTAGCTTCCCTATGTTTTTTTCTTTAAATATTTTCACAGGAATTTTTCTGATGTGGTTTCCTTTTTGGTATGTTGACTTCACAAATTTATGCACAGTACGAGATTGGCAGCTAGATCTCAAAATTTTACTATTGAAATTTCTAGATGCAACCATAAGCTCTTTTTGATCTTGTACTGATCAGTTGAGGAGGAGGCATGGTGAAGTAATGGATAGTGGCTCGGACTGAGGAATCGAAGAACCAATTTTGAATTCCAGTCAGATCCATTACATTCATTTACATGTTAATACCCTTGGGAAAGGTATGAATCCTCTTCTTCTCCCTCCAGCTATGGGTAAATAGCAGTACAGACTGGGTTCTGTAGCCTTTGATGGCAACTGGTTTACTGCAGAAAGAAATGGCAACCTACTGCAGGAAAAAAAATCTGCCTCGTCAGTCATGTATTGAAAGATACATGATCATCTCAGCATGTATCATGTATGGCACATAACTGACTGATTTATCACTTGTGAAACTTTCTTCTGGCTTCTTGTTGTCTTGTTAATTACAATCTTCAAAAATTTAAATGCAACATCAATCATAATCTTCTGTCTCACAGAATCCTGCTCTTTTATTGCTTTCTTCTCAGTTTCTTTTACTCTCACTAACCCCCTGCACCTTAGTGGTTTTTATTGCCTTGCCTGGGGTGAAATGACTTTTAAAAACAGAAATGAAGAAAGAAAAGCAAAATTGGAAGTAAAGAAACCACCTTATAAAGTAAAGCAATATTCTCTTTGTTGTATAGGCATCAACATATTTCAGCTTCAAGAACAAAGATTCATAGGGATTCTCTGGTTTGTTTTTAGACTTCATTATCCACATGGGAGAACGAAATTATTCTACAGAAACTACAGGAGAAGGTTTTTCAGTCAGGCAGATGAAGCTCTGGTTTTATAGAACTGTGTGTTCACATCTTCTTTTCTTCTTCTCTTTACTTTACAATGTGACACTATATTGATGTTTCCCTATCATTAGCCTCTATTGTCTATTGTTTGCTTTTGGTCTAGAAATGTAGAAAATCTCCCAGGCCTTTACTATGAATCATTAAAGAATAGGGTGGAATGCATGATACTGTTCTTACCTGTGAAATTATAATGGGATGAAAGTAGAAACTCATAGGATTTCCATTGGCGTTTCACTCTGGGAAAAATGGTTGAACAACTCAAAGTAAGGCAAAAATAATGAAGCTAATCAGATTCATACAACCAGTGCTGAATTTACCGATAGGCTTAGCAAGTTGAGACCTAGGGCCTGAAAATCTAGGGGGCCTCCAGTCAAGGTGTATAATATTTTTGACACTGTCATAAGCCTTTCTTACAAATGCTGTCATAACACATTGTAGACTCTAAATAACCTTTCAGTTATTTTAAATATCCACCATCTTCTTCAGCTTTATTAAAATTGTTCAGTTTAAAACTCTCCCATTTTCCTCTACTCATGAGAATGAGAGATTTGGAGGATGCTCTGTTCATCTAAATCTAGCCTTGTATACAAATGTTTTTTAATTATTTTTCAAAATTCTTGTAGAAAGAAATAGCAGATTTACTGCTATTTTCATGGCAGATGTTTGAGCAAAGTACATTCTTGGTTTCAACTTCTAGACTTCCACAGTCAGGACCTACCATGCCATGTAAACTGATTGAATTCATCCTTGGTCTCAACAGTCCAGAACTCCACAATCAGTATCCACCATGACATGTACCCTGAGTGAAATCATCTTTGGTTTCAACAGTCCAGAACTCCAAAGTCAGTACCCACCATGACATGTACCCTGAGTGAAATCATCTTTGGTTTCAAAGGTCCAGAACTCCACAGTCAGGACCTGCCATGCCATCTACACTGAGAACCCATATTCATTATCTTCATATTCCACTGATAAAGAGTTAATTATAGCTTTTTCCCCAGAACTGTTGCAATATCAAACAGACTCCCAAGGGGATGCTTCCTTTATCATTACTAACTTAACATCTTCAAGTTGAGGATTAACCATTACCTATCCTATATATCATTATAATGTAAAACCCTTGCTTCCTTCCTATTCAGTAACCATGTACCTTGAGTGGCTCTTTGGACTTAAATAACAAAAATCTTTTTTATTGAGTTTCCCAAATTATTATTAAAGAAAAAGTCTTGTCTAGTGTACACTGTAATAAAAGTTGAATTGTTTAAATTTTGGCTTCCAGTCTATGCTCATTTATAGAGTTAGCTCCCCTGAGAGACTTTTGTTTTCAGCTTATGATGTATTCTAAGCATAATTCCATCAGTTCCATCATCCTATCCTGAAGACCCACCAAGACAGGAATGATTGTTCTGATGCTGAATGATTCTTTGATCTTTCTTATAATCTTGAGCCAGTGGCATTGTTAAAAATCAAAGGAATTTAAGATATTCATAATCCCTGTACTTCGATAACAATAGCATTGGTAATAAGCTTATAGAATTTCAGCTAAATTGATATAATATTATGGAAATAAGGTACCAAAGTCTAGCTAATGCTCAAAATATTAAAATAATGAAAGAAAATCTTATCATATTACACATTTGGCTGCATTTTTACAAATCAACTGATTTATTAAATACTATATTTCTTTTTTTAAAATTAACACTTATATGCCTTTATAAAATTATATTGACATTTGTTGATGGTAATGGTAAGGTTAATACCAGCTGTTTCCCTATAAGGAAACATTTGATATTCACTGACCAAGCAGCCAATACTGATGATGTTTGAATTCATATTATCTTACTCTTAAAACAATTCTTCATGAAAATAGGTTTCTCAAGTCCAATAGCTGGTATGACTCTCAAGTAAAGAAACTGTTAGCAAGTACATTTAACCAACTGTTAGCAAGTACATTTAACCAACTCAACAATATATTGGTAAGACCTCATCACCATTCTAGTACTGTGCTTAAATTCATAAATTCTAGGTACCATGGCAAACAGCTCACCTGAACAGTTGCTATAGAGGTATTTATAGAAATGGCACAGGGAAGTAACTTTATGGTAGTGGGAAAGTGACTGAAACCAAGATGCTAGATCAGGACCAATAATATTGCTGATTCTTCTTTGGATTTTATCAAGGATTTCTAGATAAACGGTAGATTATAGATATACAAGATAGATTCGGGAGAGAATAAATTTCTAGCACACTACTGTAAGCCAACTTTCTTAGCAACTGACCTCGCAATAGATTCAATATAAATTTTTCATAACATATAGTACAAACACTTGTGTGACATATTTTTTTTATTATACCCTGTACTAGGAGTGTTGTTTAGTTTAGTCTATACTGTAGAGTATCTGATGGTCAGCTCCCCCATGATAAATCATCATCAGCCTCTTTATAGTCATTTATTTACTGTAAATGAAAATTTCTTATCTTTCTGAAAGCAGGCCAGACTAACCTGGCAACAATAACCATGCAGTAATGAGAGTATTAATGAAAACTCATGCCCTCCATAAGCTAAGTAATAAAAAACAGAAAAATATCATTAGAAATAAATAAAATAGTACTGAACTGTTATGTAGTATCAGTCCTCCTATATGACAGTGCATGCTGGACAGTCACCTCAAAGATGAAGAAGACACTCAAAGCAACAGAAATGTGGTTCTACAGAAAGATACTGGGAAGACATACCATTGCCTGAACATGTGAGCAACAACAAAGTTCTAGAGACAATGGCAACTAAAAGATCACTTATATATAACATCAGAAAAAGATGGTTGAAATTTCTGGGTCATATAATGAGGAAAGTGGCTTCAAAAAATTGACAGCTACAGGACAGATTGAAGATAAAAGACAAAGGAAAGCAATGCACAACATACCTGGCAAGCTTAAGGGAATGGATGGTGTAGCAGGGTTTAGGAGAGATGGTAAAAAGGCAAAAGTTGTTAATAACAACATGATCACCAACGTCCTGAAGGGACATGACTCTTAATAGAAGAAGATATTTAAAATAATAATCTCTAATTGACATTAGGCTGTGTAAATTTTGATATATATTATATATTATAGGAGAAATGGTAAAAAGGCAAAAAGTTGTTAACAAAGGGACAGGAAATTGTGGAGAGACATGATCACCAACGTCCTGAAGGGACTTGACTCTTAGTAGAAGAAGATATTTAAAATAATAATCTCTAATTGACATTAGGCTGTGTAAATTTTGATATATTTTATATATTTAGGAGAGATGGTAAAAAGGCAAAAGTTGTTTTACAAGGGACAGGAAATTCAAGATGACATGATCACCAATGTCCTGAAGGGACTTGATCTTAGTAGAAGAAGATATTTAAAATAATAATCTCTAATTGACATTAGCCTTTAAATTTTGATAATATTAGGAGAGATGGTAAAAAGGCAAAAGACATGCTACAAGGGACAGGAAATTGTAGAGACATGATCACCAATGTGGACTTGACTCTTAGTTGAAGAAGATATTTAAAATAATAATCTCTAATTGACATTAGGCTGTGTAAATTTTGATATATTTTATATATTAGGAGAGATGGTAAAAAGGCAAAAAGTTGTTTCTGCTACAAGGGACAGGGACCAAGACATGAATAACGTCCTGAAGGGACTTGACTCTTAGTGATATTTAAAATAATAATCTCTAATTGACATTAGGCTGTGTAAATTTTGATATATTTTATATATTTTAGGAGAGATGGTAAAAAGGCAAAAGTTGTTATTGCTACAAAGGGACAGGAAATTGTGGGAGACATGAACCAACGTCCTGAAGGGACAACTCTTAGTAGAAGAAGATATTTAAAATAATAATCTCTAATTCACACTGTAAATTTTGATATATTTTATATATTATAGGAGAGATTAAAAAAGGCAAAAGTTGTTAACTCAACAAGGGACAGGAAATTTAGAGAGACATGATCACCAATGTCCTGAAGGGACTTGACTCTTAGAAGATATTTAAAATAATAATCTCTAATTGACATTAGGCTGTGTAAATTTTGATATTTTTAATATTCTATAGAGAGATGGTAAAAAAGGCAAAAGTTGTTACAGCTACAAGGGACAGGAAATTGTGGAGAGACATGATCACCAACGTTCTGATAGGACATGACTCTTAGTAGAAGAAGATATTTAAAATAATAATCTCTAATTGACATTAGGGTGTAAATTTTGATATATTTTATATATATAAGAGATTGAAAAAGGCAAAAGTTGTTAATTTTACAAGGGAGAGGAAATGCTAGAGACATGATCACCAATGTCCAAAAAAGGGACATGACTCTTAGTAGAAGAAGATATTTAAAATAATAATCTCTAATTGACATTAGGCTGTGTAAATTTTGATATTTTTATATATTATAGGAGAGATGGTAAAAAGGCAAAAGTTGTTTGCTACAAAAGGAGGGAAATTGTAGAGACATGATCACCAACGTCCTGAAGGGACTTGACTCTTAGTAGAAGAAGATATAAAAAATAATCTCTAATTGACATTAGGCTACTGTAAATTTTGATATTTTTTATATATTAGGAGAGATGGTAAAAAAGGCAAAAGTTGTTAAGTGCTACAAGGGACAGGAAATTGTAGAGAGACATGATCACCAACGTCCAAAAGGGACATGACTCTTAGTAGAAGAAGATATTTAAAATAATAATCTCTAAACATTATAAATTACAAATATATTTTATATATTATAGGAGAGATGGTAAAAGGCAAAAGTTGTTAACCTACAAAGGACAGGAAATTGTAGAGAGACATGATCACCAACGTCCTGAAGGGACTTGACTCTTAGTAGAAGAAGATATTTAAAATCTAATGACATTAGGCTGTGTAAATTTTGATATATTTTATATATTTATGAGATGGTAAAAGGCAAAAGTTGTTAATGCTACAATGACAGGAAATTGTAGAGAGACATGATCACCAACGTCCTGAAGGGACTTGACTCTTTAGAAGAAGATATTTAAAATAATAATCTCTAATTGACATTAGGCTGTGTAAATTTTGATATATTTTATATATTATAGGAGAGATGGTAAAAAAGGCAAAAGTTGTTGTGCTACAAGGGACAGAAAATTGTAGAGAGACTGATCACCAACGTCCAAAAGGGACATGACTCTTAATAGAAGAATGTATTTAAAATAATAATCTCTAATTGACATTTAATGTAAAATATTTTTATATATTATAGGAGCCCTCAAAAGTTGTTAAGTGCTACAAGGGACAGGAAATTGTAGAGAGACATGATCACCAACGTAACTCTTAGTAAAGAAGATATTTAAAATAATAATCTCTAATTGACATTAGAAATTTTGATAATATATTATAGGAAATGGTAAAAAAGGCAAAAGTTTTTTAAGTGCTACAAGGGACAGGAAATTGTGGAGAGACATGATCACCAACGTCCTGAAGGGACTTGACTCTAGTAGAAGAAGATATGAAAAATAATAATCTCTAATTGACATTAGGCTGTGTAAATTTTGATATATTTTATATATTATAGGAGAGATGGTAAAAGGCAAAGTTGCCTGCTACAAGGGACAGGAAATTGTAGAGACATGGCAATGTCCTGAAGGACTTATATCTTAGAAGATATTTAAAAAATAATCTCTAAACATTAGGCTGGGTAAATTTTGATATTTTTTATATATTATAGGAGAGATGGTAAAAAGGCAAAAAAGTTGTTAAGTGCTACAAAAAGGACGGGAAATTGTGGAGACATGATCAAAATCTGATAGGACATGACTCTTAGTAGAAGAAGATATTTAAAATAATAATAAAAGAAATTTTGATATATTTTATATATTATAGAGAGATGGTAAAAAGGCAAAAAGTTGTTAAATTGCCTGGGAAATTGTAGAGAGACATGATCACCAACGTCCAAAAGGGACATGACTTAGGAAGAAGATATTTAAAATAATAATCTCTAATTGACATTAGGCTGTGTAAATTTTGATATTTTTTATATATTAAAAGATGCAAAGTTGCAAAAGTTGTTAGTGCTACAAAGGACAGGAAATTGTGGAGAGACATGATCACCAACGTCCTGAAGGGACTTGACTCTTAGTAGAAGAAGATATTTAAAATAATAATCTCTAATTGACATTAGGCTGTGTAAATTTTGATATTTTTTATATATTATAGGAGAGATGGTAAAAAGGCAAAAGTTGTTAAGTGCTACAAGGGACAGGAAATTGTAGAGAGACATGATCACCAACGTCCAAAAGGGACATGACTCTTAGTAGAAGAAGATATTTAAAATAATAATCTCTAATTGACATTAGGCTGTGTAAATTTTGATATTTTTTATATATTATAGGAGAGATGGTAAAAAGGCAAAAGTTGTTAAGTGCTACAAGGGACAGGAAATTGTAGAGAGACATGATCACCAATGTCCTGAAGGGACTTGACTCTTAGTAGAAGAAGATATTTAAAATAATAATCTCTAATTGACATTAGGCTGTGTAAATTTTGATATATTTTATATATTATAGGAGAGATGGTAAAAAGGCAAAAGTTGTTAAGTGCTACAAAGGACAGGAAATTGTAGAGAGACATGATCACCAACGTCCTGAAGGGACTTGACTCTTAGTAGAAGAAGATATTTAAAATAATAATCTCTAATTGACATTAGGCTGTGTAAATTTTGATATATTTTATATATTATAGGAGAGATGGTAAAAAGGCAAAAGTTGTTAAGTGCTACAAGGGACAGGAAATTGTAGAGAGACATGATCACCAATGTCCTGAAGGGACTTGACTCTTAGAAGATATTTAAAATAATAATCTCTAATTGACATTAGGCTGTGTAAATTTTGATATTTTTTATATATTATAGGAGAGATGGTAAAAAGGCAAAAGTTGTTAAGTGCTACAAGGGACAGGAAATTGTGGAGAGACATGATCACCAACGTCCTGAAGGGACATGACTCTTAGTAGAAGAAGATATTTAAAATAATAATCTCTAATTGACATTAGGCTGTGTAAATTTTGATATATTTTATATATTATAGGAGAGATGGTAAAAAGGCAAAAGTTGTTAAGTGCTACAAGGGACAGGAAATTGTAGAGAGACATGATCACCAACGTCCAAAAGGGACATGACTCTTAGTAGAAGAAGATATTTAAAATAATAATCTCTAATTGACATTAGGCTGTGTAAATTTTGATATATTTTATATATTATAGGAGAGATGGTAAAAGGCAAAAGTTGTTAAGTGCTACAAGGGACAGGAAATTGTAGAGACATGATCACCAACGTCCTGAAGGACATGACTCTTAGTAGAAGAAGATATTTAAAATAATAATCTCTAATTGACATTAGGCTGTGTAAATTTTGATATTTTTATATATTATAGGAGAGATGGTAAAAAGGCAAAAGTTGTTAAGTGCTACAAGGGACAGGAAATTGTAGAGAGACATGATCACCAACGTCCTGAAGGGACATGACTCTTAGTAGAAGAAGATATTTAAAATAATAATCTCTAATTGACATTAGGCTGTGTAAATTTTGATATATTTTATATATTATAGGAGAGATGGTAAAAAGGCAAAAGTTGTTAAGTGCTACAAGGGACAGAAAATTGTAGAGAGACATGATCACCAACGTCCAAAAGGGACATGACTCTTAGTAGAAGAAGATATTTAAAATAATAATCTCTAATTGACATTAGGCTGTGTAAATTTTGATATTTTTTATATATTATAGGAGAAATGGTAAAAAGGCAAAAGTTGTTAAGTGCTACAAGGGACAGGAAATTGTGGAGAGACATGATCACCAACGTCCTGAAGGGACTTGACTCTTAGTAGAAGAAGATATTTAAAATAATAATCTCTAATTGACATTAGGCTGTAAATTTTGATATTTTTTTATATATTATAGGAGAGATGGTAAAAAGGCAAAAGTTGTTAAGTGCTACAAGGGACAGGAAATTGTGGAGAGACATGATCACCAACGTCCTGAAGGGACTTGACTCTTAGTAGAAGAAGATATTTAAAATTATAATTTATTAGGTTCCTACAAAAAGTATTAGGCCATTTTCAATATTGAGGCCTTAATATAACTTAGCACCCTATCAGGGGGGAGAACCTAGTACATATGCATGAACTGACACTCTCCCATGTGGTTATTCAGTTGGTAGTGAAATTGCACTGAGTGACTTTGTACTGTGTGACTCTTGTAGTTCTAGTGATTAAGTAGATTCTTCATGTCTCATGCAAGGCCCTTCAGCAAATCATTGCATCCTGTATTCCTAACAGTCATACTTTTAGTCTTGATCTAGCTTCCTGCAAGTTCTCCAGGGTGCCCAGTAAAAAAGCAGTAAATTCAGAAAGACATGAGACAACCATTGAAAACTGATGATGACTGATGTGGCTGAAAAATTCAGAAAGAATCTCTGCATATTTCGTCAATACCCACACTGGATGTTCTTTGAAAAGTACAATAACTTGACACTCAAAATCAGTGAGTTGTTTAGCCATATGAGAAGAGCAGAGTGAAAAACGAAAGTCAAAAGATCAAGCAGCAATTAATCAAACCTAAAAGAACCAATCAGTAATTATCAAATGATTATTCAAGGACATGAATATTCAAGAAATTTATTCAAGGTTATTCAAGGTCAATTATTCCTGAAAGATAAAACAGTGATAATAAAATTGCTGCATTTTTTACTGGGCACCATGTAGTTTATTTCAAGGTTAAAATAGCCATTAAAAATATTAAAAAATACATTAAAATAACCATAAAAACACTATGGTAGAGATTACGGAGAATGTAATGAGACAACATTATGAAAGAAAACTGCAGATCCTTCAAAAAGTAGGGAATATTGTGACACAAAGGGAGTACTTTGAAGGAGACTACAGTATCATTGACCTATTAAATAGAGAGACCTTTCATTCATAAGCAAAACCAAGTAATTCTTTTTCTTAGTTTAGGCAAGATATTTGTTATTGAAGTGATCTATTGAGAAATACATGTTAATTCATCTTCAGTTCATTTAATTAACCTTGGTAAAAAAATAACAGGAAGCATTAAGTATAAGTTCCATCAAAGCAAATAAGGATTTCTCACTTGTAACACTCTAATGATGTTATGAGTTATTGCCTGCAATATTGGCAGCCAGCTTGCATTAATGGTAATAGTTCAGTTTCCAAAACCATTCCTGGCTCTGTAACAACAATTACCAGCATGGAGAATGAATTATTGTAGCAACCATTTTCATGTAGTTACACTCAGAAAGGTACAAATCCATGTCTTCTTCCTCCCAGCTATGGGTTAAATAGTAGGGAAGATTGGGCTCTTTAGCTTTGGTTGGTAACCAGTCTAGAAGAAGTACAATTCTGAATTCAAAACTACTTGGGTAAGGGGCTAATGACTTCATCCTGTAAAAACCTGCTACGTCAGTTGGTGAGTGTGTGTCACCCAATACATGCCTCAAGAGCCACCCAATGTAGAGAGTAACTAAGTGAATTTGTTATATGGACATAAGAGAAAAAAGTAAGTTCAGATTATGAAGGTTAAGAGGAGAGAAAACAATTGACCCTAGACATTGAAAGATTAAGATTGTTGAGATCAGGGAAGCATCCTCTCAGGAGTTTGTTCCACAAGACAAAGCTGTTTGAGTGTCTTAGCTATAAATGTTTGGACTGGTGGAACTAAGGAATGTAGCTGATATGATTAGGGATTAGCTTGTAATGTTTCATCTTTGGGAAAATTGCTGTAGCGGTGAAAATAATTTATTGCCCACAAGGTTGCATAAATGTTTTTGATCTGCCATTTTTGGTCTGATGTGAATTTTGTAAAGATAGGACATCTCATGAAGAATCAGATACTTCCTGGAACAAGGAACTGACCATTTTTTCAAGAATCTTTAGAGGTAGATCATATATACAAATTCCACTGTAAGAAGTGGAAGTAAGTACATATCATGAGGATATGTAGGAAAGATAACAGTTGACCCTAGATCAGGAGAGGTTATGGTTGCAATGATCAGCTATGCTTCTTGGAATTTGAATTCAAAAACAGTTAGGCACAGCGCTAACAAAACCATCCCATTAAAACATACTTGCTATAGAAACCACAGCAGCAATGCTTAGCATGCTGAGAGCTGTGGCTCTATACTCCTCACTGAGCACATGTAAGCTACCCAATACAAGCCTTAAGAACCACTCAAGGTAGGGGGTTATTGAGTTAGTTTCTTATATAAATTTCAAAGGAAAATACAAGTGTAGATTATGAGGAAGTAGATGAGACGAAATAATTGATCCTAGACTTGAAAAGATTAAGACTGTCTACTCAAGACATGAATGATTGATTAATACGTTTTCTAAGACTCATCAACTATTTGTAGGTTATTTAAAGCCAGAAAATATTTTGATAGGTTTGGTTTGTTTTACGGCATATCAACCTCAATTATTTAATGCTGACATGATTTTTACTGCTGGTAACATTTTTTTTTCTTCAAAAATGTATTGCTGGTAATAATTTTTCCTCAAAAAATTTATTGCTGATATTATAACCTATTTGACCCTAGTTTAGAGGTTAAATATTTTCCCATAACTGAAACCCTAACAAGTACTACAACCCCAGGTCAGGGTGGAACTAGGAACATCAGCAATTAAGAGGTGGTTCCACATTTCTCAAAACCTGATCAGAGGCCTTGCTGATGGACATAGTTTATCATCTTACCCTGGACGCAAATATAGTTTATCATCATACATAGAATGGAAAATATTTTGAGATTGTAAAATTCCTTTTTTTGAAATAATAATATTTTAGTGATACAAGTCCTACTAATTAAACTATAGCTGGAGAGAGCAGAGGTGCATTCATGCCTCTTCCAAAGGGATTTGCACGTAAGTGAATATAACAAACCCAATGAGAATTGGAACTTGGCTCAATGATTAACAATTCTGAGTGATTATCCATTACCCCACCTGCACATCGAAGCTTACAGCAACTGATATTTCCAAACAGTCAACCACCTAGGTGCTGACCAAGCTCAACATTGCTTAACTTTGGTGATCATATGGGAACCAGTGTTTCAACATAATGTGGACAGAAAACTTCTTCATGGTTAAGAACTATCGGAGTAGAACTTTCTTCTTACTAATAGAATATGAATGAAATCAAGATGATTTGAATGATACCATCTGCAAGTTCAGGAATCTGCTGGATATCTTGGAGGATCACTGTACACATGTTTACAGCTAACAGAATATATTCTATGTAATGACTATGAGAAAATTACGTGTAATGATTTACTCGCAGCAGAGGCAGGTTTGGTCTAATTACTAATGAATTAGATATTTTTCATCTTTGGATGGGCAAAATGGAGTTGTAAACAAAATCTATTAAACTTCATTAGTTTAATTGCATCTTTATGTTCAATAACAAATGGCATTTATAAATAAAATCCCAACTATGGCTACCTTGACATTAAGACGTGTAAATTACTTTTAAAAATCAACAAAAATACAAAATGTCTTTATTTTAGCATTTGCATCTTTTATTTATTTAGATTCACTATTCTTAAGTGGGGAATCTTATTCCATGTTTGATAGATAGAATACATATATTATCTTTATTTTAGTGTCTGCATCTTTGATATATATATATATATATATATATATACACACACACACATATATATATATATATATATATATATATATATATATATATTGTCTTTATTTTAGTGTTTGCCTCTTTTATTTATTTAGATTCACTATTCTTAAGTGGAGAATCTTATTCCATGTTTGATTGATAGAATATATATATATATATATATATATATATATATATATTGTGTGTGTGTGTGTGTGCATATATGAGGTCTAATCAAAAATTATCAGGGCTGGTGTTATAAAAATAAAACTACAACACTTAATTAATTTAATCTCCTTTGAAGTAGTTCTCTTCTGAAGCCACATACTTTATCTAGTGTCGTTTCCATTAATGGAAGCATTCTTGGAAGTTCTTTTTTGGGATAGTGTTATGGTCCGATTCCTTGTACCACAATGATAGTTCAAGGTAGAACCAATGAAAAAGAACTCGAACATGTATATGGAATAACACAGATATATTACAAACAGGAATATATATAGAGAAGTAGAAAGTGTTAGTACGAACAATCAGGTTTAGTAGTAATTGTCTGAATGCGACTGTTTCGGACTGCTTCTGATTCGACTGACTGACTCGCTCTGACTGACAGACTCCTGATGAACTTCACTCCAGACTTCAGACTGAATGGTATTTAGTCACCCGCTCCCCACGAGGGCATCATGTGGCACAAGGCCGGTTTAACGTGGGATTTCCGAGCCCATGGCAGCCAAAAATATGCCCTTTGAACCCGTATAAATCAGTGTTATGAAGCTAAACATAAAAAAACAGATATTCCTCTGAAAATTGTCAGGTAGAAGCACTGGACCAAAAATGGGTAAAAAGGAAGCCAATGTTCAAAGAAAAAACATTGACACTCCTTCAGAAAACTTGAAGAACAATTTCTTTAGACCACTTTAAAAATTAGCAAGAAAATCTTACTCCTTGGTAGAAAAATATAAAGCAATGAAAAGTGGTTCAAGACATTTGCATAGTGCTGTATAATATTATCAATGTTACAAAGTGAAAATTTCATATTCATGTTAATGGAATCTCTGCTTGATCCTTTCAGATATTGTTTTAGTGAGGTTAGTTAAATATACTGAACATGAATTAGCATATATTTCTTAACAGCCTACTCCAATAAGAAATATCTCACTCAAAATGCATCAAAGAAAAAGTGTCACTGCATGAAAAACTATTATTTATCTGCTTGGAATGCAGTGGCCATTATCACTTAACACCCATCTATCATATTATGTTATGGTATATTGAAAGCATATTAAGTACTCACATTCCGGTAGCAAATATGGTAGAGATACAAATGGTTGGATCATTAAACTTCTGTTCAAACACCTTTCATACTTGCTAGCATATCTCATTATTAATGCCTAGCTTATTTTACTGTTATCATGTATAAAACTAAAAAGCAGGAAATGTTTTATGACACTGGAATTATTTACTCAATTTACATGATAAATAATGATAATGCCTCAACCCAGAAATTCAGACCGAAACTTCTTATTACTCTAAACATTATTTTTGGGAATACGCACACCTAGAAACTGGAATTATAAATTTATTTCCCAAGCAGATATAGACTAGCGGCAAAAAACTTTTGTCTTCAATTGAAATACAAACATCATCTGATTAGTGATAAAGTTAAGAAAACTCCTAATTCAAGCCAAATTTCCTTTGTATTGATTTGCAGTTAGTTTCAAGATCAATGTCTAGATTACTGACCACGAGTGCTTCCTTGTTATTGGCACTTGAGTGTCAAGAACAAAAATCTAGCTCTTCCTCTGCCAACAACCAATCAATGCACAGATTTGAGTCAACTCTAAAAGTTCACAGTTGGAAATGAAGTCATGTCTTGTGGCTAAATGTTTACTCAGTGGGTCCAATCTTTGATGCAAGTAAATTTCTTTTAATATTTAACCCTTGAGCAAGTTGGTGATGGAAACTTAAATTGTCTGGATACAGATCATCAGACATTATTACTTAATTCTTTCAGTTGGAAACTTTGTCTCTGGCATTTTGTCAAGGGTTTTTTTTCCATTTGCTTTCTGAGAACAAATTTTAGAAATTCTGTGTGATATGTGATGGAACTCAATGTTTTATTCAAGAAAAAACATGGCAGCATACATGAGAGCAATCTATATATCCTTTTAGTAATAATCAAAATACTGGAAATATACAGGGAACATTTCCTAATAGTGATTAAGTCATTATGTCAAGTGTCTTAAACCCCTAATTTTTCTGATTTTACTCATAATCAGACTTTCATTTTGTCAGTGGTTCAATCTCTCAGTCAGATAGTTTTGTGACTTCTCATAATAACTGCAAACATGTCCTCAATTCTTCATAAATAGAATGAAGAACCATATAGCCAGTGATTCTCAACTTCCATACCATGGCACACTAGTGTGCTGCAATATACAGTTATACCACCATCATCATCATTCGACCATAGTTGGGATAATCGAGCCAATGTGAACAATCCCATCTTTAGCTGTATAGTATATGCTATGTATGTGTTACATACAATTTTGAATTCATAGTTAATTTCTCCTAGACCAGTTGCCACCCAAGGTTATAGAACACAGTCTGTCCTGCTATTTACCCATAGCTGGGGGAGAAGAAGAGGGTTCATACCTTTCCCAAGGGTATTAGCACAAATGTAAATGTAATGGATTTAACCCAAACTTGACTCTCTGATTCAATTCGAGCCACTATCCATTACTCCACTGTGCATTATGGCATATATATATATGTGAGTGTGGAAGTAGTAATGATAGTGTTATATTCTCTGCTAATAGGAATATATACTTGAAAAACAAGGTGGATATAATAAGTAAAGGTTTATTGTAAAAAACCAGTACAATAAGAATAAAGGTAACAGTTATGCACAAAGTCATTGCAAGTCAATCCAGTAGTGAGTGCTACTATTGGAAGATCGGTAGTTCTCGCGTAAGTCTGAGTTGTACTCAACGGATCCCGGCTAGTCAATATTTACTAGCCCTTCCACGAGGGTAGATGTGGCACAAGGCTGAGTTTAACATGGATCATCTGAGCCCATAGGCTCAGTCAAAAAATGCCTATAGAACCCGCATAAACGGGATTGGTGTGGTCAACCTCTCTGAACAAGACTCTGCCCTTCAGCCGAGCCTCATCCGCTTTTCTCTCTGCTCAGAGGCAGAGAGTTCAACCATCTAGCTGGAACAGATCGCAGCTAGTATATTTAGCTACATCCCCACGAGGGTTGCATGTGGCACAAGGCCAGTTTAACGTGGGTTCTCTGAGGTTTAAATTGGCCAAAAATATTCCCTTTCGAACCTGTATAAATGGGTTCAGGGGTCAATCAACCTCCTCAAAAGATATTCAGCAGAGCCTCGTCGGGTTCCCCTCATATAAAGTTCAACCATCTAGCTGGAACAGATGTTCTAGTATATTTAGCAACACCCCCACAAAGGTTGCATATGGCACAAGGCTGGTTTAATGCAGGGAGCCCGTAGGCTCGTCAAAATATTCCATTTCGAACCCATATAAACAGAGGCAACCTCCCCGAATGAGACTCTGCCCTTTAGCCTCATGGAACTCAGAGGCAGAGAATTCGACTGTTTAGCTGGAACAGGCTGCAGCTAGTATACTTAGCTACCCACCCACGAGGGTTGCATGTGGAAGAGGTCACAGCTAGTCTCTGTAGTCCATTGACATACAGATACTTATAGGTAATTACTACTTATAGTATAGTCACTCATGGGGGCTACAGATTATTCCATTATGTTAGATACAGTGTTAGTATTTTGAATAAATGAATAAATAACATCAAAAATAAGAAGCAAGAAAGACTAAACACAACTGAAGAAATGAGAGTTTGCTTATCACCCATGCAACCAAACATTAAAGAAATCATGAAAAAATACCAAGCAGAGGTTTCTCACTAAATAGGCTGCCCAAATAGTTGAATAAAAATATTGAAATAAAGTAAGTTCATATATGTGTATGTATTTTTTTTTTTAAATCTATGGTTTTATTACATAACATTTAAATGTATACCCTTTAAAAATTTTGCGAAATGTGCCATGATATTTTCATTTGCTCCTAGGTGAGCCATGGCTTAAAAAGGTTGAGAAACACAGATATAGTCTCTCACAATTTTGGTTCTTCTGGTAGCTGTATCGTTGTGTATTAAATTAAGTATAAATCCCCATTTCCTTCTCTTTTCACTCAATTTGAAGTATTATGACATGCTAAAGCTGAATATTTTATCTAACAATCAAGATCAACATGCTTCTCTCCTTGATTTGTTTCTTAACTGCTCCCCTGACTTTGCCATGCTTTCCAACTCTGTCCTCTTGGCAATTCAGATCATGCTTTAGTGTCTGTTAATATTTCTTTCAACTCTTTTATTAGACATGAACCCTTTATTCACTAGAGTCCTGGATATTACAATAAACTACATCTGGCAGTAAGGCCTCTGATCAGGAGATTGGAGGTTTTGAGGAGTGTAGAACCACCTCTTAATTTCTGTTGTTCCCAGGTCCACTGTGGCCTGGGGTGGTAGTACCCATTAGTGAACCTCCAAACAAAAACAAAACACTGAAAGTATAAAATACATTTTTATAACAAATATACCAGCAATACATTTTTATGTAAAAAAATTACCAAGAATACACTTTTAAATGATCAATTCATTTCATAGTAGAATTGCCAACAAAACATTTTTAAAGCAAAATGACTATCTGTGGTTGAAGGTATACAATTGTGTTCAAAATATTTAGATTTCAACATTAAATAATCCATAAAGGTTGATATGTAGCTTAACAAAATCAACTAACCATCTATTCACCAAAATTCTTTCAGAAACCAGCATATCAATTAGGTTTCATTTTGGGATTTTCTTTGCAACACCCCTTGGAGTGAAATCTTTAAACACTTTCTAAAAAAATTGTGCTACTGAGGTTACTTCTCTGTCAAAAACTGGCATCAATTCTTTTCTGCCATCTCAGTAATATCACTTGAAACCACAATCTTCTCCTTGGTTCACACATGTCTGTTCAGCCACTATAGCCTACAGGAATCACTGTTGCCAGTTGTAATAGCTCTGATAACAATAGAAGGCTCTTTGTATCAGCTCTTATTAATTGCAAATATGTTCTCAATGAGGCTAAGTCTTTGTCCACTGATAGAATGAGGCACCTTATAGTGTCTTACAAATTTGGTTCTCCTGATTCCTGGCAGATCTGTAGTAGTGTGTTAAGGTTAAGACTTCAACCATTCCTCTTTTCAATCAGTTTGAAGTGTTATAACTTTCTACTGATAAAGCAGAATGCTCTGCTTGTAAACTCTCTTCCAGTTCTACAATTGAGACCTCTGGAGTATTATGGAATTTAAAAGGTTGCATATTTGTGTGTATTTTATGTGGATGAGTGTTCATATATAAACGATTAAAGAAAAAGCATACCAAACCTTGAGGTTTCTTCCACCAATTGTTTCTCTTTTATGGTGACTATAGTGAAACAGATTTCTTAATGTCTCTTGGGTATGTTGTTTGTTTTTCATTCCCAGAGTTAGGGTAAGTATAAGCATAGTATTAATGGTTGAGCACAAGTCAGCCTTTGGTTAGAACAATCAAAAGAAGATTTGTACTTACTTTATCATTGAAAGTTTTAAACAAGGTTATGGGATCCTTGCTTTACTTTTCTTGGTCAAGAAGTTTGGATAAGTAAGTATAAGCATTGTTACAATGACTGCACTCAAGTCATGCTTGGGCTGACTTGGATCAACCAAAGAGAAAGAGACTTAATTCATATGTGGAGCTTTTTGGAAACACATGTGTGCACCATGTATTGGAATGTGGGAGGAGAGTTTAGTCACCAGTGGACCAGGGAAACTACTATTCTTCAGTAGAAATATAATTATTACATCTACATCTTGGAGAAAATGGTGTGGAGATGAATGGGGAAATGTTTGCCTTTTTATAGACCTCAAAACACCACCTAACAATGTTTGACAAAACTAAGTGGGGTAATTATATTTTGGGTTCATGGGAAAATGTATTTTTTTTTTATTTTTATTATTCATTATTATTATTATTATTATTTTATTTATTTTATTTCATTTTACCACAGTACCTTTGCCGGACTTTCTACTTAGATCTGAGTCACTTCTGCGTGATATGCACATCACCCCATCCATGGTTCCTGCTGTCATCTCTAAACTTGATCCCCACAAAGCATATGAATTTGATGGTATCTCAGTAGTCATCATAAAGAAATGTTCCTGAACTGACTCCTGCTTTCGCTATGCTATATAGTAAATGCTTTACTACTTCTTGCTTTCCATCTTATTTGAAATTCTCTTCTGTAGTTCCTCTTTTTACGAACTAATGCAAACCGTTTGATCCTTTTAACTACTGCCTTATTAGTCTTTTTCTGTCTCCCATCAATGCGTCCATTCAGCCAGATAAATTCCTAACAGCAATTAAGAGTAATTAATGAGTAAGGAAAATAGCAAATTTTTCACTACAGGAACACATGACAATGACACAATTTGGGAAGTGTGTAAACAGTGAACACATAGTGTAAAGGATTCTATATAGATACAAATATAAAATAAATGTATAAAAGTTGTTCAAATAATAACATGATATTAAAGGAGATGAATGAACAGAGAAAAGGTTTTAAAGGTTACATACCCGTGGTACTATCATAAGAGATAGATTTTGGGGGATAAAAAAATATGAACCATGTGCTTGGGCACATGCTTTACTGTACTGGTTCCATTGATAACTAAGGGCTGATAGGAAGTATTCAAAAATGGTGACAAATCTAAAAAGTAACTAACCTGAAAAAAGGACAAACAAAGGAGAAGTATAATAATATAGGTTTGTATAGTGGTAAGGGAACAAGTGTTCTGCACCATTTTGGAAAAGTACTAGAGTTAAGCCTATTATCTTAGCCATTCTCTCTACTATGCAATATGTCTCCAAGGAACATTTTATAGTAGTCTTCAGCTAAGGTAGTGGCAAAGTATACATACAGTTTTATCAACCTTGATATGAGTAATCCTGCACATAATGAGTAGAAGTTTTTATTACAATTCTGATGTGTGTATAACAAAATAAAGTCATCATATCAATTTAGAAGACAAATGTTTTTAGAAAATAAACAAGAACATTCTTTTTCTGGTTCCTTTCTGGGATACATTGGTAAAAGAAGGCCTGGGAAATCTGACACCCCCAAGACACATTGACGGAAAAAAGAAAGCAGGGAATAACGTACCTTGTGTAAAGCTTATATAAATGGATGATGGAACAAAGACAGGGAGGGATAGTAAAACATTGCTAAGAGGTACAAGGATATGAGGTTGTGGAGAGCCATGATCAAGCTTATCCTAAATGGATACGGTACATACAAGGAAATAAAAAAGAAGGGAAATCAGTAAGGCTATAGCATTTATTTTAAACAAAAATATTTATTTTTTAACAAAATCTCCTTTATTTTCAATGTACTTAATTCAATGGATATTAATTAATATTAGCATGCTAATTTAATATAGAAATGATTCAGAAAGTGTCAATATTTCACCTGAAAAGGATGCAATGTCAAGCATCTATTATAAATTGGCAATTATTAGGAATTTACCATTTCTAATCATTCTAAATGCATCAGGCAAATATTCAGAAGCAGTTCAACCTTACAGTGACATCTTGGCAAGGTCAAGCATAACACAGAGAAGTCCACAGTCAAGAACTGTGCGTATTCCATTCCTTACATTTGCAGCAGTTAATATGAAACCAATAGATCCCTAATTGTAAGGTTGAGAAAAATTAAAAAGCCATAATCAGGTGTGAGACAATGAAATCAGCCTTGGCTGTCCATGTATCAAAAGAAAAGAGTGCTCACAAACTTCAGTGGAATGAAGTAAGAATATGAGATAGAGAAGAATCAGATGCATGAAGGTATAAGCACATATACTAGATGATGATAATCTCCTCAGTAGACTTAGCATAGATATATAAATACAATATGGAAGCTATTTAATTATTTAAGAAAGAAAGAACATTATATACCAGAAATACCAGCAACTAATAATAATGGGGCATGGTAAAAAAGATTGCAGTGGCAATAAAGGCAACACAAAAGAAATAGAAATGGCAGTAGATGGAGCAAACCTTGACAAAAAGATTGCAGATGAAGAAATAAGAACATTAAATTTAAGGCTCCAAGATTTAATTTCTGGATTAAAGCATTGGCTACTGATTTTTATGATATAATGATTATGAGTTCAATCCCTAGGCTGAGTCATATGGAAATACCCAGACCCAGCGGAAACAGATAGCCCTAGATATGAACAGTGGGATGAGAACAATCTATCCCTGAAAATTGAATAAGACATTCATTTCACAATTCCCTGAAAGTTACCGAAAATGACAGGGCACAATCACTGAAATGCAGTGATTGTAACAAAACTTTGGTCAAAATTTTTTTTAGGGAACTATGTATGTAGGTACATGTTGTGGAGTAAATAAGACACTGCCAGTAACACAAATGAACTAGGCAAGATGTCTTAAATAAAGAACTCAAAGTGAGTCAGTAGAAATCTGTTGGAGTTATTCAAGGGAAATTTCTAATGACGTCACGGTGAGTAGTCTAACTGAGACATAGTATTATAACCACTAAAAGTGAGTTATCAAAATAGATCAATTAATCATTAGCCTAATGATGGGGAAGCATTTATTTTGTACAACATTATCTCCTTTGCCAATGCCCTTAATTCAATGTTGAATATATATATATATATATATATATATATATATATATATATATATATATATATATATACATTCTATTCTGAGTTCAATTTGAAATTCCAAAAATATCGCCTGAAGAAGGTTGGTGCATACAAATGCCAAAACATTGTGAATATTACAATAAAGATGAGGACAATAGTCTGAATGATGTAAATAGTGTATTTACAATACCTTATGTCAGAAATATAGAGAGATCATGAAGTAGGTCAGAGTATAGAACAGACGAAATGTTATGAATATGGCCATAAAATGAGGACCATAGTCGGATTACAATACCACATTTCAGAAATATAGACAGATCCTGAAGAAGATCATAGTGTACAATAGTTGAAATGTCATGAATATATAAAGATAAGGACAACAGTCTGAACAATGTAAATAGTTATATTGATTTTGTCAGTATATTCTTTTTTATTTTATAACTACCAAGATGCCCCATATATCACTATTATTAAATAAACAATGCTGCTCTGCTCTTCTTGAACAAGTTTTTCATATTTTTTTTTTATTTACATGTCTTTTATGTTTTTACATCAGTTATTACAAGTATACAATTCCTGTTTCTTCAATAATTATTTTATGAATGGGTATCAGCCATATATTATCATGATGACTTGCTATATTGATTTGCTTAAGAGCAAATTTTCTTTTGAGTAATTTGACTATTCATACAATAAAAATATATGCACATTTAGTAATACATGTGTGTATGTTATTATTGTTTTCTGTTCACATAAATTCCAATACTGCTATAAGATGATTGAAAATATATTTTTAATATAAGATTAATCAGAAGTTTAAATTTGCATTCAATCTGATATTTTATCTTAATTCAGTTGCACTAATTTCTATTTCAATAATTACAGTGCTGTAGGTAAATTTGAAATGCTTTTCAGCAATCATTTGCCTAGAAAATCTAATTTCATTCTTAATTTATTATAAAATGAACCATTGTCACCCCTCATCAGTGTTTTTCAATAATCTTTTCTTTCATTTAATTTTAATTGCTTTTTATCACATCTCCTCAGATTGTAACTGAGACCCCCACCAACTCAAATGAGAAATAATAAACCTCCAGTAAAACTTGAATTTGCATTCCTTCCTCTTTGGAAAGCCTGTCATACTTTTGTCTTTGGAAAACCTGTTTTTCCTTCATCTTTGGAAAGCCTGCCATTCCTTCCTCTTATGAAAGGCTGTCATTCTTTATCCTTATGAAAGCCTGTCATTCCATCGTCTTTGGAAAGCCAGACATTCCTTCCTCTTATGAAAGCCTGTCATTCTTTATTCTTATGAAAACCTGTCATTCCATTGTCTTTGGAAAGCCAGACATTCCTTCCTCTTATGAAAGCCTGTCATTCGTGCCACTTTGGAAACTCTGTTATTCCTTCCTCTTAGAAAAGGCTGCTATTCCTTAGCTTTGGAAACCCTGTCATTCTTTCCTTTTATGGAAGGCTGTCATTCCATCTTCTTATGAAAGCCTGTCATTCCTTCCTCTTTGGAAAACCAGACATTCTTACCTCTTATGAAGGCCTGTCATTCTTTATTCTTATGAAAGCCTGTCATTTGTTCCACTTTGGAAACCTTGTCATTCCTTCCTCTTATGAAACGCTGCCATTCCTTCCTCTTATGGAAGGCTGTCATTCCTTCCTCTTATGAAACGCTGCCATTCCTTTGACTTTGGAAACCCTGTCATTTCTTCCTCTTATGAAAGGCTGTCATTCCTTCCTCTTATGAAACGCTGCCATTCCTTCGACTTTGGAAACCCTGTCATTTCTTCCTCTTATGGAAGTCTGTCATTTTTTCCTTTTATGAAAGTCTGTCATTCCTTCTTCTTTGAAAAGGTTGCCATTTCATTCACTTTGAAAAACTTGTCATTCCATCCTCTTTGGAAAGCCTGTCATTCCATCCTCTTATGAAAACCTGTCATTCTTTCCCTTGTGAAAGTCATCTAGGTCACCTGGGTCACATGTTGGCTGCTTAATGACATCACTCCTTACAGTGATGAAAGCTGAGTCAATTCAGTTGGTTTACAGTAGCCAAACTGAGCAGTTAATCTTTTTAGCTCAGGCCAACTGGCCAGGCCTGAGGTTAAATCTGCCTCCCCTAGCAGCTTACAAGCACCTAGTGTTGGTTCCTTTTGGGAATATATCTTCCCCTCAACATAGAAACTTTGGCTCGCATTCTTCAGTTTCGGAAAACCAAAGACTCACAGTCTCCAATTCACAGAATATGTCCTCGCTTGGGATATAGTAGAGAAATCTGGCATGTTTGAATCTGGAATCCTAAACATGGCTTCCCTAGAAATACAGATGACTCTCCATATTTATCTTTTCATTCTCTGTTCACTTTGTTTGATTTGGTATACATATATATATATATATATATATATATATATATATATATATATATATATATATATATTCTGTTCCATTTGTGAAATACACTGTTATTATATCATGGATATAATAATACCTATAATGGAGTAAATTCAAAAAGAGAGAATTAATATATCTTCCATATCTCTCCTATTATGCTGCTTTATTATCAACTTTTTTGAGCCATTTTTCTTTCAAGGAATTTGAAAAGGAAATGAGTATTTCTTTTAAATGTGACATTGATATTAGCAATGTGTTTTTCACTCATATTTGAACAGATCAAAGTTTTACATAAAATTTGAAGATATGCTAATAAAAAAGGACATAACACATTGGTAAAAAAAATATCATCCTAAATTCTTTTAGAATAATAGAAAAAAAAAACTGCTCGATCATGACCTGAATTTTCATGTAAATAAATATTTATGTATTTTCACAAAGTTACTCTTTACAGATTAGATTTTAACTTTATTGTTTATTTCTCCTTTAACAGATTGAATATTTTTACAAGAAGAGTTGCAAGGTGTAAGCATGTTGACTTTACACAGTGTTTTAAACCTCAACAACCCTTTCTAATGCTTAAAATGGACAGGTCACATATTTCCCACTATTTGGCTGGGATGCACAATGTCGTTACATTTGAAATGTGTACTTTCTTTTTGGTGTCTTGGGTGTTTGAACACAGAATGCAAAAATCCCCCCCTTGAATCTGTAAAAACTTGGCAACCAACTACAGGATACATATGGCTGCTGTGTTTGCCAACAAGGGTTTCTTCACCAAATACTGAGTTATGTTTTGCTATGGGGTGAAATACTTATTTTTTCAATAAAAAAGAATTAAATGTTCAAAAGTTAATATAATGTGATTTTCTAGAATTTTTTTTATATTCTATCTCTCATTTTCGAGATCGACCAACCCTGAAAATTATAGACCATTCCTATTTTTGTAAGGTGGCAAACTCAGAAAATCAGCAGGCGATGAAATAATTATTTTCCCCAGTGTATGTGAAATTCATAGAAAAACTTGAACACTCAACATATGAATAGAAATTTAGTCATCAATCAACAGCACAAAAAGTGGAATATCAACATCTAATGAGGGGAAATGTTTCTTCAGAAAGGTTTTGTCTCATACAGTGTCAATGGAGAACAGTTATTAGGTGACAAAAACGCTTTCTTGCACATGAGGAATAATTTATTTTGTTAGACATAATGAGTTCTAGAGTTAATAGACTCAATAAGATTTGGCTAAGAAATATATAAATATATATCCTCTAAAGAGAAGGCAATATATATAAATCATATAAAAGATATGAATAAAGTAGAGTAAATGGGAAAGGTTACTTTGACAGCATATACACTTTTGGTGGGTTATTTAATGTCTAATAAAACTAGACTCACAAAGAATTAACAGAAAAGTAGACATAGATTGTTCTTCCATATGGAGAAAAGGATCCAGTTTACAATGGAGTAATAAAAGCACATAGTTTCAGTTGGCACAAAAGTAAACATTGGTCAAGCTAAAAGCTGAGTTCCAAAATATCCACCTGGGAAATAGCCCCTTTTTGGGAGGTAATGTCACAAGGCAAGGAATGTAGTCTGTCTATCCTAACAGGGTGAACCAGAAAGACAAGCATCATAAATACCAATATTTCATCTCTTGTATCTTTTTTATTCATTTTGTACATTTACAGGTAAGCTCTATTATGAAAATAATTTTTATATATATATATATATATATATATATATATATATATATATATATTATGAAATGGACAAAGTCCGACAATTATTTAAAGATATAAAACATCAAAAGTAAAATGGAAAATTATAAATAGAACAAGAACTTGTAAAACCTGGGATGACCCATGCCCTTTATGTCTACATGAAAAACTACACATTATTAAGTTTCTAAATAATGAAAATTTATTAAACCATAGACATGAGTTAACGGTTTTTTGCCGACAACAACAAATTTTCACATTAAATAATTAGCATAAAAAAGTTAAATTTCATAGTATAATAAAAGGTTTAAAAGCTTAACCCAATCATAAGATAGAAAAACCCTTTATGAAGTCATCAAAAAACAAATTGTAGTTCAGTGCGACGCGTTTATGTATGAAACAGCCCTTTAGAAAAAATAAATGAATAATTAAATAAAATAAAACAAAATTCTCCAGACACTTAATGACAATTTATGGTGCCAAAAGCTATCTTTTGCTGTGACTGACCAGACGATGTGTGCACATGAAAGCCATCATTCGCTTTGAAATGGATACCCCGACCCTACCTTGGCTTGACCTTTTTCAAAAGGTAACTGATATATGGATAAAAATTAACTCTTAGGCCCCTTATCAAAATGGTCACCCCAGCCATTTCCATAGTAATTAATTTTGTGAATGAACATGCTTATAAAGATGCGTAAATTTCAAGATTGGTTATTCTTAAATTTTCACTTGAGGATGAAACAGGGCTTGATACTTTAACTCAATTTAATTTTAATAATTATATTGAGGTTTTCAGCTCTCATTTCTGAAACATGAGAACTCTTATGTAGCGAAGGAATCATATATTTTTAAAAATAATTATAAAAATATATATATATAGATAGATAGATATCTCTATAGTTATAGTTCTGATACTATATATATATATATATATATATATATATATATATATATATATATATATATGCATCAGAACATAAATATATAGAAGTAATATGTGTTAATATCAACACAACACTCACAAAGGAAATTGATAAATCTTACTATGAAAATGATACATGTTAAATACAAACAATAATACAAAGTAACTGATATTGGAAGATTTTACAATGAAATCTATTTCCCTTTCTTTATCCATATATATATATATATATATATATATATATATATATATATATATATTTGTAATAATAGCAAAAGATGATTAAAGCCAAAAATTGCTGACCAGTAAATTACAGGAGATTAATGCATTCAAAATGAGCAGATTTTTGTAAACAAGTGTCTATTGAAATCAACACCCAGTGTTGACAGTCTGTTTCTTTTGTATACTGTCACCTCTGGAGGTTGACTTCAGTATCCACTTTTATATTTACTATTTACATATGCTCTATCCTTGATATTGATTAATTTAACCCATAAATATAGAATATCTTAAAACTATATTTTATCATATATATATATATATATATATATACACTTTATATCAAATTTTATCATTCAAGTTAATGTTTTCACAATAATTTTTATTAAAAACCAATGTTGGTAAAATTATCAGGATATACTTATGATTGATGTCTTGTGTCAATGTCAGTTTATAACGTCCTGGCTTACAGCCATATCACATTGAAACACCAGTTCCCATACAATCACTGAAGTTAAGCAAAATCAAGCCAAGTCAGTACATATTTGGGTGACCACTTGGGAATATCAAGTACTGTATGTTTGGATGGATAATGGCCTGAAATTTTTAATCAAAAAGACAACTTCCAATCCTGCTTAGGTTCATTATATTCAAAGGTATGAGTCCACCCTCTTCTTCCCCCAGCTAAGTGTTAATTAGTAAGATTTGTATTTATCTCCTAAAGAAGAAATTCTTACAATCTAAAAATATTTTACAAGGAAAGCAATCTATCAATCTATATATGGAAGCTAATGTGTTCAATTTGAGGAAATTTTGTAAATAAATTGCTCTGTTTTAAAAGTATGCCCACTATAATAATATAGTTAGCATATAAATAAAATGATAATAAATAATAGTTATTAGATATATAATCCATTTGAACTTTTATTGACTTCTCTTACTCTCTCTCTATATATATATACATATGGAGAGAAAAAGAGTTAATAGCTAAATAAAATGTGTATGTGTGTGTATATATTATTTTAGATTTTAATGACCAAATGGATTACAAAACAACTATTTTGACCAATACAAACATCATCTGGATCCTTTCTAGCAGCTGACAATAAAACATCCTGGACCGATCCACAAAACATACTCCTACACTGGAAGGAACCACCTGAACAGAAACTTGAAGAGAGCTGGTGACTTCCTGAGAAATGTTTGAAATCATCATCCTCAGTTGTGGATGAATATGAGGCTTATTTTTCAAGAATTCAAGACAGCTATGAAGCAAAATAGATCAGGGAAGTCCCCAGGCTCAGATCACATTCCTTTCAAAATGATCAAACATGGAGGCTTACCGTTGCAAACCTGTATTTTCATCCTCATTCTGAAGATGATCCAGAACACAAATTCCTACACTTCAAAAAACAGTGACCGAGAAGCCTATAGGAACTATAGAGGAACATTATTACTCTCTATCACTGGTAAAGTCTTTGCCATGGTCCTTCTAAATCAGCTAACACCAAAAAAAGATCATACCAGAATCTCAATATAGATTCAGTGCCTCTTGTGTCACAAATGACATGATTTTCTGTGACTCCAAGTGAAAAGCAGAGAACAACAAAAACCATTTTACCTTGTTTTTTATGACTTAGAAACGGTATTTCAAGAGCTGCTATTTAGAAGGTCCCTCATTGTTTTGGATGTCCTAACCACTTTATCTCTCTGGTTCAAGCAATGCATGGCAGTATGTCTGGATGTGTATTCCACCAAAACACACTGTTAGAGAACTGCCATATGATGATGTCAACATTGCCCTATGTCTTTCAAAAGAAGAAGAACAACAGTCTCTGAACAATTTTGCTATGGCCTATGATCACTTTCGCATTACAGTAGACATTAAGAATATCAAACCTCATTATCATTATTAAAAACATCATCCTCTTGACTTTTGTAATTGTAGGAGGGATCCTAATGTAGATGCCACATTAAATCTCATCAATGCTATGTCAATGGCAGCCATCAGCAGTTCTGGTATAGACAAACCTGTCCATTGTTTGATATTGTCCATGTTTGACATTGTTTTTATGTTGGTTTCCTCTTCTATGTCCACTTTCAATAGTCTTGTTCAATAGTCTTGCACAAGTGGTCATGCCTTTTAATGTCTCCAAACCACACCATTTTTCTCCATTTGACAGTGGCAAGAAGAGGTTCTTGGTATCCCACAAAACTTTCAACCCTTTTCTGCACAAACTCATTGCACAGCTATCCCCAAATACCATCTTACCAGATTTTGATATTACCATCAAGTAGAGCATTTTCCATATCTAAGCAGCTTTTTATCAAACATCAGAAAAGAATGTGGAACACAGAATTTCACAGAGAGTTCCACAAGCATGAAGTGCAAGAAAATAAATTGTTTTTTTTTTATCATTTCACCCCAAGCAAGGTAATAAAGACACAAAGGTACAAAGCATTGCTGAGTGCTAGAGAATATAAGAATGAAAAACACTATTAAGGACAAGAATTAAAAAAGCAAAAGATAACAATTGACATTGCATTCAGATTTTTTTCCAGATCAAAATTAACAGGGAAGCAAAATGCCAGAGGAAAGTGCAATAGAAGAAACTGCTAGCATAGAACTTATGGTTACATCGTCGCTATTTCAACTGTAAAACGATGAGATGTTGCCACCAATCTAGTGCTGTGCTTAAATTCATAAAGTCTAGGTACCAATGAGGAAAGACTATCCAAACAATTATTATGAAAATATTTATAGAAAAGACACAGGGAAGTTACATTACAGCGGTATCAAGGATTGTATCAAGAATTTTTAAATATATAGCAAGAGTACCAAACCAGATGTGGCAGAAATATTCAGTGCATGGAGGAATAGTAGACTTATAGATATGTAAGATAGATTCTGGCAAGAAAAATTGTCTAGATCGTCACAGTGAACTTTCTTAGCTGCAGACTTAGCAATTGATTCAATATACTCTTTCCATTTCATATCAGCGGGAAAAAGTTAGTTCGAAAAGGGGCAATGAGTTACTCGCCTGGAGCACAGCATCAGCTATGTTGATGGGAGGTAAAAAGATGATTAAAAGAGAGCAGTTCATTTTTGAGATGTTAAAATTAACAAGCCACTCCTTGACCCATTTAACAACAAATTGTAGGTAATTCTTTTAGATCAGCTACCAATTTGACCTAATAGTTGCATCATCGGCATAGATACAGAGTTGAGAACTGATGACATCAGGAAGATCATTTATAAAAATTAGAAACAATTTAGGTCCAAGGATAGAGCCCTGGCATATACCTCTATTTAAGCAAAAAGGTCAAGAAGCATGGCAAACTTTCATTTTGCAATTTGAGATTGTGAGATGCTTAACCAATTCAGAATTGATTAGAATGTCTAGATTGCTAAAAAGAGGTAGAAGGCTAATAGACCAATGGATAGAAGGATCAGATGATTCTTAAAGACTTGAACTACAGACGATTTTGAACAAACAGGAAAGCAAGAAGCAGAAAGGCATTTATTGTAGAGTTTAGAAAGAACAGGAAACAGTTCAGGAGAACATTTCTTAAGGACTATTGCTGTGATAATATCAAGTCCACATGCGTTGTGAGGATCCAGTTTAGAAATGATACCAGAAACCATGGAGTTATATGCATATCACTCAATAAAGACACATTTCTAAGTGGAAAGTCAAGTAAAGGTACCCTAGATGAGTCAAGAGTAGAATTTGAAGAGAATTTACAAGCAAGAAGTTTTGCTTTATCAGCAGAAGATGTTAACACCTCAAAATGAGTGAAGAGAGTAGGGATATAAAACTTATTCTTAATTAACGCATTTACAGAGCCACCATATGATCTATCCCTGACATTGAGTACTTTTAATCATAAATATAGCATACCATAAAAATATTTTTATTAAATACATGTTTCTTAAAAAGTAACAGACACGGTACTTTTGTTAAGTACATTGTGTTTCTCTTGTGTGTGAACAAGAGATTTCTTTTAGGGACTTAGTATGTGTAGAAATTGTTCAAATGATTGTTCACTTTGAATTTTTTCAGTTAATCTATCAGTCATTTTTAAGAATTTTTTTGCAGTCTATTGCAGTTTTTATTTGTTTGCACTTTTTTTGCTATATTCTGTGCTAATAGGAATATATATACTTGAAAAACAAAGTGGATAAAATAAATAAAGGTTTATTGTAAAAACCAGTATAATAAGAATAAAGGTAAGTTATGCACAAGGTCATCGCAAGTCAATCCAGTAGTGAGTGCTACTATTGGAAGGTTGGTAGTTCTTGCTTAAGTCTGAGTCTCTGTAGTCCGTTGACTTACAGCTACTTATAAGTAGTTTCTACCTATACTGTAGTCACTTATGGGGGTGATAGGTTATTCCATTACAACAGTTTTTAAGGGTTGCTTTTTCACTTATTTTTATTTTATAGTTAGAGATATACATTATATTTGTATTTTGAACTATATATATATATATATATATATATATATATATATATATACATATATATCAGTAGTACATCTATATCAATCCATATATATACATATATATAACACCATGTAAGTATGAATATATATGTCTATACCAATAACAATATCAATATGAATAACTCTATATGTATAAATAACATTCAGTAGGTATCACTATATCCATAACTCTGTATTGATAACAATATCAATACATACATGTATGTGTGTGAATATATTCCTTTCAAAAAGATCAAACTAAGACATGAAGTTTTGTCAGGTTGAACTTTATTTCTAAATTTGCCAATATTGCAAATTAGAACTTTTTATTTTTATTTCTGTATTGTCAATTGCATTTTCAACTGACCTTTTAAACTGGCTTTTAACAATTGCAAGAAGTTGGTGAAATCAAAATGATTCCCATATATATAATTGGTGAAAGGTATAAAAAAGAAATAAAACAAGTTTTGTGCTTGATGGAGTATAACTGGTTAACATATCTCTTCCATTAGGACATGAATCCATCTACTTCCCACACATCTTCCTCCATGTTGTTTGATATTTTAGATTCTGTAGTTACATAAAGCATATATATTTAGTAAATCTTCCTTGGAAAGCGATCCACAAGAGAAACTCTAACAGAGACAAAAATAATTACTACATATACAGATCATTCTATGAGATATTAAATTAATGTGTAGATGTGCATCTCTCTCTCTCTCTCTCTCTATATATATATATATATATATATATATATATATATATATATATATATATATATCAGTAATTGCTTAAAATTTACTAGATTTATGGAAGAAAAATATTCTATATTGGAGATAGAGCTTTTGTAGTTTTAAATAAACTTCTCTCCCTCCCCCTCTCTCTCTTATATATATATATATATATATATATATATGTGTGTGTGTATATGTGTGTGTGTGTTTGTGTGTATTTATAGCACATTTGTTCAGAAAAATATATATATTTGTGTACATGTGTATGAATATATATGAAAGAGTACTCAATATTTTGGATTGAGCTTTTGTAGTTAAAATGATCACCTTTTCTCTCTCTCTCTCTACATATATTTACATATATATTTGTATATTGACCATTTGTAGACAAAATATTATATATATATATATATATATATATATATGTGTGTGTGTGTGTGTGTGTGTGTGTGTGTGTATGCGTTTGTATACAAGCATCAATTATTTATTGAATATTATGTATACATTACCATCCTGTAAGCACACAAATACATATCTATATGTGATTGTGTTTTACATGCGTTGAGGTAAAATATATGTATATATACACGCATATGTATTAATCTCTCTCTCTCTTTCACACTCTCTATCTCTCTATGATTTAAGTGAAAATTTACTGGGGCATCAACTACTTTATTGCAATTGCCCTGTTTAAATTGGCTTTGCTGATGCATAATTTTAGCCTAACTGCCATCAGCTTTTATGCAACATGTTTTTTCTTTCTTTCATTTTCTTGCAGTCTTCTAACTTAGATTCTCCTTCAGTGTTTTCCATTTCTCCTTTCTTTCTTTCTTTCTTTCTTGTTATTTCCATCTCTCTTTTCTCTCTCTTTTTTTCCAATTGCTTTTACATATTTTCTCAAGATGTCTGAACTATTAGCTCATTTGTATAATAACCTTCTTCTTCCTTTTTACTTTCTTTCTTTCATTCACTTTATTTTTTTTTTTATTTCATGTCTTGCCTCTCTCTCCTTTTTATCAGTTTAAAATTTGTATTTTTCTTTATTCTAATTTGTTGTAACATATTTTATTTGCCTATTAATTCTTTTTTTATTTCTTTTAAAGTTTTCCTTTTGCTTTCCTATGTTTTTCTTTTTTTTCTTTCTCTTTCTTTCTGGCGATTACTTTTAGTCTGTCTTTCAGTTTAAATTTTTAGCCATTCATTATTCAATAGACAGTCTTTCTTCTTTTTCTATCACTTTCTCTCTTGTATTTTCTGTTTTATTTACTCTCATTTACTATTTTTTTCTTTCTTTCTTTCAGATTAAATTTTTATTTGCTCATTATTTAATATGCTATCTCTCTTTTTTATCAACTTTCCTTTTTTTTTGCCATTTATTCTTTTCCATCAGCCATCATTCTTCTTTACCATCAGCCATCATTCTTCTTTGTGTCACTCTCACTCTGCTTTTCTTTGTTTCTGTCTTTTTCTTTATTTCATCTGTGATCTCTTTTCTTTTTTCTCAAATTACTATGCCTATCATTTATTCTTTCTTTCTTTTTTTCTTTCTTTCTATTTCTCTTTTTTGTTTCCTATCAAACTATCCTTTTCATGCTTAATTTCTTTCTTATTTACTCTTTATTTCATGCCATCCTTGTTTTTTGTATCCATCTTTCTTTATTCTTTCTTTATTTCATTTCATCTCTCTTTTTTGTACTCTCTCACTTTTCTTTCTATTTACTTTTTATTTCAAGCCATATCGCTTTTTCATAACCTCTCTTTCTTTCTTTCTTTCTTTCTTTCTATTTAGACATTATTTCATGTTATCTCTCTTTTTTGTATCCTTCTCCCTTTTCTTTCTTTCTGTTTACTCTTTCTTTCAAGCCATCTCTCTTTTTTCATATTCTTTCTTTCTTTCTATTTACACAATGTTTCATGTCATCTCTCTTTTTTGTATCCTTCGCACTTTTCATTTTTTTTCTTTGTTTTCATTTTTACTCTTTATTTCATACTACCTCTCTTTTCTTGTATCCCTCTTTCATTTTTTCTTTCTTATTTATTTTTTTAATTTTTATGTTATCTCTCTTTTTTGTATCCTCTTACTTTTCTTTCTTTCTTTCAGTTTATCTGTTTCTTCTTTCATAGTTCCTCTCTATACCATCTCTTATTTCTTCTTTATACACCTCTCACTAAAATAATCAGTCTTCTCCCCCTTTCTTTCTTTCTTTCTTTCTTATTTATTTTTTAATTTTTATGTTATCTCTCTTTTTTGTATCCTCTTACTTTTCTTTCTTTCTTTCAGTTTATCTGTTTCTTCTTTCATAGTTCCTCTCTATACCATCTCTTATTTCTTCTTTATACACCTCTCACTAAAATAATCAGTCTCTCCTTTCCCTTATTTATTTTTTCATTCTTTCTTTCTTTTTCAGTTTTCTGTTTTTCTTTCTTTCTTTACTATTTTCTTTCCATTTAAAATTCATTCTCATTTCTTTTTATTCCATTTGTTTCATTCATGTTTCATCTCTCTTCTTTGTATCTCTGTATCCCTCTCACTCTATAAATCTTCCTTTCTTTGGTCAGTCTCATTAATCTTTATTTCCCCTCAATCTGCTTCTTTTTCTTTAATAATCTCTTTACAGATATTTCTCTGTTTCTCTGTCTTTTTTGTTTTCTCGCCCATCTTTGTGTTCTCTGGGAAAAGTCATGGATATTTACTAGATGACTCATAAATATGGGAAATCCCAAAGACACGAGAAAGAGGAATATACTTACACACCAAACCATCCCTTTCTCTCATCCTAGCCCAATACGTTTTCACTCATCTACCCACACTCCCAATCACTTATCTCTAAATATCCACTCCCAATCCTTGTGTCTGGAAGCCCTATGCGTGGTACGGGCAAAGTAGTATTGTCAACGATGGAGTAACAAAGGTAGTGTGGGGCTTCATAGGTTTCAAGGAAGGACGAAGTGTGTACAACAATGATGACTCTCGTCCTTTCCTCGAGCAAGGGCAGAGACATGCAATTCCATTACAGATATATCATGAATAATTATGTCTGGAGACAGCTTTAACGCATTATCAAAGGTTCGACTCCTTTCTTCCTCTCAAAGTGTTGACAGGCGTGCGTATCTGTTGCCTGGCGAATGCAACAAGCCAGGATCAGAGGAATGAGGGAGGAGAAAGGAGATGGGTCTTTGGGTAAAAGAGATGTGGAAACGGCATGCCTGGAGGGGGCATAAGGATTCAGAAAGAGTCATCTAACAAAAAATAAAATTAAGAGATATTTGCCTTCAAGCATTGAGAGAGGTGGGGATATGAGTTGTTATTAACTGATTGACAACTTGTGGGTGGAAGGTGGATGAAAAAAAGAAAAATTAAACAAATAAAAAATTTACAAAAGAAAAGAAGAAAGAAAAACAAGGATGTAAAATAAAAATAAACTCCATTTTTTAATGTATAAGATGAATGAAAAAATAAACGAAACGATGCAGCAATTGATAGCAATCGTTTACATTTAGGATTCAGACCATGTTGACGGTGATTTGTTCCAAGGGTGGGGAAGTTATTCTTTGACTGTCTCTCTTTTATCTATGGATGTTATCTTACTTTTTTATGATTAAAAATCATTATATTCTATGCTTATTTTTCTGTTTATCTTGTAGGGATTTAAGCAAGAGTTAAAATGGTAGCAAATATTTTTCTTCTGTGATCTAATTTGGATGGTGGTAATATTAATCATCTATAAAGTGTGTGTGGGGGTGGGCAAATGCAAACAAAAATAAGCTGTAGGAAGAGAAAAAAGTTTTTTTTTTCATCTCTTCCCAAAATTTATCCAAGCTGCTATTAATATGATTTGTAATATGAAACTTGTGCAAGAGTATCAACTACCATCTTAGGGAAATCTTAGAAGTGTCTTTCAAGTTAATACAGCTCTTTATTTCCTCTAAAATCACTCAACTTTGGTGGTTAATTTTGTAAGCTACAAAGAAGTTTTATTTATAAACTTCCAGAAAGCACCATCTTTTTTCTCTTTTTGCTTGACACAGATAAAGTCATTTGGACAAGATGGCTGACAGTGATGAAAAATAGATAAGATAAGAAAGACAAATGAAAGCAACACACAACCTACCAGATGAGCTTGAATGAATGGATGGTAGAGCAGGGTTTGGAAGAGATTGCAAAAAGACAAAAGTTATTAAGAGCCATAAAGAACAGGAAACGGTGGAGGATGGCACAAAGAAGAAGTTATCTATCAGCCATATCCTTGTAATCTTTATTTAGGACTTCCTCCCCTTATGTTTGTCGATGTATAGGTGGAGAATGAGAAATTAGAGATCCATGTTCAAATCCCTGTTTGGTGACATTCTCTTATACCCAAATACCCTTGAGAAAAGTAAGAATTTATCTCCTCCCTCAAGCTATGGGGTAAATAGTAGGTCTTGTATCTATAAAAATCATTATTATTCTCAAAAAACTGTTAATTCAATATCCACTTAAAAAATAGTTATTCTTCCAATCCAAAATATATTTCAGCTTTAAATTACCCACAAAGGGTTGATAAGTCATAAAAAAAACATATGGCACACCTCATTCAGTAGAACTCTACTTAGAGTGGCTTTTTGGCTTTAAAAATCCAAAACAAAAGAAAATCCTTAATAGATTCAAGATAGTCTTCAACATCTCAAATTAAATGGTATCTGCTGAAGAAAATGTTCTTCTCAGTATTTCATCGGATTCGAAGAGTTTCTAAAATTAAAATAAATTTTTATATGAAAGATCTTCATTAAATAGAATATTTAAAAGCATACTTTTCTATATTCTGCTAAACCTGCATCATCAGTAACCTCTAAGAAAATGGGTGCCAAATATTTACACCAGAAACTAATAGCAAAATCAATGTACTCACAATTTCCTTTCACGCAAAATTTGTGCGTAATGAGTTTTGAAATGAAATTGAAATCTGTCTTAAAAACTCAAATTAAATCTTGTAAAACTCAATCAGATTAATTTATAAATCCCCTGTGTGCCACAAAAATAACTTGTGTAGAAATTTGCGCCCACATGTGTCAATTCGGGAGAGTAGGAAGCTTGTCAATGCATGTGGGGTATAGTTCTTGACCAGGAAAATTCGGATTATGTGGATGAAATGAGTGAGAAGATTTCACTGACACTCTCAAACATGCACAAATCCTCCATTAACATGGAATGCATGGTCCAGTCCCTATTCACATTTTGGGAGCAATTTCCTGAATTTGTTACAGAGCAGCCTTCCCATATCAAGTCACCAAAATTTCTCACTCAGCTTCTCATTTCAGCTTGTTGATGGCCCACCTGAGTATGTAGCCTTGTTTGATGCGGTTGTGCAATTTCTTGATTTGAATTTTGACAAAGGTCTTCTAAATCTTCTGAATAGTTTGAGCTTGAGTATCACCAAGCTTTTGGCAAAACTTGATACAATATCTCAGCTTGATGCATTCAGTCATCTTGTGTGAAAACAAAAATCAGACAAGTGCACACTACACACCTGTACTGTAGGCCTAATAACCAGGAACTGATTTGGCCTACCAGTGCAAAAATTTTCACACATGTGCAGGAAGGGTGGCGGCACCTCATACTTGAAGAATTTTGCCCATTTGGCATTATTTTTGACAGAAAATAATAAAGTCAGATACTTTTTGCATGGAATATTTATTAGGATGGTAAGATATATTTATGCCCACGAGCCATTTAATAAAGAAGTCATTGCTGAATAATAATGTTCATCCTAGCATTCAAAAGCAATGGTAAATCCATCTGAAATAGAAAAACCCTATACAGCATTACTATACCCACACCATGATAACATGTTGTCTATATATGATAAGAGACAAAAAATGTATAATTGCTTGAAAGAAACCACCTTTATCTACCTGTTTACTGAACATGAATGTGACAATAGCCAGTTGAGGCAGAGAAATAGATACACTTTAAAAGACACAGAAAAGAGAAAAATATTAATTATTATAATCTACAAATATTTTCTGGCTTTACAGAGATGGAAATGCAATGTGATAGGTCCTGATCTGGCATCTCATCTACTGTCACTTTCTCACAGATGTACTGTAGCTTCCCTCTGTGTTTTCTACAAATATTTTCATGGCAACTGCTCTGAAGAGCTACTTTCACTGGTGCCCCAATTGCCTGAATTTAAGCATGCTACTAGATTAGCATCTCAGTCCCACTCTTTCACTGTTGATACAGTTAAATTTAACCACCTCTTCTACTCCAACAGCTTCTTCTTTCGCACTTTCCGTCAGTCAAACTCCTTTCCTTTTACTTGCTTCCCTCTTAGCTATAATCTTCAAATATTCAAATGTAATGTCAATTGACATCTTCTGATGCCTTGATCCTGATCCCCATCCTTCTTTTTATCCTTTCTTCAAACACCTCTCTTTACTCTTACTTTCACTCTCTGTAACCTGTTGCGTGCTAGTGGCACTCTAGCCTTGCCTCAGGTGAAATGTTTAAAAAATAAAAAAATTAACCTGTAAAGGGACTATAAGCAGTAAAAAACAAATCAATCAACGTGACAGAGTGAATTTGTGAGAGGTGAAAAATATCCTGCGAGACATGGGAAACTTGAGAGATTAACAGGTTTAACAATATGTTCGCAATCCCTGCACCTGCATGTATACATGATTCCTATGTGAACCTTTTAGAGTGTCATCTAAATCATAATAATGGCTTACTTGTGAGTTGGTATGTTTGTGCCTAATGTCAGTGATATTGTCTTGATCATATCAGGAAATAGAAGATGAAAAAGGTATACATGCTGTCACTCTTATTGATGGATGGACTACGACTCACCCAATGGTTTATCTTCGTTACCTCTTACAAGACTGTCATGCAACATACTTTTTATTCATTGACATGCACAGAAATTACATGTCAAGGACAGACAACCAAGTTTTGTAACATTACACTTGATTTCCTTTCTGCCACAATTTTTTCCCTAGTTGATAATTCCAAAAGTTGAAGTTATGTTTGCTGATGCATATTGTTTCAAGTAAAATTACAATTTTTAATGTATCTGGAAAGTATTTTAAATCTGAAGGGACATTGAAATAGTATGCCTTCCAAAAAAGAAACAAAGAGTTTAAGAAACTGGAAAATTTTGCTAGAAATCTTTTTTAGAAATAGAAAAAAAAAGTGCTGAACTTTTATATAATATCAATCATCCTATATAGCAATGAACGCTGGACAATTTCTGCTGTAATCAAGACAAGATCGAAGCAACAGAGATGTGGTGCTATAGAAGGATACTGAGAATACCATAGAGGGAGCATTTAAACAATGAAATAAAAAGGATATTTATACTTAAAATCAGAAAAGGTTGAAATTTCTAAGATACATATCAAGAAACCTAGGCCTGGAGAATTTGACAGTAACAGGATATACTGAGGAGTAGAGGAAAGCAGAGAGTAACTTACATAATTAGTTTGTGTAAATTGTTGGGATAATAAAAAGACAAATAATGCTAAGAGCTACTAAGGATAGGAAGTTGTGGAGAAACATAATCGCCCAAATCCTGAAGAGAAAAGACACAGTTATTTAGTAAATAGATCCAAATATAAAAAGTGTGGTAATGTTTCTATGGTACACAGTGGATTGCATAATATATATATATATATATGTATATCGTGTGGTTGAGAAAAACTGTGCAGATTATTAAAATCAAGTATCAAAAGCTGAAAAAATCAAATTAATAAAAGAAACATATACATACACCTTTTCCAAACACACAGACATGCTTTTTCTCTTTCTCCCTCTTGTTCCCATCAAAATAGACTTATTCAATTATTAGCAAAAGCCACCATTAAAATCTTCTGTTCTCACCTCCAATGAAAATAGGTTTTAACTTAGCAAACTGTCAATACAATCAAGTAGCTTTCTTTACCATTTTACCATTTTTTCAGTAACTTTTAACCCTTCAGTTGAAATGGCTAGATGGAACCATAAACGATATGCTAAATTCTTTTTTCTCACACTTCTCACTTGTGGAATTCTCTTTTGACTTCTTACTTTCCAGTCAAGTTTGATCATCAAAAATTTAAATGCAATGTCAATCATTATCTCCAGTCTTCTTAATTCATGTTCTTTTATTGATCTCGCTCCTTTAGAATTGTTTCCTTTATTCTTATATTCTTTCACACTTAGTAAACCTTAGTGTTTTAGTTGCATTCCTTTGGATAAAATGATTAAAAAAAAATATTCTTGAGATTTTATTTAAGTAAGTTTGCATTTTTATAGTTGAGGATTTTTCATTCACTCACTCACTCACTCTCTCTCATCTCTCTCACTCACAATATATATATATATATATATATATATATATATATATATATATATATATATATATCATGTCTCTTTAGATTGATTGTGGGGGATTATGAATTTCCACATGTTTGGTTGGTTGGTTGTTTTGTTTAGTGGCATGTCAACCTCTGTGGGTTATTTAACACTGAAGTCTAAATATTTTGAATGTAATTTTATTATTATATAGATAATGATGATTTTGGTGATACAGTTCTTACTAATTAACCCATAGCTGGGAGGAGAAGAGGTGGATGCATCCCTATCCCAAGGGTATTTGTGCATAAGTGAATATAATGAACCCAATAGGAATTGGAACTCTCCAATGAACAATTCTGAGCCATTATCCATTACACCACACACACATACAAGCTTACAGCACTTGTTATTTCCAAGCAGTCACCCATCTAGGTACTGACCAGAGTCAGTGTTGCTTAACTTTGGTGATTGTATAGGAACCCGTGTTTCAATGTGATAATGGCCATAATCCCATGTCATGGTGCTTTCATTCTTTCTTCTTTATGACTCATACATATCTTCATGGTGCTTGACCCACCATCCATTTGTTCAAACCTATCAAGTATATTATTTGTTGTGTTCTTCCATTTCTCTTGCTTTTGATATACTCAGTGAGTTTAAATTCTCCAAGCCTTCTTTCTTCATTATATGTCTGTAAAATTTCAGCAGTCTCTTTCTGATTGTTCTTGACAATTTGCTTGTAATTCTTATTTTTAAAACTTCCTTGTTTCTCACATAACCTGTCCATGGTATGTTCAACATTTGGTTCAAGAACTATATCTGTTCCTCCCAAATTGTCCAACATTACCACCATAGTAGGAGATTAGATATCATAGCAGTTCAGACATTTTCCAAGTTCTTAATCACAATCTCAGTTCCTGAAAAGCATCTTTCACTGTTCCTGTGCACCTTTGGATGACTGTCATATTTTAAGATAGCAGTTAGACTTAGGTACCTGTTTGATTTTGAAATATCTGATATGTAATTCATATCTTTAGACTGTCCCTTTTGTTTTCTTAAAAAGGCATGTCATAAAAATTTAATAATTTACATGCATACTATTGTCCTCATTTTTGTTGTTGTTATCACATATTCTACCTTGAACCAACAATTGCAAAAGAGAAAAGCTTCAGTGAATGCAGTCAAGCATGACAAGCAGCAGTAGGACTCATCAGCAGTCAAGTTAGGTTTAAGGCTCCAAGTTCTCCACAGAGAGGACAATAGCCTAGTGGAATAAATCATTGGTTTATGAAATTAGTGAAATAGTAATTGTAAGTTCCATCCCTGGACCGACTAGAATGTACTTGGACTCAGTGGAAATATCATTGTAAAGAAAAAGAAACTCCTAAATGTATCCGAAGGAAATTTTCTGAAATAAAAACTAATTTCTATATATGTGATTTTTACTTATCCTTGACTTTTTTCAGTAATTCTTTGGTTATATTTCTCTGGCAAATAAACATCATAAAATGTCTCTCTCCTAGATGTAGCGACAGTAATTTTATTAAAAGAAAATCTGGGGACTACTGTACTAACTTCTTTTAACTAATTGTATTCTCAGATCACTTTGTAGCAGAAAATAAGATAGCATAATAATATGCAGAATTTTTTTATTATCTTGTATTACATATTCCTTGTACTAAGAAACAAAAAAGTAAAATACATTAACAATTTTTTTGCATATTTTATTAATTCTTTCCTCAAATATTTGTATGTTTTATACTGCTGACATACAAGTTGTTCTCTTTATTCTATCTTAGTTTGCAAATAATTCATCTGATAATTTTGTTTGATATAGTTCTTACATGTTGTCCTTTTATTTTTATTAATATTCCCTTTTATTTTGATGACCTTATTCTACAACTGCAGTTAATGAGCCTCATTTTTCTGGCATCAAAAATGAAAACAAGTATTACTTGGCCACAATCTTCAACTCAACTACCTTTATAATGTAATCAATTTAGAAAAACTAAGTGCATCGTGAATTATTTCGTCTTCCAATTGATTACTGAATAACAATCTTACACTTGTGCTAAAAACCATCTGAAATTTAGAAGCAAAAAAATATAGTAAAAAATTATTAATAACTAACATGGTTTCATCTAAAAATATTGAATAATATCACTATTAAACTTCTTGTGACTAATATTTCTACTTCTATGTATCTTTTCTGATGTTAAGTATAAGGGTCCTTTTCATTTCCATTTTCTCTATGTCATTGCTCACATGTTTGGTCCATGGTATTCTCAGCCTTCTTCTGTAGAACTACAATTATGTTACTTCTTTATACTTCTTCTTATATGTGCTCTGTCAATCCAGGACATTGTTGATAATGGCTCTCCACTATTTCCTGTCCTTTGTAACTTCTAATAAACTTTTGCCTTTTGTTATCTCTCCTAATCCCTGTTCTACCATCCATTTATTCCTTAGGTAGGTTATCCATTGTTTTATTCTGTCCCTCTTGCCTTCAATCTGTTCTGTAAATATCAACTCTTCCAAGTCCTCAATCCTCACTATGTTCCCTAGAAATTTCAAATGTTATTTTCTGATGTTAAGTATTTGGAGGAAATAAAGACTATTATAATTCTCATGGCTAATACTATTTAAACATATAATGAAGATGGAAGGATATCAGGTATTTGAAAAAAAATAAAGAATAAAACAATAAAGTCAAATATCACGAAAATCCTGAATATTCCACTGCAGCATGTGGGACCACAGTTCTCAACACAGTTGGCATGGCTGCTATGGTTTTTTTAGCAATTAGTTTTTATGAGAGTGTTGTTAACCCCATACCCAACCAGTTTTGAACTCAGAGTTGTCCTTCTCTTACACTAGTTACCAATCAATGCTGTAGAGCCCAGTCTACTCTACTATTTAATTTATAGCTTGGAAGAGAAAGGTTGGATTCCTACTTTTCTGGAAAGTATTTGTCCAAAAGTGAATATAACAAACTAAACTGAAATCTGAACCTAGTTTTCTAATTTTTATTTCCAGGTGGCTAACCATGACACCACCTGTGCATCCAAATGGTCAGTTATGGCTTAAAATAAATGATCTCTGTAGCTTAATTAGTAAAGCAGCTGTTTTGATAATATAGATTCTTGTGTATATCGGATGAAAGTTTTTACTAGACATTTACTTTTTTTTGTAATTTGTACTGCTTAGTAATGAGTAGTTGGTACATGAAGCAAAAGAAATACATGGAAAAAGAAAGACTAATAAATTATGAATAACATTTTGTGTGTATATTTTAAAATACACTGATCAAGGAAAAATACTTCAAATGAGATGCTTCACTGCAAAAGATTTTTGGACACAGTCTGTCATGCACATTTCAATAATATAATAAGATCTTTGTAGAAGCATATTAACTTGGTAAATGTGATTAAAATTCCAAATGAAGGCTTTGGATTAATATTTGGCGCTTTCAAAACAATTTTTCTTCAAATTTTTCCTTCCTGCTTGCCTTCTTCCTGCTGGCATGTTCAGCCATTTTCCAATCGTATTTCTTTCTACTTTTGAATCTGTAATTAAACTTAATCATCTATCTGGCAATAAAATTCTAGGAAAACTAATTTCTAGTTACTTGATTACCAGCTTTATCTCAATTCATTTGTTTATTTTACAAATACTGTTTTTTTTTCCTTTTTTCTTAGTTCACAGGTGACAGTAAATTTCATATTTGAACATTCAAAACAATATTACATTCATGGAGGACATTATAAAATGTGCTTATTACACAAGCTTCATTTTTCTTCTATTTTAAGTTTTTACTTTTTTATTTAATGAGTTGTGCTGCAGGTAAAATGTTTATGATCAAAATGGAAGTGAAAATATTTGAGCTTCAGGGCATCACATTATTATTATTAATTTTTTTTATAAAATGAAAAGGATTCTAGGAAAATTCACACAATGCTTATCTCTCAAGTATTCACCTTTCCTCACCTTGCTTACATTAATTGAATCTTTTGTTTGTCTATTTTTGTGAATTATTTGAAATAGTTTTTTACACAGTGATATAACAAAGCCTTTAATCACAAATAATATTGTTTCTTACTTAATTGTGATTAAAATTACTATGATTAAACATTTGTTAATCTTCACGAGTTTCTCCCCTTGGCAACTCTTCAACCAGAAAAGGGGCAGCTTACCTGGAAGGGGCTGAGCAACCATTTTAGATTGGACCTACACATGGAAAACAAAGGAGTTGAATAAAACATTCTCTTTTCATTTCGTGTCCAAGTTATTTTAATTTGAATTTACATTGGTATCAGGCATGCACTTTGTCACCAAGTTCAAACAAATATAGTGCAGTCACACAAAATTGGTGATACTGTTCTCTGTAAAAGAAATGTTATAGATGGCTTGGTCCAAGAACTGTCATAACATTGGAACATAAGCAGCTACTTGTTAAATATGGTAGTACATATGTGAGAGTGCATCCATCCCATTTAGTCCCCTACCCTGAAGTATATCAAAGTTCTGAAGATGGCACAATAATGGAACAGGCACACAACACCTTACAAAAAGTTCAAAAGTATCAGTTTTTGAAAAGAATGATACTTACAGTGGGGAAAATAAGTATTTCATCCCTTGCTAATTTTTCTAAGTTTACCACCTTACAAAAATGTGAATGGTCTATAATTTTCAGGGTAGGACCATCTTGAAAGTGGGAAATGGAATATAAAAAAAATTCTATAAAATCAAATTATATTAATTTTTGAACATTTATTTCTTTTTTATTGAAAAAATAAATATTTCACCCCCAACCAACCAGCAATGATTGATGCTCTATTGACTGGCTATGTAACCATGAGGCATATAGACTAGTCCTATTACTCAATTATTACTCCTAATCAAATACTCATTACCTCTATAAAAGACACTAGTTCACAGAATCCTTCAATGAATCAGAATCTAATCTCTCCACAATGGTCAAGATGAAAGAATTGTATAAGGACATCTGGGATAATATTGTATACCTGCACAAGACTGGAATGGGCTACAAAAAAAATTAACTAAAATTAATAAGCTATTTGCTGTCCCAGTTAAAATCTTTTGAGCAATACTGATGGCCCAATAACAATTTTCTCAAAGTAAAGTCTTAAACTGTTATATGAGAACTAATCTCTAATATCAGAGTTTCCCTAAATGAACCATGGCAAATTTCAGGTGGCCACAGAAATTTTTATAATTTTTACTGGGCCACCACTTATGGGCTACAAAATGAAAGTAATTATTTTTTAGACTATAATAATTTCATGAGCTACAGAAAAATTCTGGGTTCAAACAACCAGAAAGAGATAATTGAAATTTTTAGGACTGATAATGAGGAAAGATGTCCGAGAAAATCTAACACTCACATGACATATTGAAGGTAAATGAAGCAAGAGTAAACCATGAGTAAGCTATTTAACAAATCTGAGTAAACAGATGGCAAAACAAAGAGAAATCAGGGATAATAAATTGATTAGAGACCAGGAGTTGTAGACAGCCATGATTGTCCACATCTTGAAAGAACTTGTCATATATAAGAAGATAAATCTAGATTATGTCATTATTTTTCCTTTTCAAGTTACATGTGATATCAATTTTAGTTGTTGCTGCTGTTGAAAGTACAAATGCTGTTTCTCTTCTTTGGTACTGTTCTTTGTTTGCAATTCTGTAGCACTTGTCCATACTGTTCAAAGAAGCATGATTTTCATCAAGATGAACAAGATACATTTACTCAAAGCCTTTTTTAACCATTGATCTAAGAAAGTTGGTTGTATACAACTGACAGTTTAGATATTTCTGACATGATTTGCAGCCATGAATAACATCCATAGGAAAGTCTTGATCTGATATGGTTATTTAAGAACCTGATTTGAGCTTTCCAGTTAAGGAGTGAAAATAAATAGAAGCACAAATAAATTTATTGATAGAATTATGATAAATTTTCTTTTAATATAAATTATACTGGGAAATATACTAAAAGGGTGGTTTCTAAAATATAATCTATGTAATGGGAGATAGCTATAGTAGAAAAATTTATTCTAATATTTGTATTTCCCCCATTATGAGCATTATTATATACATGATATAATAACACTGATATTTCACAGGTAGAACAGAATAGCTGAAAGAAAAAGGAATGACAAACATGCTTTGTACTCAGAGAGAGACTTTTATATCACTAAGAAATACACAAAACTATATATACATATATACACATGTCCATGTAGCAAATAATACATCACATATATCGACACAGCAAAGTAAAGTATAAGGGGAAACAAATGAAAGGGTTTTACATATAATATGGATATACTCCTGTGTCTGGAGAAGCCATTTTTAAGACTCCAGATTCAAACAGACAGGATTCATCTATGTCCAAGGTGAGGACATATTCCATGAATAGGAAACAGTGAAGACTATAAGCTGGACATTCATTGTATATCTCGGAAAGATATATTCCCAATGGGAAATGGCACATTGGGCTTGTAAGCTGCTGAGGAGGTAGATTTGGTCTCAGTCTGAGCCCTTTGACCCAGGTTAAAAGAAAGCAACCTTACATGGTGGCTGCTATAAATGAACAGAGTTGGCTGCTGTTTTCATCACTATGTGGGGTGATGCTACTAAGCAGCTGTCATGTGACTTATCTCGACCAAAGAGAGATAAGTACATTCTGCATCCTTACAACTATTTAATTTAAGAGAAAGCTATCCGGAATTTTGACAACATATCTTTAATATTTGTGTGTTTCTTTATTTCTCTGTCATTGTGTTTCAAATTCTACAAATCTCTTCACACACCTGCTTTTTGTGGATGCAAAATAATAAGCATGCCATTCCTTTGGCTGGTGCGGCAGGTGGTATGGATATATGGATGTAACCAGAAACAACCATGTTCCAAAACAGTGGGTGTAATTCTCCTGTTAAAAATAAGATATTTATCTATCTTAAGAGTGTGCAAAAAAATTTCCATAATATTTTATTAAAAGAAACTCAGTTTCAGGGGATTTGTATAACTACTGTACAATATATATATATATATATATATATATATATATATTAAAAAGAAGATAAGAGAGGTGCCGCTAACGTTTTTGGTTGTAATGTGGATTTATTTAGAAAAAATATTATACTTTGTTTTACATAATTTTACGACTCGTGTTTCTGGTCTTGCGACCATCTTCAGGTAAAAGTGGAGATTTCCACATATTATTAAAAATAATTAATTTTTCCTCATGTTCAATGTTAAATATTCTCGATATGAGACATTTTCTGTTTGTGTGTTGGTAATCCGAATTTCCTTCTTGGATTGGCAATGAAGAGTTCTGCGCGAAGGGTCATAAAACAATTAAGCGAAATGATAAATTAGTACATATATACACGCATGCTGACAGAAACGCACCAAAATGGAAACAGATCGAAGAGCACATAGGGGTCAGTAAAACATTAAAAGATAAAATGCCGATAACTAATTTATAACCAGAAACACGTGTCGTAAAATTATGTAAAACAAAGTATAATATTTTTTCTAAATAAATCCACATTACAACCAAAAACGTGAGTGGCACCTCTCTTCTCTTCTTTTTAATATACATACTTTTCTCTCGTTGGAACCACTACATTATATTTCTTTTATATATATATATATATATATTGAGAGGAGGCCTGGTGGAATAATGGATAATGGCTTGGATTAAGTAATTAGTCAAATCCATTACATTCACTTACATGCTAATACCCATGGGAAAGGTATGAATCCTCTTCTTCTCCCTCTAGCTATGGGTAAATATCAGGACAGACTGGGTTCTATAGCCTTGGATGGCAACTGGTCTAGGAGAATGACAACTCTGAATTCAAAACCTGCAGAGCATCATTTGGGGACCTTGTGTCAGACAGTGTATCAGCTCTCTGTATTCCACCCTTCAAAAAGTGTAGATGGTTCTCCATAAAACCTTCACCAGTATAATCAAATTGCATGTGCTGGTATCTAGCTGGCAGTTCCTAGGAACTGAACTGCTTGACCCTCATACGTCGAATATGACGGGATAGTCGAATATATATATATTATAGTAATTCATCGAGCCTAGAAGAATCCTCAACAGAATGCAGAAAGATAGATGTTTCATCCTATTTTTGGGATTCATCAGCAGTGCACATCTACTACTGAAATTCAAACCTGAACCATTTCGATACAACACAAGCGTCATACTAACTGTACCAATGGGCCTTGGTGACAAAGAAGAAACTTAATAGACTAGATATACTGCTGCTAATCACAAATTCCATGGTGATACTCATCCAATTATTCATAGCTCAATGGATTGTGCTCCAAAAGACACAACTTTCCTTACAGTTGGTATGACACTTGTGTTGTATGTGAAACAGTTTGGGTTAAAATCTTGGTAGTGGATGTGAACAAAGAGTCCCAAAAAAGGACAAAACATCCATCCAGTGCTTTCTGCATTCTGTTAAGATATATATATATATATATATATATATATATATATATATATATATATATGAAGTGATTGGATGTATAGCCACACTGATGAGCTTTTAATAGAGCAAAAGAGTCTGTCTGTGGATGATGCGATATATATATATATATATATATATATATATATATAAATATATATATATATAATATATATATATATATATATATAAAAACATATATATAATACATATATATATATATATATATATATATATATAAAATACATATATATAATATATATATATATATATATATATATATATATAAAATTGAAATGACAAATAGACTTATTTTTATGTATAAGGTTTCTTTCATTAATGTCTCAGTTTTCATATATCTATTTGTGTGTGTGTTTCTGAGTCTGTGTGCATATTAAAATTAAGTATATTCTGTAAAAAACAATATAAATAAAAGAAAAGTTAAAAGTAAAACATTTTATGTCAACACATACTTGATAAAGTTCTTTAAGGAATGAAACTTATTGGCATAAAAAGTTCTCCCTTTGTCTGTTAGAGTAGAAATGATGGTTGCATCTAGCTTTTCAACAGTAAAGTGGTGAGACCTAGTTGCCAATCTAGTAGAATGTTTAAATTCATGTAGTTGGGGCCCCAGTCAAAAAGCTTGTCTTAGCCGTTACTATGAAAATATTTGTAGAACAGGCAGAGGGAATCCACATTATATTGGTGAGAAAGTGACTGCAGATGAGATGTCTGGTCAGGACTGATTGTACTTCAGGCCATTCTCAAGAATCTTATGATTCACAGTAGGCACACCAGACCAAATATAGCAACAGCATTCAATACACAGACAAAGAAAGACTTTTTGGCATGACACAGTGAACCAACTTTTCTTGCAGCAGAAATAGCAATTGACGTGATATAGTCACACCAATTCATGTCAAGGCAAATAATGAGGTCCAAAAGCATACAGTGTAACTCTACTGGACTTCAGCATCAGCCACCCTGATGGTAGACAGAAAAGATTCTCTGTGGTGATTAAATTAAAGCAGTTTTGTTTTGGAGGTGTTGAAATTTACAAGCCATTTCCTGTCACTGTTAACCACTAATTTGTGGTTTTTCAAGAGTACTTACCTGGTTTACTTTGTCAGCTCTGTTGGATTTTCTACTGAGACAAGAGTAAATGGTAGTTTCATCTGCATAAATACCTAGCTGGGAAGTGATGACATCATTGATAAAGACCAGAACCCCCATAACTTTAGTTAGAAAAAAGAAAATTTATTTCATTCATAAAAAGGATAAGGGTGCCTTTACCTAGCTGCCCCCTCCAAATAAAATGACTAAGAATGTGTGAATCTTTTGACCAATATAGTTTGCTCCAACATTATTTCACACAAATTGGTAAGTTTTCTTACTTTTGAACAGTTTGAAATTTGCCATTTTTGAACATGCTGGCTCTTTTATTTTTATTTTTAATTTTATTCTCTCTTTTTCATCTCTTGAGTAATATATTATAATTTTTATCATAACTTATTACTTGTTGCTGTTCAAATGTTAACGTAACATTCGTAATTATGTAGTATTGTTTTATTAATTTAAGAAATATTCGTCCACCACAAGCAGCATTAATATTTTGGAATGGCAACCTGACTGGCTTTGAATGAATCTTTGAAAGAGGGGAAGTGAGTGTACAAGTAAGAGTGTGAGAGGAAGGATAGAGAAGAGGGCTCTAAATATAAGTTGATAAGTATATAGCATCCTAGTCTCACACCCTGCATCTGTGTACACACACACATATAAATATATATATATATATATATATATATGTGTGTGTGTGTGTGTGTGTGTGTGTGTGTGTGTGTGTGTGTGTGTGTGTGTGTGTGTGTGTGTGTGTGCGTGCATGTATAGAGAGAGATAGAGAATATCTTCATTTCTTTGGTGATAATTCTGTATCTTACAGTGGGGAAAATAAGTATTTCATCCCCTGATGATTTTCTGAGTTTGCTACCTTACAAAAATGGGAATGGTCTATAATTTTCAGGGTATGTCTGTCTTAAAAGTGAGAGATAGAATATTAAAAAAATTCTAGAAAATCACATTATATTAATTTTTGAACATTAAAAGAGTGAATTCCTTGAATATCTCGTAGGCCTTTGAAAGGTGTGGCATAGTGGGTTGCTCTACAAACTCTCCAGCTATGATATCTCTGGAAGTGTGTTTGCAATTATAAATTCCTTCATATTGGATAGGTCCATAAAGGTTGTTATTCATAGCCAGTCATTTGAAGCCCTTGAGAACAATGAAGGTGTATCTCAAGGCTCTCTCATCTATTCTACCCACTTAGTAATTTATATTAATTATCTTCCCAGGAATATTCTCAGATCATTACTAAATTTCTATGTAGATGATATCACAATTTATGACTGCAACTAAAAATCATGAATGATCCGAGCTTGACAGCTAATCTCCCTTTTCATCTAACTCTAACAGCAAAATGGGGAAAAATGGCTTATCAGATTCAAAACTACTATAACTAAGCTAGTAATGTTCCATCATCACCAAGAAAACCTTGAATCTTCTCCATTCAAGATGAGTAATTCTATGCTCAATGATATCCCTTGCCTTTAGCAACTATTGGATCTTCAAAATGTAAATGCAATGTCAATCATTATCTTCTGTTTTTTTTTTATTGTTCTATATCCTTTAATAGTGATTTTTTTTTCTTTCATATTGCATTTTAGTGACTTTATTGCCTTGCTTGGGGTGAAATAATTAAAAGAAAATTCATTGGAAATAAGCAAGTTCCACACAGCTTATTCCCAAGAATCATTACTTTGTGGAACAGACTGTAAAGAAGATGCATTCCTTATATCTATAATCTTAACCTCTTTAAGTCTAACATCAATCATTATATGTTCTACATATCTTCCTAATCTAATCTTACTCCTCTTACATCCACACAAGAATCTCATTTTGTAACCATCTACAGTAAGTGCATCTGGGGTTTTGCATTAGGTGAATATTTCGAATGACATTGTTTCATTGTCTACAGCTTATCAAACCTTTCCAGGTTATTTAAAGCCAGAAAATATTTTTTGATTATAAGAATTTATTTTTTTAACAATGATTTTTTTAATAATGATTTAGTGAAACAAGTCTCACCAATTAACCCATAGCTGGGGGTAGAAGTAGTAGATTCATAACTTTTCCAAGAGTCTTTGTGCATAAGTGAATATAACAAACCCGACAGGAACCAGAACTTGATTAAAAATTCTGAACCATTATCTATTACACCATCCGCACATCCAGGTTTACAGCACTTGATATTCCCAAGTATTCACTCATCTAGGTATTGACCAGGCTTGATATTGCTTAACTTTGGTGATTGGACAGGTGAATATTTAGTAAAACAATAATAAAAATCTTTGAAAGAAGACCAAAAAGCAATATCTTGATTCCAGGGTGAGCTCTCATTCTAGGTAAAAGTTTTGCTCCATATGTAAATAATCCAGTAATTTTGGGCCGGTATTTTACTAAACGTGAGATTTAAATGAAAATTGGGTGGCAGGAAAAATAAATTTCCACTCGGTTCTGTTCCCACTGTCAGCTAACATGGAAACCATAACAACGCTTCACTCAAGACTGTTTCCTGCACACCGTAAACAACAGTATTATTGCTCTTTCTCTGGAACACAGGCATAACCTCCACCAGTCACAAAGAACAAACTCCCATGAAACAAAAAGTCAGCTCTTTTTATCCTTCCTTGGTCTTGGACAAGAATAATCTATTGGCCAGAGCAGTTGAAAATAACTTAAATATCATAACTAATAAATTTAAAAGCTTCTCAAGTGAAAGAAACAAGGAATCAGATTGCTAGAATCCTACAAAATAGAAGGCATAAGAGCAGTAACAACGAAAAAGCAAAGAATCCCTTTAAACATTTAAAGATACTTGTAGTGAAAACAAAAAGCAGATGGAACAGCCAATCACTACTGATAATGGTAGCTGCTTCTGTCAGTCAAAGAGATAATGTTTAGTGTGCTTGCTCTGTAGAAAGACAGCATATGGCTGCCTTGCCAGAACAGAGGTGGTGTGAACTCAGGAACGTCCGCTTATGGAGAAAGTGTCAACCAGTTTCCCTATGAGAAAGTCAGGTCGGTGAGCTGAGCTGAGCTGAGCTGAGCTGAGCTGAGCTGAGCTGAATGATGGTAGCTATGCAAATGATTTCTTTGCTAACCAACTGCTAAAGTTTTAGGCTCCATAAGAGCAGGCACACTTTTTGGGAAGAAGTAGTATCTGGCATTGTGCCATGTTGACCGCACAACAGGATTGCTGTGCATTACCAAAGATTTCATGTTACCCAGCATCGTTTCAGATTTATTCATCCTCATTTGTGCATCCAGTTCCTCAGCTGCATTCATTCCCTACACATGGTGTTCCATGTGAAAGTCTTGTCCATGCCAAACTGATCATAATGCAGTATTTGATTCCACTGCTGATGAGTCTTCGGTTCCTCTTCATTGGCAGATATCCAACCAATAAGAAAAAAAATCACTTCAAGAAACAGGAAAGTATTGTTAAAAACAAAGAAATGTGTGCTGAACTGTTGTGATATCTTCCTATATGGAACCACTGCCAGATAATATCTGCATGGATGTAAAAGAAACGAGGCAACAGAGATGTGGTTTTACAGAAGGATATTGAGAATAATATGGATGGAAACATGCAAACACTGAGAAATTTCTAAGGAGAATGGAAATGAATAGGACACTTAGAATTAAAAAGAGACAATTGAAATTACTAGGACACATAATGAGGAAAGTAAGATTGCAAAGATGCCTTACCAATTAAGCTACAATTATCATTCATTTATAGTCATGATCAACTATATCTTGAAAGTACTTTGTACATAAAGTAAAGGAACACACACAGACACACACAGACACACACACACACACACACACACACACACATATATATATATATATATATATATATATATATATATATATATATATTTTTTTTTTTCTTTCCACTGTAGAAAGTTCATTAAAATCTGAGGTCAGTGAAAATACAATGATTTGTCTTCCCTTGAGGAAATGCCATGGATAAAAATTCTACTGATAGCTGAAGCCTGACAATACTGACAACAATGGAAGTTTTTTTTTTTTTTTCAGAGGTCATTACTCATATCAATAATGTGTTCAATGGGCCATTTTGGATGACTCTTTGTAAAATTGGTTAGGACATGTTGTTTTTTTAATTTATTTTTGTTTTCAATTTGATTCTTTTTTGAAGTCTTTTATAGTTTTTGATTGCTTCTGATAATAGCAAGGGATGGAGCGTAGTGGCTGATAGAGAAATAATGTAAGAATTGTTGATCATCTTGGGTAAGACAGACTCTGCTAATTATACTATTAACTTGATTGTGTTATGCATGGACATGGCTAATTCTTGGTGTAATGTTCTCTGGAAAGACATCATCATTAAGACAAATGGCTGAATTCACTTCTTTCTCTTGAATTCATTTTTTGTCTCGCCATCACTTTTTCTCTTTGTCTCTAAGTTTAGTATCTCTTTTCTTCTATAATTTTTCATTTTTCTCTCCAGTTTTTCTTATTCATCATTTTTGTTATCAATGTATACTTCACCATTTCTCTCATTGTTTCTTTCCAACTTTCTCTTTCTTTCCATATTTTTTCTGTCTTTCTTCTCTATTCTCTATTGTTCCTGTGCTTTCTTTTACCTCTTTTGTGTTCTATTCTTTTCCCATCTCATCTTTTCTGTTATTCTATCTTTTCGACTTTCTCCTCTCATCTTTTTTTCAGTCTTTCTCTTTTTTTGACCATTTTTGTCTTCTGTTCTTTTATTCATTGTAACTCTTCTGCTATTCCTTCCTTCCTACTTTTTCCTTTCTTCCCTCATTTTCCTTCCTTTTTCTCTCTATTCTCCACCTCCCACTTTCTTAATCACATGCTGTTTCCTTCAGTCTTTTTCCTTCTTTTTCTCTATCTTCGTTTTTGCTTTCTTTCATATTATTTCATTTACATATTTTAGCTCTACTTTTCCTCCTCCTCCTCCTCCTTCATTCCTTTCTTTCTTTCTTTCGTTTTTTCTTTCTTTCTTTCTTTCTTTCTTTCTTTCTTTCTTTGTGTACAACCTTTTTTGCTCTCCTTCTTTTCATATTTTTCTATTCAAAATCTTCACAAGCCTTCTTTCTTTTCTTTTTCTTTCCTTCTTTTGCTGTCTTATCTTCCTTTTCTCTTTCTTGCTCAATATTTTGCCACACATTTTCATATTTTCTTTTCTCATCCATATTTTTTCTTCATTTTTTGCTTTCTGTACTCTTAATTTCTTCCTTTCTTTACATTTTTTCCCATTTCTCATTTTCTGCTTTCTTTATTTTATTCCTTTTCTTCCTTTTTTTCTTTGTTATGTTCTTCCCTTTCTATTCATGACTTCCTCCTTAACGTTCTTTTTATTTTCTTTATTTCTCTCTCTCTCTTGTTTCCTACTTCTTTTCTTCCTCTCCTTACATATATTTAGATACCCTTCCTTCTCACCCTCTCTTTATTTTCTTACCCTCTTTATTTCCTTTTACTTTTCTAACTCTTTGTCTTGCTTTTCTTGTTTAATTTTTATTTGCTGCTTTTTTCTTTATTTCTTTCTTTCTTTCTTTCTTTCTTTCTCTCATATTTCATTTTCTTTTCTTTTTTATTCTGACTTTATTTCTTTCTCTACTGTCTTCTTTCTTTTCTTTTTGGTCTGACATACTTTTCTTTCTTCTTTATCACTTTTGTCTCTTTCATTCTCTTACATTTCTTTTCCTTTTTTTCTCTCTTTTTCTCCAAACTTTCTCTATAATTTTTCTTTATTTTAATTCTCCTTTTCTTGGTTTTTTTTAGTTATTCATCTCTACACACATTTTTTTAAAGAATTTCTTTATTACTTTACTTATTTCTCTTATTTTCACCAATTTTTCATTCTTTTCTTCTTTATTTCCCATTGTTTCATGCTTTATTTTAATCTATCTCTCTCCTTTTGTCTCTCCAACCATTTCCTGTATGTCTATTGCATTTATCAGTTGACTCTCAGTTTCCAACATGGCTGCCTTAGTTTTAAAAATTAGCTTCTCCTTCCAACTTGCTTTCCTTTCTCTATTATCTATATTTCCTATTTTTGTTCATTTTCATTTTTTGCCTTTTCCTTTCCATCTTATTAAAAGTTCTCTCTATAGATGCAATCTCTTTCATTCCCCCTTTACTCTCTCTCTATATATATATTTTTAATCAAGTCACCCCAAGCTAGGTATTAAAGCCACTGAAACACAAGGGGTTACAGGGTGTGGAAGAATTAGAAAACAAAAATACCACTAAGGAGCAGGTACGGAAGAAGAGTAATCAGGAGGACAGTAGATAGCGGTTGACATTGCATTTAAATTTTGAAGATCAATATTGGCTGGAAAGCATGAAGCCAGAAGAGAGTTCCATATGTGAGAAGTGTGAGAAAAGAAACTGTTAGCATAGAATGTACAGTTACATCTATCTGACTCAAGTGTAAAATAATGAGCCCTCAGTGTCAGTCTAGTACTGAGTTTATATTCATAAAGTCTAGGTACCATAGTGAAGAGCTCATCTGAATAATTACCATGAAAGTATTTATAGAAAAGGCCACAGGGAGAAACTTTATGGTGGTGAGAAAGTAACTAAAGCTGAGATGCAAGATCAGGACCAATCATATTGCTGATTCTTCTTTGGATTTTGTCAAGAGTCTTTAAATATATAACAGGAACATCAGACCATATGAGGTAGCAATATTCTAAGCATGGTTGAATGGTAAACTTAGAGATATGTAAAATAGATTATGGAGAGAAAAATATCTAGCAGGACACAGTGAACCAACTTTTTTTCAAGCTTCATTTTATTTCCATTACTAACAATTTCCAACAACACTTAGATCTACAATCAGAACAAGACTTAGAATTTCTGGGATACATAATGAGGAAGGTGATCTTAGAGAATCTGACACTCAAAGGACATAATGAAAGCAGGAGGGACAGAAGAAAGTAGCAAGTAACCTACCTAATAAGCTTGTGTAAATGGATGGCAGAACATGAATTAGGAGAGATGATGAAAAGACAAACTTTATTAAGTGTTACAAAGGATAGTTGTAGATGTTAGATTAGTACACTAGGAATAAATTAGTTTCCCTAGGCAACTAATTTTGTGTAGAAATTATCTAACATTTATATTGAGTGAAATGGTCAAGTTCATTTTGATAAACAGGTTATTGGAATCTACTGAGCTAGAGGAGGAGAACATTTAATTAGAGCACACAATTCAAATCACAGCTAATGATAATGGTTATATTGGCCATTTGCCTCCAAGGAAGGATTTGGCATCCATTGACCAAACTAATACTGTTTTCAGTTGAGATTTATAAAATCTTTCTCTTATAAACAATTTTTCAGAAAAATAGGTTTCTCAAATTCAGTAGCTGTATCATGCTTTCCAGTACTGATGGGGGTTTCCTTCCTAACCTTTTATTTGAAGTAGTGTGGAATGTTAATGTGGTGAAATAGGAATAAGAAATTCTAACTTACCCATAGCTAAAAGGCCACAGTGTCTCACCTGCCCAATCAGAGCCACCATTTGATATTTAGTTAAAGTGTATGCATGGTGTCAGCTCTTTTAAAACTATTGTTAATTTTCATGTGTTGTCAAAGGCCTGAATAAAAGGTGACCTGCACAGATGAGCAGGGAATTATCTACAAGTTCTGTTCTAGACTGTGCTCATTGTGACTATCAACTACAGTTAACATCTTGATTATATCATTATTTTCTTTTCAAGTTATGGCCAGCAGCTAACAAATTAGCTATTTATAAGGCTTTTTAAAGTGGGAAACTCGTGCATATATACATAGGCCAAACATGAACCAAGACCAAACATTGCCTATTCCTCACAACCACTGCTGCACTGGTTGTTGAAAGAAACATGTGACTTTAGTGTAATGAGGGAGATGCTGGCACATGGTTGGATTCCCTGGGTCCAAGCAACCCTTAATGTTTTTTTTGTGATCTGTCAGAAGACAGAAACACATTTGAGAGATATGTAGCTTGCTGCCCCGAAGGCAGCAAACTAGTTATTTACTCAGCAAATGTGGGAAATGATAATAGTAATATTAGACATTTGCTTACAAGAAAACTCTTATCATTCACTGATTCAACAGTTAATACAGCAGCAGTTGAAATTTATAAAATATTTCTCTTAAAACAATTCCAGTCCAGTAGCTGTTATCACTTTTTTTCAGTAATGCTTGTGGTTTTCTTTCTAACCTTTTATTTGAGGAATTGTGGAACGCTAACATCTTGATCATGTCACTATTTTCTCAAGCATTACATGTACTATCCATTTCAGTTGACTAGTTTAAAGTTGGGTGGCCAAGTACATGCACCTGGGCGAAGACCCAAATTTGTCCAGTCGCTGTAATGGTGCAATGTGGGAGGTGCTGCCACAGTACTAGAGTCCCTGAGATCAAGCATCTCTGAATGTTTTTTTGAGATCTGTCAGAAGACAGAAACAATTGAGAGATATAATGTAGCTTGCTAACCCAGAGGTGGCAAACTAGTTATTTAATTGGACATGGTAGATAGAAGAAGAAAACTATTTACCTATAGCTCGCGGGAGAAGAAGAGAATTCATAGCTTTCACAAGGGTATTAGTATGTAAGTGAATGTAATGGATTTGACTGGAATTTGAACTTGGCTCTCCGATTCCTCAATCCAAGCTGCCATCCATTACTTCACCATGCCTACTGTACATACAAGATCTATATCAGCACCCACCTTCTCAAGCAACTTGTGATTTGTCTCTTTTCCTTTTTCCTTTTTTTGTTTCTTTGCTTGTTTGTTTGTTTCATTATTCCTTCTTTATGCAGTTTCTCTCCATTATTTCCTCTCTCTAAAGTGACACATAATTCCAATTCTTTATTTTTTCTTACTTTCATTTATTGTTTGCTTCTCTCTAGAACTCAGCATCTCCTCTTTCTATTTTGCTCTCCTTTTTCTTTATCTCTCTTATCCATACTCTGCTACTCTTCAGATTATTATTCTTCATACATATTTCTATCTCCTTCTGATTCTTCTCTTTTCTTCTGCTGTATTTCTTTGTTTCTTTTTATCACTTCAATCTTTTTTAAAGCAGTTGTAATGAAATGCAGTCTTATAAATTGCAGCCATTTTATTTTTTTCATTCTTACAAACCACTTATTGGAGACAAACCAAATGCAACTCAATAATTTCTTGTGGTTACAAGACTTTGGTAATGGGCAATAAACACTGCTTGTGGAATATCCCCCATTTTTTTGTCATTAAAAATTCATGTGGCATGTTTCCTTTCATTCCCTATGTCTTTGATTCCAGATTTCATTTCCCTTGTGAGTCTGTTTACAAATTCTCCTAAAGAAACTTAACAAGCCCTTCATAGCAAAAAGAAAACAAGAAAAGATTCTCTTAATGCCAGTCATTATAAAAGATACTTGGAAGAAGGAAAAAAATACACAATATTTTTCTATTCTTCCTGGCTGCATTGACGATTTGCTCTTTGTTAATGTCTGTTGTTACTTACGGTCAAGTTAAGATTATCATCTTCTCTTTGAATGTTATTCATTGCTAAATATCAAATTCATTTTTTGTAAATGTTATTTGATTATTTTATTATGTTTACAAAAATTTTCAATTTTTTTTTTTTAATAAGCAAACACTTTTGTATAAAATGTCAGCTGACGTATTTGCTTGCATAGAAAACTTTTTTTACGAGAACATAAAAATTTTCTTTTGATCATGAGAATTAATGATCCTTGATTTCATCAAACAAGACCAGCTTTATTAAGGGATGCACTTCCACTGTACATTGAGAAAAACTTAGTTTCTAAACAATTGCAAATATTTTTCTCATCTTTTAAAATCAGTAATTTCTATTGTACTTACAGTGAGTTTAGGCCTCAACACAGATGACTGACTGTAAAGAAAATAAATAGTAGGTTGTCTAGTAGCTGCAGTAGTTGACTGGTACCTTTTAAAATCCCCGCTTTCAAAAAGAAATTCTTCTTTTTTCCTTTGCCTAATGCCTAGGGTCAATGACTATTATGAAAAGTACTTCTCTAAAGTTGTAGTACTTTTTTGTTTCAGAAATATAGCCACTCAAACTCCGCTATTAACAAAAGTAGTACCTTTTCCACAGATGAACCATTATTGTTTTATTGCAGGTAATTGTCACTTGAGTCTCCAAACAATTCTTTCATGTACTTTTGACTTTCATTATTACATCTCTTTCTTCTGTATCACTGTCACTCTTCTCAGGACTGCAATATATTAGAAAATATTTCTAACAGTATGGTAGTTTCAAACATCTGCAAACATTTTTCTGTTTGGTGATTTTAATGTACATCATGACAAATGGCTTGAACATTCTAATTGTTCTTATTGTTACCAGTATTCAGTCTTTCTGTTTTTTCATTGCTCAGACTCTTACTCAAATCATGGATTTCCCTACTCATTTCTCTAATAAATCAGATCACCATGCTTCTTTATTTGATTTGTTCCTTACCCCTTCTCCTAGCTCTTATCGAGCTTTACAACACTTTCCTCTTGGCAACTCAAATCACGCCATTGTATCTCTTGATGTTTCCTTCCAATCCTCTATTAGACAGAAACCCCCTATTCATAAGACCTTTTTTCATGACCAATATGCTGATTTGGATTCACTCCGTGACTTTCTTAGAGATGCCCCTTGGATTGATATTTTTAACCTTCCTATTCAGAATTGCCCCAGTGAAGTTTCTTCTTGGGTCAAAGCTGGTATAAATGCTTTTAATCCTTGTAGGAAATACCAGGTGAAACCTCAATCTTCTCCATGGTTCACACCAGCATGTTCTGCTACTATAGCTCACAGAAATCACTATTTCTGCCTATTCCAGCATGACAGCTCTGATCACAATAGACACCTATTTGTGGCTGCATGTAATAAATATAAACATGATCTTGAAGGAGTTAGTACACAGGAAAATTTATGGTTTGGACAAGACTTTTAAATAGTTGGTATGCAGAAGAAAAAAATGTGGTTGAAAAAAAAAAATGCATTGATCATTAGAGAAAATCCAATGACTGTCTTTGTTGTAGTTGATTCGTTTGAAGTCACATGTTTCTTTCAACAAGTGCTTGAGAAAAAGAAAGTTTTAGTTTTCTCTGATAGGGTAAATATTTAACATGGTGATGTTAAGTTCTAACCAATAGATACTTTGATTTAAACCGTGTGTGTTGCATTGTGGAATCTTTTTTGCATGTTTTTAATATTGTCTGTCATTGGGTAGAAAATAAAGTTTGGGCATATTTAATATATTTTTACAGTAAGGTTCACCCTGTACAAATCCTGGGACAACTCGAGGTAGAGGGTTACGTTAGGAGGTAATTTGCATGGACAGGATGGAAAGATAACAGTTAACTCTAGCCTTGAACAGGTTAAGATAGTAGTGATTGAGGAAACATCCTCTTAGGAGTCTGTTCCACAGAACAGTTATTCACAGGAAGAAGCTGTTCGAGTGAATATATATATACGTATAGACTGACCTTTACAAACACTTTGATCTAAATGGTTTGTTATATTTTGGAATCTTTTTTTGCATGCTTGTAATAATGCCTGTTATTTGACAGAAAATAATTTTGGAGCATGTTTGAATATGGCCTATATGTGGATATGTAATTGCCTTAGAAATAGGGTTTGTTTCTTATAATCGATTATCACCTTTCAAAAGGTAATAATGTAAAATGGAAAATAACAGACTAGCCCGAGATTTGAACTCAGCTTGCTGATTCCACTTTCTGTGCTGCTGTATGTTATACTACCCACTCATCTATGACACCCACCAAAAAATAGATAAAGGACTGATTAAAATCCCCTACTTTTGTCATGCCCTTTTTGTATACAACCATTGAAAAGGCATCACACTGGTTGTTTGTTAGAACACACTGTTGCTTTATTGAGTTTGTATTGTTCTATTTTGCTGAGTTATATTAAGTGAACGGAAACAATCTGTATTGTTGGATTATTGTTTATTTGACTTTGTGAAACAAAGATTTCTTCATGAATTTCACATCAGTTTCATTTTGACTCTTTGGAATGTTAAGTTGCTCATTCAAGTTGAAAATCATTTGAGGCATAAAAGTTATTTGTTGCACAGGAAAAAAAGGAACAATACTGATTCTTAACTCTAACTGCATTTCAAGATTAAATTAGATATGCAGGTTTTTTTTTAAGTCAGCAATGATCTGGAAAACTATACTGATAATGATATACGAAATATAAAATAAAAGATAATGAAAGGATATCTTAACTGAATGATATAATAATAATAATAATAATAATAATAATAATAATAATAATAATAATAAAGGAATGATATAAAATAATTGTTTTATGTTTTTAAGGTTGCCATTTTTATTAAAAGAGATAATAATAACACCTACTAAAATACATAAAATTATATAATTTAACATATGTCAAGATTAACAGAATTTTATCAATAAAATGCTGAATAGATATCTTTTTTTAATCATTTCTCTACCAAGCAAGGCAATAAAGCCACTAAGATGAAATGGGTTACTGAATGTTAGAGGATATGAGAAAAAACACTATTAAGGAGAGAGAACAATAAAAAAATAAGAATTAAAAAGACAGAAGTTAACTATTGATTTTTCATTTAGATTTTTGAAGATCAAAGTTGACTAGAAAGCAAGAAGCCAGAAGAAAGTTCCACAAGTAAGAAGTGTAACAGGAGAAACTGTTAGAATAGAACTTATGGTCACATCTAGCCATTTCAACTGTAAAATGACAAGTCCTTGCCATAAATCTATTACTGTGATTAAATTCATAAAGTCTAGGTACCATAGAGGAAAATTCATGAAAACAATTACCATGAAAGTATTTACAGGCAAGGTACAGAGAAGCTATGTTATGGTGGTGGGAAAATGACTGAAGCTGAGATGCCAGGTTAGAATCAATCTCTAAATATATAGCTGGTGCAACAGACCAGATATGGCAACAATATTCGAAACAAGAGCAAATGGTAGACTTATAAATATCTAATGCAATAATTATTGTTATCAAAAATATGAACAGTTCAAGATACTTATTAAAAGATATATGATAAAATACAAAATAATATAATGAAAATAAAGGATATAATGAAATAGAGAAATAATATAAAATACCAAAATGATTTTAATGATTATAATTATATAAAAAGAAATTTTGGAACCAGAAGTTTAATATTAACAAAATAATGTTATAATAATAAAGGAAATAATTATAATTGAAAAATAATGAAAATAAAGACAAAGTTTGTAAGGATGACAATAAAGGAAAGAGTTGCAAATCAGAAAATAATATATATATATATATATATATATATATATATATATATATGTAAAAAGAAAGAACAGTAAGATATATAATCTGGTGTTCTTATAGATATGGTTAGAAGTATGTAGTGAAAAAAACATATTTTAAATCACTTAATTTATAATATATATATGTAGTGTGTATATATATATATATATATATATATATATATATATATATATGAAGAAAAATTTGGAAAAAACAAATAAAAATCCTTAAATGCAATTATGTTGTTTAAAATGAATGAAATGTCAACGTCTGACGTTTCGGTTTAATAAACCTTTTTCAAGACAATATTCATTAAAATACAATTCAGTTCAATTTGACAAAGACGATGGACATAAACAACAATATATATATATATAAGAATAACTAAAGAAAGGAAAATGGTTATAAAAGAAATACTGATTGTTGTAATAATAGTCACAGTGAAGAATTGTTATGAAAGAGAAGATGAATAAATAATAATAATATTAATAAAAGTACTTTATGAGAAATGAATTTAATTATAGTAAGAAAGGAAAATGATAATGAAATACTGATGATATATTCCCCAAAGGTAAATATTTACCATTTTTTTTATACCAGTCTTTCGTTTTGCTAGTCACAATTAATGAATGCATTTCTCAAAATTAAGCCTTGAACAAACAAGAGACAATGCAAAGACAAAAACGTTTTAAAAAAAGTGGTACAGTCTATAACAATTAAATTGATGGTGGAATATCAAAATGATAAAAGAAAAAACATTTTGTTAATTCTATGTGTTCTTATACTCAACTGACAAAGTTTATTAATTGGTACTAATGCAGACCCAACTTGAATTATCAAGAAAAAACTAAATTAAATTACAAAAACAAATTCAATTGAACTATATATTTGGCTTTTCTATCTTTTTATTTCAAGAAAAGTGAAATATTGCTTTACAATGTTAAATTGATAAGTGATATGATGTTTGTCACAACTCTATCCTTAATTATCTTGGGCAATTATTTCTAAGGAAAACAGGTGACATATTACAAAGATTACTAGTAGCTGTATGGTAGAAGTCAAAGACTTAGATTTTATTGATCTATTGAATATACAACATACATTATAGATTTCTCTTTAGACTATTTACATTGTGGGGAGTATTATCCTCATCTTTACTGTCATATTCTTGACATTTCGGCCGTTGTATGCACCTGTCTTCTTCAGGCAATATTACTTTTTCTACTTTTTTAAAGCAATCTGCTTATTTCACATTGTGTATATTTTTTTAGAATAATTAGTCAAGTAGCAGTCGGCACTTGTTTACATCTGAGCATTAGGATCATCATCCCTGCTTCTTATTCCCTTTCTTCCCTCCAGTTGTGATGGCTGTGAGAGAGATTGCTGTGAAGGTCCAGCCTACTCCTGAAGAGTAATCAAAGAGAGTTTGACTAGGCTATTTGCATGAATCTAAATTTGGTGGACAAATCTGCGTGACAGAGAAATCCACACACTTAGTCAAAAGTGCCTCCCTCATGGCACACAGAGGATTGAGACAAACAAGTTCTGGTAAAGCCAGTTGCATTAGACTGTCAGATGATTGGTCTGTCAAGGGCCACAATAGTTATAGCAGCCCAACTAGTGCTGCCCTCTTCCACTGGTTTGGTCATTGAGATCATGTAGATCTTTGTTTATTCCATAGATGGGGTCTTCAGGGGTTGATCACATTCTCTTTGGTCTCTCCTCCTTAATCTTACCACCATGTATGGCCCTACAGGAGTTGAAACTTCAGACAGCTTCACAGCCATGATATGGAAGAACCATATATATTTTAGACTGAGTGTTGACATCAACTTTTCAATATCAAATGTATCATTTTGACTTATTATTAATTTGATGACAATCATAGAGACAATCATAGAGACAATAATAGAGACAATCATAGAGACAATCATAGAGACAAATCAATAAATAACAAAAGTGTAAAAGTATAAAATTATCATTAAATATATAAGAACATTTTTTATTATATTATTTACATTATTCGGACTATTGTCCTCATCTTTGTCGCCATATTTGCTCCGGCCTTCTTCAGGTGGTTGGAATGTCGAACTGAACCCTTTATTTCGCTCACTGGGGTAGACTGTTCTAGTTCCACGTGCCATGTCAGCTATCAGTTATCTCCTGTTAATTTTCCCTCTGAAAGTTCTCCACTGCCTTAACCGGGTATTGAACTCACACTCTTTGGGTCTTGTCACTGGATCCTCAAGAACACATGGCACAGTGGATAAAGGCGTTGGTTAGATCTAGTGACATTGTGATAAATATGGCGACAAAGATGAGGACAATAGTCTGAATAATGTACATAATACCTCATCTCAGAAATATAGACAGATTTTTATTATTTTTGTAGCTAAAAATATTTGAAAGAAGGAATAAATTCGCTATTAAATGAAAAGTTAAAAAAATAGAAATAACAAAAAAAAAAAATAATGTTATAACTTGAAATGCTTTTCCTGAATATTTGGAAATATGTCGCCATCAAAAAAAAAAATTTTTTTTTGACAAATTAGTCAAGTACAGGCAGAGAAAAGTTTTCATGGAAGATGTCTTACCTCTATAAAACATCTGTATAAACAACATTTTTAGCAAGATACCTTTTTTCTAAAATTGTGAAATTTTCCAAGTCTTTCCCTAGAAATTTCAACCATTCCTTTCTGATTCTAATATAAGTGGACTTTTTGTTTTTATTTTCCTTAAATCTTCCTCACACGTTTCATCCATGTTGAACCTCATTTCTGTGACCTCAAGTCTTCTCTTCACTTGTGAGGAAATTATCCAGCATTCCCTGCCATTTATGAGGATTGACATAGTATTTCATCACTATTTTCTAATTAAATTTCATTGCTTCATAATCACTGGAAATCATGTTTTGTTATTTCAAGTCGCCTTCAGATTTCAGCATCATATTTTCTATTATCTGTTAAAACACTTCTCAGATAGTTAAATTTGTACAACTGCTTGTACATCTCCAATCTGTAGTTTCTCTTGCTGACAATCGTAGACTGTTTTCTTGCAGTAGATAGCCTTTTCTTCCCACTTTTTATCACATTGTCTATTAGTTCTTGTAGTTTTCTTAATGCATCTGCTATCAACACAATATCATTTGCATATCTTATACTGTTAAGATTACACCCACTGAGCAATTTCAGATCTTTTAGAATTGCCTTACTGTATATGGTTAAATATGGGGGCCAGTTGTAGATAAAAAAAAAGAGGGAGATGCAGAAAAATGTTTATTACCCCACCCCTACTGGTTCTGGTCCTACCTCCCTTTCCCTTCAATCCCCCTCTAGTTGATTATAAGCCACCGGTCTGCAGTAAATAATGGAACATGTTATAATGCAATGGACTAATAGAAGCAACCAAATTTAATCAAATACTGTATATTATGACTTCAAAAATAAGTAAATAATGAGTAACAAAACTTAATTCTACTTATTTTTATTTGTGCCATTTTCTTTCAGGACATGGGTGATCATGGCTCTCCACAACTTCCTGTGTTTTGTAGTTATGAGCAATATTTTTCTTTTTCTCATCTAGCTCTGTTATGTTAACCATTTATAGAAGCTTGTTAGGTAGTGATGTAATGAAATAACCTGCCACCCCCACGAGTGGCAGCACTATAGGTGGTAACCACCTATAAGTATTCGTTAGGACAACAGACAGCAGAGTCGCGCTGGGATCTTTCCCAGCTGTGCTAGTCAAACTCTCTGCCTTCAGGCAGAGAGGAACCCGGACGAGGCTATGCTGAAGGGCAGAGTTTCGTCCGGGGAGGTAGACAGACCCAACCCCGTTTATGTGGGGGTCTACGGGGACTTTTTGGCTGAGCCTCCGGGCTCGGGAACCCCACTTTAAATCCGGCCTTGTGCCACATGTGACTGCTAAATAGCATCGAACTGGGATCTGCAAGAACTAGCAGCCTTCTGATAACAGCACGCACACAACTGTTCTGACTTGTGACGACCGGGTGCATAACTATTACTTCCTTGCTTGTTGCACTAGTTTTTACAATAAACCTGTTACTATTTATTCACCATATTTGTCCATTCCATATTCCTATTAACAAGGAATATAACAAGTAGCTTATTCATTGCTCTTCTCTGTCTCTTTTGCCTTCAGTATGTTCTGTGAGTGTCAAATTTTCAAAGACTTCTTTCCTCTTTATATCCACAAGTAATTTCAATTGTCTCTATCTGTGCTTCCTTAAATTTTGTCATTGCTCACATGTTCAGTTCATGGTATTCTCAGCATGCTTCTGTAGAACAAAATTTTGAATGCATTTATTTGGTTAGGGTGACTTCAGTAACTGTTACAATCCTGTTTGACCTTGGTCAATCAACAGTTGTTAAATGTGTGCTTTCTTTTAAAATGTTGATTTGGATAGACAAATATAGACAGTAATGATATGTATGATTTTGTTAATAATAATAATGACAATTGTGAAGTATCATGATAGGTAAATTAAGACATAATTGTGAAAAATCATGTTCAAAACACGTCTTCTGAGAGATGTTAAACCCCCAGCTGACTAAGACACCTTTGAAAATAAGAAACTAAGTACATAATACTGAGATAGAAGTCAGTAAAATGTGGTATTTCAAGACAACATTACTTGTTATTATTGGAGTTTTGAAAATGATATCAAAAAGAGCAAACAAATATGTGGATCAAGTACTTATACGTAAAATACATGAATTTCAAAACATCTTATTCTGGGCATTTTTCACATCTTGCACAGATTTATCACCATAATTACATTTTTTTTATCCTTGACTAGCAGCATGGCCCGGCGTTGCCCATGCTTGATTCAAAAATCATACGACTCATACAGCAATCGCTATCACTTGACTTAAAATATTTTTGCCCTTCCTTGACTTTAAAGGAGTACCCTTTGTCGTGCTGATATTGCTACATGCCTTATTTCTTGCCTATCTCACACTGCAAATTTTTTCTAAGCTCTATACTAAACATTAAATCTGTTACAAAAAAAGAACTAAACAAAATGAACACAAAACAATCAGTGAGTACCTGACTCCACATTCTATCCTCTACCTTTATCTGAGCCAGATCAGACCCAAAACGCTATACTCTTACCATATTTTGGCAGGGGGTGCCCAGTCCTCACTTTCCAGTCTTGATAGAGTTCAAGTTCTCTCTCATTGGCAGGATGTAGCAAGTCTCTCACTGTTCTTTTGCTGCTTCCATGGAAAGTTCTCAGACGAACTACATTCCTTGGTTCTACCAGCTGTAACCTTCACAGTTAGGACCTGCTATGCCATGCACATTGTAGCTAACCACCCACATTCCCTTCATGTTCCATCAGTGAGAAGTAAGTTCCACTGAAACAGCTTCTTCCCACGAACCACTGCTCTGTGAAACAAACTCCCAAGTGGATGTTTCCCTTCTCACTACAACCTTAACCTGCTTAAGTCAACTGTTATGTTCTCCTTCTATCCATATAAACTACCCCTTAACATAACCCTCTACCTTGAGCGGCCATTAGGCCTTGTACAGGGTGAACCTTACTGTAAAAAAAATAAATATTGACATCAGTTACATTTTTTTATAGAATTTCACTTGAATGTGCCTTTAGAAGGCAGGATGACAATGTTCAACCCCCCACCAATTAGTGAGGAGAATAGATGCTTCTAAAAATAGGGAGTTTATTTACTTCTTATGCAATCATAAGCTTTACAGCTGAAAATTTTCTTCTGAAATCTAATTAGATGAAGTTGTCAGGGAGAAAACTTCATAGGTAACTACTGAATTAAAATCAATTAACTGTTTGCACCTGTATTTTTTCTCATTATTCTCTATGCAGAATCAAATCTTTCAAAACAAAAATTTACCTGAAGACAAGAATGGTATTCTGGGAAGGTGAGGATTGTTAAGAATTTCATTAAATTAAGTGATAACAAAGATAGTAAATTTCTTTTTTTTCTTTTTTTTATCTTGACTATTCTTTTTACTCATTTTTAATCACTTCTATCTTCCTAAGTTTAAAGACTAAATTTTCATTCTTTTCAATGGCTGCTTTTTTAAAAATCTTAATCCCTTTAGTTACTCCATAACAAATTAACTTCTAATATCATTGACACGAGAGTTGTTTTTTTTTTCAGAAGAGAAATAAACAAAAAAATAAAAATTTTAAATATTATGGCATAAATAAAATTGAATCATCTCCTTTATCAGCAAATATCATTTACATATATGCACAAACACATGCACACATTTTATAAAAATAAGTATTTCATCCTCGACTGATTTTCTGGGTTTGCCACCTTACAAAAAAAGGAACGGTCTATAATTTTCAGGGTAGGTCTGTCTTGAAAGTGAGAGATAGAATATGAAAAAATTCTAGAAAATCATATTATATTAATTTTTGAACATTGAACATTCTTTTGAACATTCTTATTGAGGTAAGTCCAATCAATTTAGTTTTTTGACACATTTTGTTAAATTTGAGATCATTTAAGCAAGAATTGACTATGTTATTTGACTACAAAATTATGTCAATTTTTAGAGGATACCCTCCCTGTATATATATATATATATATATGGTGATATTGGGCATTTCAGCTTGTAGTAGAACAAACCAGTACCCAAAGGAAAATGTGGAATAAAAAAAGAAAGAACAAGAACATGAAATTGAGGCAAAAACAACAGTCCAGAGTTCAAGCTCAGAGTCCAAAGAAAAAAACTCCAAAAACGAATAAAAGCAGCTTCGTAAAGTGCTCAATACATGAAGTAGAGCAAACCTAATATAAACCTAAAGAGCCAGGTAAACCTACCTAGTTTTCACTTAAACAGATCATCAGGGTATATATATATATATATGCTATGAAGGAATGAAGAAACCTTGCATTATTCCAAGTGTAACTGAACAGAAAATAAACAAGAAATTAAAGAAATATTTAGAAAAAATAAAAAGAATTAAAATTAGGCAAAAAAATTGTCAAATAAATGATTCAAAATGTGCAAGTTGACAGAAAGCTTCTTTTTTGCATGCCCTTCTGTGAAGGATAATGAGGAATGTGCATATAGAAATGCTTTTGGTTCACAACACTCTCATGTCTTTGCCTTTACTTTTCCTTTCTCCTCATATCAGAAATGGATAATAACAGATTTTGTATGCAACCAAAGTAAATACAGATATTTCTCGACAATGAAAATATTTATGCATTTTTATCTGAAGACAGTCATTAACAGTTACTAAGATTAAAAATGTGAATGCTTCTTTGGGATTCAAGCAATGATACATCTTAACACTAAAAATGTGAAGGCATTTTTTTAATCAATAGAATAAACACTTATTGATACTATAGGAAATAAACCCTATTTCCAACACATATACATGCCCACATACATATTATATTAAAATGCACCGAAACTTTATTTTTTACCCAATAACAGACAATATTTACAAATATGCCAAAGAGATTTCACAATACAGCACACACTGTTTAAAATCAGTGTGTCTATTGGTTAAGAATTAACATCACCATAATATTTGACCAATCAAAGAAAACTGAAATCCTATTTTTCTCAAGCCTACTTTTGGGAAAAAATTCTTATAAAACTCCATAGATTTTGAGTTTCATTAGTAGAGATGCAAATGTCTTGATCATACACAAAAGAAGACATGGCTACATAGCTTTTTCCTTCCCTCAAACCCAGTATATACTGAAAGAAACATGTCAGCAACCTCAAGCAAATCATCTCTAACAACAACAGCTCAGACGGTCAGTGAATATTCACTGACAATCAAAATTTTTTCTAAACAACCGATTTTTCTCTGGATCAACTACCTAAAGACTTTAACTCAACTAAAGACAATTTTTACTCTTTTTAACTGTGCAAACAATTTAAATGGATTTTTCTTGGTAAAAAGACAGTACTTTAATTCTAAAAATGTGTATCAAGAAATGTAGTACTCAATATCATTGAAAACTATGAATACATGTTACATTTAAATTTTTGAAGATCATAGTTAACAGCAATGCAAGAAGCCAAAAGAGAGTTCCACAAGCATGAAGTGTCAGCAGTGAAACTATTAGAACTGAAGTTATGGTACATCTAGCAATTTCAACAGTAATTTTCAACAGTGCCACATGCTGGGATCACAGGGTGTAACAGCAAAATTGTCCAATTGTTAGATTAAGTTTTGAGCTGTTGTATCTTACAAATGATTAAAGATAACTTACTGGAATTCTCAAATGTTGTTATTACATTATTGGACTCTACTTTGAGCAATAAGAATGTATAATTACTCTCCAAGCCTAACAGCCTAAAACTAATTTGTTACTTTGAGATTTTATTATGCAACTAGACAGGTGTTCATCATATTGTAAATAAATATTCATAATTGTATAGTTAGATATTTAGTTTTTAATTTCAGATATATAAATATTGCCACAGATTGTGAGAAACTGAGTCACCATGCAATGTTGATGTTCTTATCTATAAATGATGTATTTCTGATACTGAGTATGATTACCATATGAATATATGTTTTAAACAATATATTTATATATATTTTATTACTTAAACATTATTTTAGTGAATATCCATATAGAGTAAACACAACATTTATTTATTAAACAGTATATTCATTTATTTTTATCTACTGGCCTGAATATTCGAGAAATCTTATTAAAGAAAATACACACTCTCTGGCAAGATTCGAACCTGCATTTATAAGTCACTATTCAACATTGCTTGATTGACGATGTGCTCTGTGGCTAAATCAGTCTAAAGACTGTTGGACCTAACAATGGGATACAGAGTTGAATCATGTTGGAGACTGTATATTTTTTTTTAATTAGATTTCCGGAATATTCAAGCAATTAGATGAAAATAAACAGATATATTGTTACATAAATAAATGGAACATCTACTCAAATATGAGTATTCACAAAAAATAATATTTAAGTAATAAAATTTGTCAGATTAATAAATAAATAAAAATTCATCATTTCTTTAGAAATTGCCTGTCATTTTCTGTGCATGTCTGTGTGTGCGTGTATAGTGAGAGAGAGGGGATTAACATTTGTCAAGTGACAAATTTATTTGTATTAATCCTTTTAATGCTTTATCTCTGATGTTGAGCACTTTGTTGCAAAGATTGCTTGCCTAAAATATCCTTTCTTTAAGATTTCTACTGACTGACAGCATTTCTGGCATTACATTACCTTTGTTATATAATGCTGAGTAAGTGAACCCCTCAGATAATATTTTAAAAATTGTCGCCTTTTTCCAGATGATCAAAAAATCTTAATTAAACTATATATTCATTAACAAAAACCTTTATTCAATCAATTGCAACCACTTTTATCAAACTGGAATAAAAAATATTAATTAAAAATTAAGATGTGCAAAAGTAAGTGAGTGCCCATTTTTGACCATTCTTGGTAAAATTCCCACAATTGCTCAATATTGCCTGCATTTCTTGCATGTACTTCTTTCTTTCACTTGAATCACAGATTTTCAGTTTGGCTAGGCCATTCCAAGACTTGAAATTTCTTTTTATGAATGCATTCTTTTGTGGATTTGCTTTGCTTCAGCTCCAGGGAAGCATCTATTTAGCAAAGTCCAAATTACTGTTTATAAACCATTGTTATATCCTTGTAAGTTTATAAACAGTAATTCAGACATTGCTAACCAGATGCCTCTCTGTAGCTGAATGGTACAGCATGTCAGGCCAAATGATTGTTTCCTTATATTACCAGGGTTTCTTGCATGCACTGACTTCTTTCACTTGAATCACAGATTTTCAGTTGGATTTAGATCAGGACTTTGACTAGGCCATTCCAAAACTTGAAATTTCTTTTTACAAACCGATTCTTTTGTGCATTTGCTTTGATACTTTAGATCATTGTCCTGTTGGATATTTCAGCTCCAACCTAAACTCAACTTTTGAACTGAGGTCAAGAAACTTTCTTTCAAAATTGCTTGGTATCTTGCAAAGTTCATTGTGTTGCTAATGCATTCTATTTTGCCTGTTCCAGCTGCAGCAAAGCACCCCCAAATCATGATGCTGTCACCACCATGTTTAATGGTTGGTATCAAATTCTTCTCTTATTAGAAGCTTGCCAGATATACCATCTATTGATCATCCCAAGAAGTTCTAGTTTGGTCTCATATGACCATCTCTGGTGAAATACTTCATATAGTGTACTCATTGAGAAGTCTTGCCAATCTCTAAGAATATAGACAACAAACAGCCAACTAGTCTGACAAACAAACAAACAAAAGTAAGAAAGGAAGGTGTTGTATGTAAAATAGTTGCAAGGTAGTTGTTGTAAGGAAAAATGTATTTGAGAGTGACTAGTGAAGGAAAATTGGCAACTAGATGTCAGGCAGATGAGCAATTAATGCAAGCTGCTTATGTTACTAATGAAAAGATTTATCAGTTTTGTGTAAATTGAACCATTTACATGATGCATATTACTTGAAGAAAGGCCATCAAAATGGAGAAAATAAAAGAGAGAAAGATTAAAATATAACAGAAAGGAAGGTAAAATTTAAGAAAATGAAGGAAGAACATATCAGTGAAATTAAAGATACCTAAAATTAGTTAAGTGCTTAGTAGTTCATGAAAATGAATAACGATGATTATTCTTAGAATTATCAAAGGTATTTTAAAACCCAAAATCTCAACTGTAAAAAGTCTAAATAATTTCCACAGTTTATTAAAGTTTTTTAAAACTTTTACTCCAAACAGGAAGATAAAAGTGACTAAAATACAAGTGGTTACTGATAGAGGAAAAAACAGAGAGGACAATAAAAAAACAAGATACAAGTAGACCGAAAATGATGATTGAATCTGCATATATATTTTTGAAGATTGTAGTTGACAGAAAAGCAAGAAGCCAGAGGAGATTTCCATGAGCGATAAATATGGATGAAGAAACCATTAACATAGAACATATGCTTCCATCTATACACATACATGCAGAGAGACAATGTGGACCTATATTCAACAAAATTTTTAAGTTTGTAGCCACATTAGGAATCATATTTTTCTTAAAAACTTCTAGAAATGTTATATGTTCAATACTTTTACTTGTGACCATATATATATATATATATATATATATATATATATATATATTTTAAGACATTTTTATGTTTATACATTCTTTTTATAGATACAAATATTTAAGTAAATGCTCTGTTTATAATAAACAGTATTAAACAACATATACCGGCTTGAATGTCCGAAAGCAATTTTCACAGAAAATATTCATCCTATAAAAAGAATGAATAAACATAAAAATGTCTTTAAAATAATTGTCGGACTTTGTCCATTTATAATATATATATATATATATATATATATATATATATATATATAAAACCTAGTGAGCCAGAACCTACCTAGCAACTTTTCACCTAACAGCTCTTCAGAGTACTACTGTTTTTTTTAGATTTTGCTCTACTTAGTGTATTGAGCCCTTTTACTTTTTTACCTAATTTACTCTGTTGGTATTTTTTCTTTTGATTACATATTGTGGTGCCGATTGATTATTTTCGACCAACACGGATGTCTTTAGTCGTTTCTTTTTTAACTGAATTTCTTTCCCTGATATCAGTTTGGTCAAATATATTTTTATTTACAAATTGGATTAGCCAGGTTTTTTTTTCATTCATGCCAGAGTATAGATATTAAAATAATACACAATATATATATATATATATATATATATATATATATATATATATAAACATATAATATTAGGCAGCATATATTTTAAATATAAAGAAATAATCATACATAGAATCAATCAGCAATATTATTAATATTGCTGATTGATTCTATGTATGATTATTTCTTATATATATATATATATATATATATATATATGTATGCATGTGTATGTATGTGTCCATAGTTATAAATATTTCTTACTACTACAGACCTTTTATTTAGTTGGTACACCTGTTTGAGTAGATAGCCCTGTTTTTTGTGCTTTTTATTCAAACAGTAAAATTAAATTCATCAGACTAGAAATTGAGAATGTGCCTCCCAAAATATGTTTCTTGATCTGTTAGACATTAACATTATTAAAAACAGGGATAACTACTTAAACATGTGTACCCACCAAATATAATGGTTATAATCATAACAATATGTTGGTCTGTGTGTGTGTGTATGTGCAAACATCAATGTTTAGAACATTTCTTTCTGATCATGGGATTTGGGTTCAAAACTCACCGTGGTTGATTTGACAGGAAGGGGTCTTCTTGATATTATCAGCCAGTGCAAGTGATGCCAGCATGCAGCACCTTGGAAAGTGCCTAAAACCAAACTATGGGTTGATCCAAGACCAGTGAGTCAAATTGGGTAGACAGATTCTTTTTGTCAATTGTTGTGTTAGCATAAAATCACTAGTCAGTCATGCCAGATCATGCAGTCTATCTCCTACAAATTGTAACTAAGGTTTGTGAAGCAAAGTTGCAGTATAAACAACAGATATGCTCTGTTGGTGTTGAACAAACACAGGTGTCCACAACATCGATTGACTAGTTGTCCAACAGACAGGCATACACGGATATTAGGAGCCAGCCATTTCATATATATATATATATATATATATATATATATATATATACATACATACATACATACATACATATATATATATATACATATATATATATACATATATATATATATACATACATACATACATACATTTATATATATATATATATATATATATATATATATATATATATAAAAAATCTAAAATTACCTAATGTGGGTATAGTCTATTTCAGACCAGCACTACTATATGCCAGTCTTTCTCAGCCCTAGATGACTGTCTCCGAATGGGGGATTTTTAATTTAGTTCAGATAATAGTTGTTAAAAATATACAGTGCTACTTAAGGGGATACCTTGTTTTGATAAGGAGTCTGGGTTGGTTACATGGGCTGGAGTGGCAGTTTATTTATGGCCAAACCCTTTGGTTGTATGTAAATGAATTTAGGTTGTGGATGATATTTGGATACTAGGATTTACCTGGATTATATACCAATGGATCTCTTACCTGTATATATATATATATATATATATATATATATATATATATATATATATATATATATATAGTCTGTGTAAAAGTTTATTTTGTCAATGTAACCTATTGTTACTTATATCTCCTTAATTCTGTCTAAGAATATCAAAATTCCTGTTATTATAGTTCACTTTTAGAAGAAAAGCAAGTGCTATTTTATTTGTAATGATAAGTGATGGAATTTTAAGAATCTAATTCAAAGCAAATAAAAGAATCATTAAAATTGTCTCCTTTATCTCATTATTATTATATACTAATCCATTGAATTTTTCTTTACTTTTCTCCTAATTTCCCCATGATATCTTCTGTCTTATCCATTTTATCACAGACCTCTTTGTTTTGTGTATTTTTCAGTTATCTCCCTTCTCTGCAAATCTTTCATTTTCTTTGGATTTATTTCCTTAGTGTGAGACATAATTAAACACTTCCACCTTTTATCCTTTACATTTTTTATTCTCTTTTACATTGTTGATTCTTTATGCCTTCTTTAATGCAAAATCACTAACCCCTTATCTTTTGCCACAGACAAAATTTTGCAAGCCTTTTGCTACTCTATTGCTATTTCAATGGAAAATGTTCTGACAAACAACACCACCTTTGTTCCACCAACTCTAACCCTTATAGCTAGGATGCACCATACTTCATGCACTGACTCAAACCATCTGCATTATCTTTGTATTCCATTAGTAAGAAAGAAGTTCCACATGAACCATCTCTCAAGAAGGTGTCTTTTTTTTTAAGTGTTTCACTCCCAAGCAAGGTGTGAATTACAAAGAGTGGGAGCAAAAGTAAAGAGATGTGATAGAAGAAAGGATGAAGAGAAAAATGGGGAATAGATCAAGGTATCTGGAGATGTCAGTTGACATTGCATTGGAATATTTGGAGATTATAGCTATCAGGGAAGCAAGTAAGAGGAAGGGACTTTCACAGATGGAAAGTGCGAGACATGAAGATATTGGAGTAGAAGAGATGGCTACATTTAACCATTTTGACAGTGAAAGGATGGGACCGAGATGCCAACATAGTAGTATATTTAAATTCATGCAGTTTGGGAACCAGTGAAAGTAGCTCGTTGGAGCAGTTACCATGAAAGTATTTGTAGAAAAGACAGAGGGAAGTGACGGTACGTCTGTGAGAGAGCGACTGTAAATAAGATGTCAGGCCAGGGCCAATCACATTGCATAACTGTCTCTGTATTTTATCGACCTTAAGATGAACAGTGGGGGCTCCAGACCATATAGATATTTACTTGATGCCCCATTGAGTCAGGATGTGACACAAGGTCAGCTTTTTAACGTGGGGAACCTGAATGTTTTCACTCGGGCCACTGATCATAGATTGTCCAAGCTGGTTAGAACTGGTCTAAGCTAGTCATAGCCATGATACTACTAGCACAGGGCAGGTGCCTGGTAAGTATGATGGCAGCAGTATTGCATGCAAGGGCGAATGGTTGATTTATAGATTTGAAGGATAGACTCAGGTGAGCAAAACTTTCTGACCACTTAAAGTCTAGGTTTAACTGTTTTCTTTGCCATATATCCTCATAAACTTCTTACCTCTCACTCTTACCACTCATACAACAAACTCCTTCATTAACCTTCTACCTTGAGTGGCTCTTGAGGCTTGTACTGGGTAAACATTAAAAGATATTGCTTTTTATTATTTTCTTTATCTTTATCTTCTATTTAGATGTAACTTGTAGAACACTCTTCTTTCTTGCTTCCCAGTTAACTTTGATCTTCAAAAATTTAAATGCAATGTATTTTGTTATCTTCTGTCCTCTCCAAATTTAAAGGCAATGTCAATCATTATCGTTTATCTTTTTAATTCCTGTTCTTTTATTATTCTCTCTCCTTAATAATAATTATTTTTTTCATATTCTATCACACTCAGTAACCCTCTTGTATCTTAGTGGCTTTAGTGCCTCACTTGCGGTGAAAAAATCCTACTTATTTTCTTTCATTGATCCATTTTAGGATTTTTTTATTTTCATTTCTTTTCTCTCTTTGGTTGTTTTTTTTTTAAGCATTATGCCCGAGCAAGGCGTGAAGCCACTAGGATGCAGGGGGTTGCAGAAGATTTGGAGCAAGAGCAGATAGGAGTGATAGAAGAAAGGATGAAGAGAGGGATAGTGGGTAGATCAAGGTAACTGGAGATGTCGATTGACATTACATTTGAATAGTTGGAGATTATAGCTCTCAGGGAAACAGTAATTGGGAAGGGTGTTCCACAGAGAGAGGTGCGAGGTATGAAGCTATTGGAGTAGAAGAGACAGCTGCATTTAAAAGTTTCTACAGTGAAAGGGTGAGAGTGGGATGCCAGCCTTGTAGGGCGCTTGAATTCATGGAGTCTGGGAACCAGTGAAAGCAGCTCATCAGAGCAATTACCATGTAAGTATTTGTAGAAAAGACAGAGAGAGGCGATGGCACGTCTGTGAGAGAGTGACTGTAGACGAGATGCCAGATCAGGGCCAATTAGATTACATACCCGTCTCTGGATCTTGTCAAGAACTCCGAGGTAAACAGAAGGTTCCCCAGACCATATATGGCAGCAATACTCCATGCAAGGGCGAATGGTTGATTTGTATATTTGAAGTATCGATTCTGGGGAGAAGAGTTTCCTGGCACGGCACAGAGAGCCAACTTTCCTTGTGGTGGAAGAAGCAATTAACTCAATGTATTTGTTCCATCTCAGGTCAGAAGTCAACGTAAGACCGAGCTGACACAGGGAGTTGCTCTCAAGAAGTTGACTATCAGACATTCTAATGGGGGGCAGGGAAGGATCTCTATGGTGATTAATAGAGAGTAGTTTAGTTTTTGAGGCGTTAAAGTTGACCAGCCAATTCTTGCCCCAATTAACAACCGATTGGAGGTCCATTTCAAGACGCATGGCCAGATTAGTTTTGTCACTGATACTAGATTTGTTTTTGAGGCAGGAGTAAATTGTAGTGTCATCCGCATAGATGCCAACTTGGGAATCTATGGTTGGTTGTTTTGTTTTATGGCATATCAACCCCAGTGGGTTAATGCCAACAAAATTTTGAAATAGATTCATAGGGATAGTTTGGTAAAAAAGGTGTGTATGTATACATATATATTTTGATTGGTTTGCTTTGTTTTGTGGCATATCAACCTATATGGGTCACCCAATGCCAACAAAATTTTTATTGTAATATTTTGTTTTGTCAAAAATCTATATTTGGTAATAATTTTTTCCTTCAAAAATGTATTGCTGGCACAATTTTTTTTTTAAAAAGTATTGCTGGTAATTTTTCCTCAAAAAGATATTGCTGGTAACATCTTTTCCCTAAAACATATCGTTGGTAATATTTTTTTTTCAAAAAAGTATTGTTAGTCATATCAATTTTTTTTTTCAAAAATGTATTGCTGGCAATAGTTTTTTTTTCTTCAAAGATTTCTTGCTCATAATAATTTTTTACAAAGTATTTCTGGTATTAAAATCTATTTTTACATTTTCATAGTGTTTTTACCCCAGTTTCAGGGTCAACTATTTGCCCATAGCTGGGACCCAAACAGATGCTATCACACTGGGTCAGGGTAAACCTGGGAACACCAGCAATTAAGAGGTGGTTCCATGCTCCTCAAAAACTACTGATCAGAGGCCTTTTTCTCTTATATTTGTTTTTCTTTCTTTTCACATTTTCTATGTTTTCTTACCAGTATAGTTTGATATATTCTTTTTCCTTGATGAGTTGTCTTTTTCTTTCATTTTTCTCATTTCACTTCTTTTTCTATTTCCAAAACTCTTTTTCTTTAGAGGTCAGAATGCACGGCATGAAAGCAATGAGAACAATATAAGATTTTTTTTATCCTGACTTGAATATTTTTCTTTCTTTTTCATTATTCCCCTTAACTCCTATTTTCACTTTGGGATTTCAATTCTTTTTTAAAGAAATCAACAGTTTTTAATAATACTTCACTAACATTTTGGTTAAATATGTTTACAGAACTTTAAACTTAACCAGCCAACAAAACCATACAAAATTTCTATCTATTATAAAAAATTTAAGACAGCTAACCTTATCCTCAAAAGTAACAACACACCAACTATGTCAAAATTACAAAGAATGAACATTCTCTAGGAGTTCAAATGCCCCTTAAGGAACTGTGTTCCTGATCAAACCAGACTCATAATTACATCGGTTACACAATTACATGCTTATCCAGATGGCTTACTTTACACTTAGCTGAACACGGCTCCATTAGAACCCATTTAAACACACAGACAAACTTACCAGACCACATTAGAAACATACTAGTAGAAAACACAAATATATTAACTGCATCCACCTGTAAAAAAAGATTAAAAATAATGGAAGCTTTAATTACAAAAAATAAAAAAAACAACTCTTAACAATATTAACTACAAACAAGGCCACAATGTGCTAACCATATTCAGAAATGGAAACATCCCTACTGCACACTAAGACATACACATAATGCAAACACTCAATTAAGCTGAAAAATCGAACCATCCTTGATAATGGCTAAAGGTATAGCTCAGAAATATAAAACATTTGGACAGTTTTTACACACCCTTTGTCCAGAAAAAAAAGCTCTTGTTTGAACACAAAAAAAATTAAATAAAAAGCTTAACCGTAGTACCTTTGTCGTTTTTAATGAAACATGCATAAACGAAGGATTTCTGCCTAAATATACAACTAAATAATATATATATATATATATATATATATATATATATATATATATATATATATATATATATATATATTCAATTGCTGATACCCCATTATGAGTGTACAGAATGCTTCCTAGAGTGTCTATGAAACTCAGGATGTTGAAGTTAACATCAATCTGCTAAATGACAAAATTTATATATATATATATATATAAACATAAAGAGAGATAGCTAGAGAAATGCTCTGGTGATCAGGTGTAGTATGAGCCTTCCAGTGACCATGCAGTGGTTGATTTATACAATAAAAATTTTGAACATTATTATATATGTTCTATTGGGTTCAAGTCTGGAGACATGCTTGGCCAGTCCATCACCTTTACCCTCAGCCTCTTCAGTAAAGCAGTGGTTGTCTTGGATGTGTGTTTGGGGTCATTGTCATGCTGGAACACTTCTCTGCGACCCAGTTTCTGGAGGGAGTGGATCATGCTCTGCTGCAGTACATGTTGGAGTTCATGTTTCCCTCAATGAAATATAACTCTCCAATACCTGCAGCACTCATGCAGCCCCAGACCTTGACATTCCCACCGCCATGCTTGACTGTAGGCATGACACACTTATCTTTGTACTCCTCACCTGGTCGCTGCCACACATGCTTAAGGCCATCAGAACTAAACAAATTAAATTTTGCCTCATCAGACCATAGGACATGGTTCCAGTAATCTATGGGCTTTGTTGACATGTCTTCAGCAAACTGTTGTGTATTGCCTTCAGAAGAGGCTTCCTCCTGGGGTGACAGCCATGCACACCAATTTGATGTAGTGTGCGGCGTATGATCTGAACACTAACAGGCTGAATCCCAATCTCTTTAATCTCTGCAGCAATGCTTATGAAAGCATTTGGATGTGATGCTCAGCACGTGTGCTCAGCTTCTTTGGACCACCTACCCGAGGCCTGTTCTGAGTAGACCCTGCTCTTTTAAAATGCTGGATGATCTTAGCCACTGTGCTGCAGCTCAGTTTCAGGGTGTTGGCAATCTTCTTGTAGCCTTGGCCATCTTTATGTAGTGCAACAATACGTTTTTTAAGAAAGTTCTTTGCCATGTGGTGCCATGTTGGAACTTTCAGTGACCGGTAAGAGAGAGTGTTATAGCTGCACTACAAATTTGAATACATCTGCTCCCCATAAACACTTGAGCATAGTTACACTAATGAGTCACATGACATTTTCGAGGGAAAATGAAAAGCAGTACTCAATTTAGACATTTACGGGTGTAGTTTCTTAGGGGTGTACTCACTTTTGCTGCCAGGGATTTAGCTTTTAATGGCTATATTATGAGGGGAAAAGAAATTAACTCTGTTATATATGCTGTAGACAGACTACTTTTCATTGTGTCAAAAAGTAATTTTTTCAGTGCTGTCCCATGAAGAGATATACTTAAATATTTGAAGAAATGTGAGGGGTGTACTCATTTTTGTGATACACTATATATATATATATATATATATATATAATTATTTATATATTATATGCGCGGTACTTATTAGAAAGCGCTCAATATCAGAGATAGAGCTAACATATTTATCTGACGATCGCAAAAGTGTGAAACAAACTCACATCAATCCAACCAAATATATATATATATATATATATATATATATATATATATATATATATATATATATTGATGTATATTTGGGCATCAACTTTTCTCTCAAATATTCGTCATTAAATACAGCCAACAAGGAAGATTTAATCAATTTTTTAAAAAGTTTTTTCAGCATCATTATGTTTTTCTCTTTCGTAGGAGTGAAATAAATTACAACATAGTCAAAACATGAGGAAAAAAATAACCACACCAGAGGCAAAACACTCTTGAAAATGGCTATAGTAGGGGCCAAAAGTGGTTGGAATAGTATTTATCACATAGTTTGAAACTTATACAAGGAATACTACTGATCAAAGTTCACTTAATAATTGTCTATGAAATATAGCAATAAGACCACATATAAAATTGCCACATTTATGGACATTAATCATTTTTGATTTTTTTAGTTATAGTGTAACATTAATCAGCATAAAAAGTGGAATGTCAAGCAAATTTCAAATTTTAGATTGGTCTGCTGCATTTCCTTTCACACAAATGCTCTTGGGAAAGATATAAATCAATTTCTTCAACCCCTGGCTATGTGTTTAATAGCAATATGGATGTGGCATTCTCTAGTACTGGGTGTCAGCCAGTCACAAAGCTGAAGAGAAGGCAACAAAGAAAGATTCCATTGTCTTTCTACAGAAGTCATGCCAATTAACAGATAATAAAGAAACAGAATCTGTGGAGAGCCATGATTGCCTACATTCTGAGAGAAAATGGCATTATTTACAAAATAATCTTTGTAAATCATGGCCTCAAATATTGTTGCCTATACAATCCTAAACTTACTTTCACAAGGGCATTATATTCAAAAACAATATTAAAATACAGACAAGGATAAAACATCAGTAAAGATAGTCAAAAATAAATAAATCTCTTGCTAGATTCAGAAATCTGTTGGCTGAATAGAGGAAGAAATCTAAGTCAGGGGTTTGAGACAAAAGATGAAATGCCGGAATACTTTCATGAAAAGAATATGACAGAGTTTACCAAGTGCTCTGAAGATGAAAAATGATTACAGAGGCTGGCTTACTTAGCAGACATTCTTCATCACGTGAATCAGCTGAACAACATCACTGCAAGCCCCTGGAGAAAATCTATTGACTTCAAGTGACAAGATTCTTGTCTTTAAAAGACAAGTGAATCTTCGGAAAAATCATGTTACAAAGGGAAATCTACAAATGTTTCAGCTGCCGCTGGGGCTTAAGAGTGACGAAGGAAACCAGTAAATTTGTTGTGGAAACCCAGCTGGAAGAATTGTTGATCAAAATCAAACATTATTTTTCCTTCTTTTCAACAGAAGTGTATGATCAGGTGACGGAACTTGAATCTTTCGCTTAAACTCAGAACTTGACTTCTAGTGAAGAGGAAGAACTTTGTGAATTGCAATGTGGTTGTTCACTCAAAGTGAAATTTACTGACCTATTGTTGGACATGTTCTGGACTTCAGTGAAAGTCAAGTGTCCTATCATTATCATTGTCATCAACATGCTGTGTCTGTTCAAAACATTGTAAGTCACGGCTCTCCACAACTTCCTATCTTTAAACAACATTTGATACTTTACCATCCTTCCTTGTCTTATTTCTACCACTCATTCACATAAATGCATTAGATAGATTCTTCCTTATTTCCCACTACCTCTACTTCCCTCATTATGCTCTATGAGTATTAAATTTTCCAAGCCATCTTTCTTCATAATGTTTTCTAGAAATTTCAACTCTTTCTTTCCTATTTTAAGTATGTATATCTTTCTTGTTCCCATATTTCCTAGGATTTCCTCACATGTTCTGTTCATGGCATTGTCAGCATCCATCTCTTGACTCACTATTCTGTCACTTTGCATCTATTTTTTCATCTGTGAGGAAATTGCCAAGTATTCACTGCCATACATTATAGATATGAAATAGCCATTCAGCACCATTTTAGGAAAGTAATAAATATACTTCTACATTTTTTGACTTCTTAAAGGTGTGATCAAGTTTTTTTTATTCATCAAAAGTCAAGATCAAACACTTAAATTATCTCCTTCCAGTTGAAAATGAAATCTGAGTTTATTTATCTAAAGTTTGACCCAGAATTTAGTATTTATGTATGCAAAAATGACAGCACACATTTCTCAATAGAAAAACAAATTTCTTCATCTAAATTAGTTAAAAAAATAACATCTTTTTACCCCCTATAACATATTGCCTTGATTTATATTATACCATTTATACATTGTCAGCAAAAGAGGAATTTATTAATTATTTATTTTTGTTCTCTTCTAGGCAGAACTGAATTGTATATCACTTTGGTTTCTAGATCACACATGATATCATTTACTATGAAAACTTGTTCAACACAATACAAATATGACATAATATTTAGGCTCTCATCTGTGTTGACAATATGTCATGATGTACACTGATTAGCATTCACAAAATCCTAACGAACATCTATTCAGACTTGTATGGCTCTTATAGATACTTTCACTTTCAATTTAATGCCCAAAATACACCTATAAAAATATTAAAGCCAACAATCAAACCAAAACAGAAAGATAACAATGCACTTGTTTACAGTTAGGGTTAAATAGTAAAGCATTTGTAAAGCAGTCCATTTTTTGTAGCAATACAGATTCTTATAAAAGCAGTTGCTACTAAAATTGCAGCAACATCACTTAGAGCTGTTGTAGCTCTATGCTCCATAATGGGTCAACAGGAATAAACAATATCTACCATAAATAGACAGATAATTTGCTCTGATATGTGTAAAATATTCTGTAATATGGCATGACAGAACTGGTTATGGTTAAGGGAAGTTGTCTGATAAATATCAGCATATGAGTAAATAAAATCCTAGTTTGCCAATCATGTGACTAAATGTCATAGAATCAAGTGACCAACAAAGCACACATCTCCATGTGATGATGGCATTTTGAGAATGGAATACATAAAAAACATGTAACAAGCACTAGCACTGGCATTCACATCTTTTATCCTTTGCCTTTTATGGCAGTCAGATGATTTTTAACCAGGAAACCATATTCCTTGTTCACACATCTCTTTCTCTTCCATGCTATATCTAATATCCTGGATAAATAACTAGTGGTGAAGGTGCATGAAAGGAGATGTCATGCAAAAGGTAAATTTAAACTGATACCAGGGGTATGTGGGTTAAACTTTGTAAATACTATTTATACAGGATAGTAAAATGGTTTTTTGTACTTTATTCTAAAATGTTTTCTTTTGTTGCAGAATGGAAAGAATTATTATTTTATGACTCCTGGCATTATTTGTTCCACAACCAATATTTGCAGATTCATGTGAGACCAGGTAAAAAAAGCCCAGACATTGAATTGAAACAAACTACATTTAATAAATGTATTAACAAAATATGCTATAGAAGAGTAAAATAAGAAATAAACTTCATCATCGTTGAAGTTATTGATAGTTTAACACCATCTTAATTTGATATCTCTGTACTTAAATGTACTTAAATGTTGTGTTTAATTGAAAAGAGAGAGGAACATGTGTTATTGCCTCCAAAGTTAAAAGGAAAAGAGACTGAAGCTTTTTTGCTTTTTAATCATAATCACTCCAAACAAGGCATTAATGTCACTAAAACACAAGGGGTTATGGTGTGTGAATGAATTAGAAACAGAAACATTAATAATGAGTGGAAAGGGAAGAGAGTAATCAGGTAGATATTAGATGGCAATTGATATTGCATTTAAATTTTTGCAGATTAAAGTTGGCTGGAAAAGAGCCAGAAGAGTGTTCCACAAGTGAGAAGTGCAAGAGAAGAAACTGTTAGCATAGAATTTATCACTACATCTTACCAGCTCAACTGTAAATTAATGAGATCCCGATGCCTGTCTCGTGCCGTGCTTAAATTCAAAAGATCTATGGTAATTGTTCAGATAAGCTCTTTGCTATGGTACCTAGAGATTTTGAATTTAAGCACAATATTAAACTGGCATCAAGATCTCATCAATTTACAGTTGAGCTGGCTAAATGTAGCCTTAAATTCTATGCTAAGTTTCTTCTCTCGCACTTCTTGCTTGTGAAATCCCCCATCTGGTTCCTTGCTTTCCAGCCATCTACAAAAATTTAAATGTAATATCAATCACTATCTAATGTCCTCCTGTTTAATTTCTTTTCTTTCTGCTCATCATTAATATTTCTGTTCCTAATTCTTCCACACCTAGTAATACTGTCTTAGTGGCTTTACTGCCTTGCATGAGGTAAAACTGATTAAAAAAAAAAGAAAAAGTAGACAAATTGTAGGAAATGAATTTTCATTGACTTAAGTAAGTTCACAACAAGAAATCTTACTATTCCAGCACAGATGTGACATCAAAAGAAAAATATTGCTAAAAAATACAAAAGTTTGTGTAACTGTGATAATTGAATTAAACAAACAAAAAAAAAACTTTTTAACTCGGCTGAAATTTAAGTGTGAGCCAATAACTTAGTTGGTTGATTGCTCTCTTTCCGAGACAAAAAACTAAGCGACTCATTCTAAAATTAAACAGTTGTTCATAGTCCAGACATAAATGCCAGAAACCATGTTACTCAAAGATAAGTTTTTAAAAATTCCAAAGAAGAAATATCCTAAGTTGAAAAAAAAATTAGACCACCTGCCTTCAAGTATAATTGAATTGAAAAGGTGCAAGGTAAATTGGAAGTTTAAGTTGTTCAGAGCCTGGAAAAAATAACTTTTAGTTAATATTCAAAAATGTAAAGTGCTGTCTGGAATGAAGAACAAATATGTTCCACAAATCCAGAAAGAAAAAAAAGACAAAAATGACATTCAGCAGGTGTTATAGAAAGGAAACATGTTAGAAAATGAGGAAAACTAAAAAAAACTGATAGACATGCAGTTAGAAAAATATTTGTAGGTCTATTCTTAGTATTTGCCTTTGTATAACATGTATTTGTCTTCGCATAACACTCACCCTCACATAAAAAGCCCACAAGGATATTTTGTGGGAAACGTTTGCAATTGTTTAATACGCTCTTGCAGAGACGCCAATAATCTTTGGAGCCAAATTTGCAAGATGTAATACCCTCCTTCATCTGAGCAGCAAATAGTGACTTAGCATCGTTGAGGACACGCTTACACTTGTTACAGGCGATGGCAAAGAGACGTCTATTGCAGTCTGACATGTCACTATGAAATAGGTGAAAGAAGTGGTTCCTATGGGCAATGGCAGCTGGGCAAGCAGCGGAGAACCAAGGGGAGGAGCGCGCAACTTGACCTTAAATTTCCTTGAGGGGATGAAAGCGTCGATTCCAGCTTTAACCCAGGATGAGACCTCAGAAGCACATTCTTGGATGGGGAGCGTAAAGACAACATCCCAGGGGACATCACGGAGGAAATCACGGAACGAGTCCCAGTCCGCTCGTTGATAGTAGAACAAAGTTCTAGTGGTAGGAGGTTCTTTGCAGGGGGTGAAAGTGGTTTTATAGTTGGAAAATGTATAATTTTGTGCATGAAAATACAATATTTTAACAGTATAATAGAATAAAGTATGAAATCATACATTGTAACATTAACCTTCTGCTATATTCCGTACTAATAGAAATACATACTTGACAATCATGGAGGATAAAATAATAAGAGTTTATTATAAAAACCAGTACAATAAGAATAAAGGTAACAGTTATGAACAAGGTTGTCACAAGGTTGGTAGTTCTCGCGTAAGTTGTACTCAACAGATCCCAGCTAGACGGTATCTAGCAACTGCCCCACACAGTCACATGTGGCATAAGGCTAAATTTAATGTGGGATACCTGATCCCATAGGCCTGGCCAAAAAATTCCCAGTGACCCCCCATAAATGCCTTTGGGCCTCATCCAGTTTACTCTCTGCCCAAAGGCGGAGAGTTCAAGTGCACAGCTGGAAAAGATTCCAGCTAGACTCTGGAGTCTGTTGACTTACAGATACTTTTAGGTAGTCACTCATGGGGGTGACAGGTTATTCCATTACATCACCTTCAAAGGAAACTAAATTAAATTTTGTCAAAGTAGAAATCAAATACCGATACAATTTTGTCAGTGAGTACAAATAAATATATAAACAATTAACTTTGTCTTCAGTTCTCCAACTTTCCTCTTAACAAACTCAGTTCTATGAGCCTGAAACTGGTTCCTAACTCCCAAGGGAGGTTTTTTGAACAGCCCAACAATAGGCCAGGACCACACTTTATCAAGACACAATTTCAATCCTCTCTTATCCATCCAACCATTTGAATGAACATGAGCACAAATGCCATTCAATTTTCTTTTCTAGGAAATTTTTTTTTTTAAAGTTTAAAAAAGGTGGCCATTCTTTGCCATAAGGCATGTTTCTTGAATAGCCCAACAAGAGGCCAGGACCACACTTTATCAAGCCACATTTTCAATCCTCTCCCATCCATCCATCTATTTGGATAGACATGAACATAAATGCCATTCAGTATTCTTTTTTTAGTAAATATTTTTCTTTTAAAGTTTAAAAAAGGTGGCCATTCTCTGACATCAGCACAGCATACTAATACAATAGTTGTGTAAAATGTATTTTCATGGCCATGTGTTTTAACATTTACAGATTTAACACACTTGGATTCTACTGTCTTGTTTTATGGCACAATGAATGTCGAAGAACCTTCACCTATTTTTGTTATTTTGAAAGTTAAAAATTATTTCATCCCATCTTTAATATGGCTGTATTAGGTGCAGAGCAGTTTTTAGTATACTGAAAAAAAATGTGTCTTATGCAAAGGTAAATATGGTACACTAATTTTAATGACAAATTTTATTATGCAAGTCAATGTTTTCAATATGTAAATATGGTACACTAATTTTAGTTGTCAAATTTTATTATGCAAGTCAATGTTTTCAAAGTAAAATTAATATTACAAAATTTACTAAGAGCTACAAATAACAGAAAATTTTGGAGTGCCATGATTGTTAATGTCCTGAAGAATTAACCAAGTTTTACTGATATCAAAATCCAAAGGCACATTTGAATAGCAAAAAATGCCTTCCAAAGGCTAAGCAAAGTATTAAGAGAGAGAAAAATTTCATTAGAAACAAAGAAAAGTGGGTTGAACTGCCATGTAATATTGATCCTCCTATATAGCACTGAAGGCTGATCAATTTCTTTACATATAAAAAGTAGACTTGAGGCAACAGAGATATGGTTCTACAGAAAGAGACTGAGAAAGCCATAGATGAAATATGCAAAAGACAAGGAAGCTTTAAGTTAAATACAAACAGAAGGATAGTTATACTTAGAATCAGAAGGAGCTACTAGGGATAGGAGGTTGTGGAGAGCCATGTTTTTCAGTTTCTTACTTTTTCAATTAATTTCCGTTCTTTCCCTTTTTTATTTCTACTGGTTTCTCTTTTTCTATTTCCACTTCATTTTCTTCTTTTCATCATCTCCCTTCTATGAACAACCAATTTAAAGGTAAAAATTTAAAGTCTGCTAATGTATTCCTTGTCATAAAATGCATGGCTTCTTATAGTACAATAACATATAACAAATTTGTCTTTTCCATCTTTTAAAGTGTTTACAGCTCCTAGATATTTCTGCTTTTATTCATTTAATGTGATACTATCAAGAAAAAAACCTTCATAAATTTAATAAAAATATTAGAATTATTTCATTTTTAATAATTTCAGAACAAGTAATAATACGTCTTTGCTTCATAAAAAGGAGAAAAGGGTTTCTATAAAATAAAGCACTTAATGCCAGATAAAAGGAGAAAATGATAGGAATTTGATAATATTTATTTGTTTATTCCAGTAATAGGATTTATAGAATTGTTGGGTTAAAAGCTCTTAAAGAAATACACAGCATGATTATGGTTATAAATTCTTCTAAGCAAATAAAAATTTCAATTGAAGAAGTTAAATTTTCATTGTAAATCCAACAATAAAATTTCACAAAGTTTTTGAGAATGTTTTCTATGAAATAAAATACAACTGATTTCAGATTTTATTGAAAAAACTGAACTCTTTTGTCTTATAAAAAGAATGGTTAAATCAGACCATTTTCTTATCTTTATCTGATATATAGTTCATAAGAAAAGAGGAAATATAATTTTAGAAAATGACAACAGTTCAAATGGTCATGAGAATAAACTTAAAAAGAATTAATTATTAAGCTGATTCAAACATTTTTAACAAATTTTTATGACAAAAATATTTTATTCCTATAGATATATTGGGGATACCAAATATATGTAGATGGCCTAAATAGTATCTATTAGATTTTTTTTTTTTTAAGCGTTTCACCCCAAGCAAGACAAGAAGCCAGTAGGATGCAAGGGGTTACAGAAAATTTGGAGCAAGATCAGATAGGAGTGATAGAAGACAGGATGAGGAGAAGGGTAGTGGATAGATCAAGGCAATTGGAGATGTCAACTGACATTACATTTGAATAGCTGGAGATTATAGCTCTCAGGGAAAGTGGAATAGGGAAGAGAGTTCCACAGGCAAGAGGTGCGAGACATGAAGCAATTGAAGTAGAAGAGACGGCTACATTTAGGAGTTTCGACAGTGAAAGGGTGAGAGCGGGATGCCAGCCTCGTAGGGCGCTTGAACTCATGAAGTCTGGGAACCAGCGAATGCAGCTCCTCTGAGCAATTGCCATGAAAGTATTTGTAAAAAAGACAGAGAGAGGTGACGGCGCGTCTGTGAGAAAGTGACTGTAGATGAGATGCCAGAGCAGGGCCAATTATATTGCATATCCGCCTCTGGAGCCTATCATGAACCCCGGGGCAAACAGAAAAAAAAAGTTACCAAACTGACAAACTTGTGTGAATGACTGGAAGAATAGTGAGTGGGAGCATTAGGGAGACAATCTACTGAAGGTCACAAGGGATAGAAAGTTTTGTAGAGCCATTTCCTGAAGAAGATAGATACAAATATTTACCCAAAAATTAAAAAGTAAACAAAACAAATAAAGACAACTAGATAGAATTTGGGAGAAAATGAATGAAAATTTTATTTTATACAAAGAGAAAATGCTATCAAAATGCATTACATGACTTCTCTCTGATCCTGAAAAAGGTGACCTTGTGAATATTGCAAAAAATCTGTCCTTACAAATCCAACATGTTGCATGCACTGTTATCTTTCACAAATGTCCAGTAAATATTTTCTTTTCATGACATTGGTCCAAAAACTGTAAGTTGTCCAGACTAGGGTATCACTGACTAGCTGTTAAAAATCTGATGACCAGTCAAGCATGGTACATCCTAATCAGGAAAGGAAAAGGAATGCTGGACAATCTCCTCAAAGATGAAGAGACTTGAATCAACAGAAATTAGGTTTTACAGAAAGATGCTGAGGATAACATGGGCCAAACATGTGAGCAACAACAAGGTTTTGGAGAGAATGGAAACAAAAAAGAAACTTATACTTAACATCAAGAAGAGGCAGTTGAGGTTTCTGGGGTATGTAATGAGAAAGGAGGGCTAGGAAAATCTGATACTCACAGGACAAATTGAGGGAAAGAGGGACAGAGGAAAGCAATGCATAACATACTTGATGGGCTTGAGCAAATGGATGACAGAACAGGGTTTGGGAGAAATAACAAAAAGACAAAACTTATTAAGAGCCACAAAGTATGGGAAGATGTGGAAGGCCATGATCGCCCACGTCCTGAAGGGATATGGCACATAAAAGTAGGAAAGTTATACCAACGAATTCATGTCATCATTATTCAGTTATCAAAGTCATTTCATTGCTTTTCAATTTGATGTCTTAACTTTTTGATGTTTTAAACTTTAATCAACGAGAAGCATTGAATAGAGTGAAAAAAGAGAAAAAATTGTAGACAAAGTGTACAAGCAATAAAAAGCTGAGCCAAGTTCAAAGAATTTTCTAATATCATGGAAAGGTTTTTGCTTGAAGCTTTTTAAATCAAAAGACAAAATCATTGGAGAAGAGGTTCTAACTTCATGATTGCTTCATTTCACTTGCGACAGGTCAAGCAGGCATTGTCGGATTGGAGCATTTTCTGCAATATCTGGGCTGGACTTGCCTAATCTGCTCTTCCCAGCCTTGACAAAGTTTCACAGTGTTTATGCAGTTGTGTAGGTAATTGATTATTTTCCACTCTACAAACTACTGAAACAATATCAGAAGCATATTACTGCAAGTAATCATAATACCTCATCTCAGAGATTTAGATAGATAATATCCTTATGTATCTTTCAATTTTTGACGGGTTATCATCTTATGAAAAATGTTATGACAAACTACATTTTTTATCTTCACCAGTTCAGACATTTACAGCTGTTTTACACCTATGCCACATAGACAGGACTGAACCATCCTTGTTCCCTTTTTATTCCATTAGTAAGGTGGAAGTTTCGTTCAGATTTTGTGGAACAGAGTTCCAAGAAGATTTTTTTCCTGACAACTACAATCATAACCTCTTGAAATTTAGGGTCAAATGTTATCTATCCTACATATCCCCATAATCTACAATGCTCACCTCCTCCTCCTTCAGTGGCTCTTGGGCCTTGTATCAGGGGAACAATAGTGTAAAAAAAGCAAATCTGAATGCCATGCACAGTAAATCATCTTTTTTCTTCAAAAGTTAAAAAGTTAAAACAAGAAAATTGTTTATTGCAACATAGCCCAGTAAAATTTAATCTCGATTTCACTAATCATTTGTCAGGAAGAAATGTTGGAAATAATGTTCTTCTCTCTATAAGATTAAAAAAAATTAAATATCTAGGAATTGGTGTAACTGGATGGAAAATGCAATACTAACTTCAAAACATGCAAAGTTACATTCCAAAAGCTAAGCAAATTATTAAGAAACTGGAAAATTTCATTACAAACACAATAGTTCTGAACTGTTATGTAATATTGTTAATCCTATATATGAATGCTGAACACTCTTTTCACTGATGAAGGAGAGACTTGAAGCAACAGAAATGTGGTTCTACAGAAGGATGCTGAGAATCACATATACTGACTATGTGAACAATGAGGAAGTTTTAGGGAAGCTGGAAACAAAAAAGACATTTATACTTCAAATCAGAAAGAGTGGATTAAATTTCTAGGCCACATAATAAGGAAAGAAGGCTTGGAGAATTTGATACACACAGGATATATCAAAAGCAAGCAAGAAAGACAGAAGAATGAAGCAAATGATCTACTCAGTGATTTTGTGTAAATGGTTGGCCAAACAAGGATTCGTAGAAATTGCAAAAAGACAAACATTATTAAAAGCTACAAGGAACAGGATATAGTGAAGAGACAAGATTGATGACATCCAGAAAAAACACAGTTTATAGCAGATAAAGAATAAAATAGTGGTGCAGACCAAAAGATAATATGAGATTTAATCACTCAGATTTAGCATTACATTTTATTCAATTTGATTCTTCATATTTAACATTACACACACACACACACACGTGCACACCCAAGGAAGTATTGGAAAGTTTCCAAAATTGGATCTTTAACAGATTCAACAGTTGATTCCAGTTATTTGAGAGATATGATAGATTGATTTCAGTGATTCCCATGGATGAGTTCACAAATACTTTGCAAATTTTCTGATGTTTTGTCAGAGATTGGTCACTTGGAATGCTCATCATCTTGAATTAACACTCAACCAGCCTTGAAATGTGCATACCACCCAGCCAGATAGAATATTTAACAAAATCCTGATGAAGCATTTCATGGGCATCAGTAGCAAGTTTGCCAAGTTTCATGCAATATTTAATGCAGGCGCAGGGTGTTTGAATTTGTTAACCATGATACAGATCACAGAACTGTTCCAACTCAATATTGTAAATTCTTGTGTAGTAATTGGACACAAGTAAACAGTGGACTCACTGTGTGAAGTGGTTACAAATGTGTTCAATCCAATCGAATAATACAACCAAAGAAGATAAAGATTGGGAAAATTTGATACATCCTTGTATCAGAGGGATGATGCAAAGTTCTTGGCTTAACTAAACAGGGATTCTAAATATTTTTTGATTAGTAACCTTTTCGTTAAATTTTGAGAAGTAAATACACACACACATATCTGAATAAAGGTAAAAAGAAAACTTATCTTAACTTACATATTTCATTCTCAGAGGGACTTTATCAAGGCAAATCATAGGATAAAATGCATCAGCTAAGTTTTCCGTTTATCTTGATTAATATTGTCCCTTTACATATATATGCTATCAAAAATTTTTACACACACAAATACACACACACATATATATATATGTTATAGGAAATATATATTATATATATGCTATATTTATGGATAACAGTTGTCAATATACAAGATAGGGCATATGTAAATGTAAAATTGGACACTGAGGTCAACACCAATTAGCAATATCATTTTGTTTCATGTGTGAGTGCAATCTTCAAACCTGAGAATTGTCTTCAAGCAGGAAACACAATGTCACACCCTGGTGTTGACCTCTGTGTCCAATTTTATATATATATATATATATATATATATATATATATATATATATATATACTATTTACATTATTCGGACTATTGTCCTCATCTTTGTCACCATATTTATCACAACATTTCAGTTGTTGTACGCTCCGGCCTTCAGATGGTTAGAATGTTGAACTGAACCCTTTATTTCACTCACTAACCAATTCCTTTATCCACTGTGCCATGTGTCTTTGAGGACATCTGTGTATGAATTGGGTATTATAAACCTAATTTCATCAGCAACCATTTTTTACCATATGTCGTGGATATAATCAAAGATGCTTCCATACTATCCAACCAGAGTTTATTCACCAAGGTATCCATGGAGAAGGCACTTTCAGTAGTCAGATGCAGATTGGCCTCTGACTCATCCCTAGAAGAATGGACCAGTAATTCAATAAATAATCTGATGGGGATGTTAACTTTCTGCACACAATCAACACACTTCGGAACGGGATCACAAATATATTGACAGGATGAGGGCTTAGCAATGGGCTCACCATTATCACCAGCAATGGCGAATATATACATGGAATACTTTGAGGAAATGGCATTAGAATCTATATTTCTAAAGTCAACTTTATGGCTAAGGTACATAGATGACACCTTCATACTCTGGCCATACCAGGAAGATGTTCAGGTTCTACTGGACCATGTGATCTCAATAAGACCTTCAAAACGGTTCACAATGGAGAAAGAGAGTAACAACACACTCCCATTCCTAGATGTTCTAATATCTCGAACAGAGCATGGGTTTAAGATATCCGTATACCGTAAACCAACATTCACCGGACAGTACCTCAATTTCAACTCCCACCATCCATACAGTGTAAAGAAAGGGATCATCTGCTGCTTACAACACCAAGCAAAAGTCATAAGTGGTGACCCAGAGACATTAGATAAAGAATTGGTCAGTATAAGTAGTACCCTACAATGTAACAACTACCCTGGGTACATGGCAGCAGCCGCCCAAAAAACTGGGATAGGCAGGTACAAGAGGAGAACAACAACACTCAGAAAACAGTCTGCCTGGCTTATATGAAGGGGTTATCAGAGAAAATACAAAGGATCTGCATTCCATATAACATCAAGACAACCTTCAAAAGCTGGACGACACTTCACAGATATCTCCCCAAAGTAAGACCCCCCCCATAGAGGAGAATCTGACTAAAGACTGTGTGTACGCTATCTCGTGCAGCTAAGGAAAGAAATATAAAGGGAAGACAGGCTGCCTGCTTAAGCTAAGGCTTCAAGAAAGCTGTAACATGAGAGGAAGGGGAAAAACCAGGCGCGGCTGACCACATATGGAGAGAAAAGGGAGATCACCGCCCTCTGTGGGATCAGGTTGAGATTATAAACAAAGAACACCACTGGAAAATTCATAAACTCAAGGAATCAGCACATATACTAGATCACAAAAATCTCCTGAGTTGACCAAGCATAGAAATGAATACAATATGGGAACCAGTAATAAGGTGTTCCAGAGAAAAGCAATAATAACAACAAAAATTGCAATATGAGCTCTTGTAAAAACATGTGATGATAACAGCAAAAATTGCAAAATGAGCACTGGTAAAAATGGTTGCTGAAGACATTAGGTATTTAATACCCAGAAATTCATACACAAAGGATAAAGGTGTTGGTTAGATCCAGTGACAGAACCCAGAGAGTGTGAGTTCAATACCCAGTTAACGCACTTGGAGAGGGGAATTAACAGGAGATAACTGATAACTGACATCCATTAAACATGGAACTAGAACAGTGAGCTAAATAAAGGGTTCAATTCAACATTCCAACCACCTAAAGAGTGTACAATGGCCAAAATGTTGACAAATATTGCAACAAAGATGAGGACAATAGTCCAAATAATGCAAATAGTGTACATAATATATCAGAAATATAGACAGATATATATATATATATATATATATATATATACACAACATATATATATAATTTTCTTTGAATTTAACAAGTGTTTCAATTATTTTGTCTAATGGAATCATACAGCTTCCTGACTTCATCCAGAGGAATTTTCAGCCATTCTTCCATTAACACTTGGTCAAACTCTTTAAGACACAACGGTGGAGGATAGTGGCTCCTAACTTGTCACTCCAAAATGCACCACAAATGTTCAATAATATTGATATCTGAAGATTGGGGAGGACCCTCCATGTCTTCTAGCTCACTTTCATGCTCTTCATACCAATTCTTAATCACTCGAGCGGTATGTATTGTAGCATTATCATCTTGGAAATGAAGTCACCATCAGGGAATAAAGTTTAATCCATTGGATGAACATGATCTCCCAAAACGTTCAGGTAATCTTTGCTGTTGATTCTATCATGCTAGGTGACTATTGGATCAAGACATTTCCATGATATGGTGGCCCAAGCTATCACTGATTCACCTTTATGCTTCACTGTTGGAAGAAGACAGTTAAGGTTGTAACCTTCTTTGGGCTGCCTCCACATATAATCTCACTCAAAACTGGATTTGTCTGAGAATATGACTTGCTTCCATTGGTCTGCAGACCAGGAAATGTGATCTCTGCACCACTTCAACCTCTTCTGAATGTTGCGAGTGGAGAGATGTTTCCTTACAGTGACTCTTCCATGATATCCAGCCTTATGGAGCTCACGACAAACAGTTTTAGTAAAAACTGGACCATTCAAATCATTATTCAACTCAGCAGTCACTTAGGCCACAGTAGTCAGATGATCTTTTCCCACATTGCATTTCAATGTGCGTCGGTCCCTGTCAGTAAGTTTTCAAGTCTGGCCCAAATTGCTACGGTTGCTAGAGGTTTTGCCCTGTTTCTTGAATTGCATCATAGTTCTTGATATGGTAGCTCTTGAAAAACCAAACAGTTCAGCAACCTTAGTGATCGAAGCTCCTGCCATGTGAGGTCCAACAATTTGCCTTTTTTGAACTCGGAGAGGTCACGCATTTAGCTTAAATTTTACTAAATTCTAAAAATAAATGAGACAAAGACAGTAAATTAGATAAATAAATGTATTTACAATAGATATAACCTTCAATTACAAAGTTTTAGTTAAAGTCCTTAATATAATAGGTCTTTGAAATATAGGAGTAGAATTTGTACCTGTTCCATTTATTTTGTCCAACCGCTATATATATATATATATACACCTATCAAAAACTATAATAAAAAACCTAATTCATCAAAAAAATTTAACCATGGTAATTCTTGAAGTTAAGAATTTAAAGCAAGTAGTCTTTGTAATTAGTACTTGAAATAATAATAATAATAGACAAAATATTTTTCAATATTTTGCCAATATTTTCAACACATAAAGAAGAGCACAATTTAAGAAAAAGAAAAACACTGCATTTTTTAAATTGTTCTCTTCTCTAAGTGTTGTTAATAATAATATTAAATAAACAAAAACTATTTTCTATTTTGACTTTTAAGGAATAAGATAGTAAAGAAAAGCAAGAAGAAAGGATTACTCATCTGCAGCAAGAAGTCAGAATGCATCATTGTTAGAAAAAGGATGAGCCCAAAATGCAAATTACAAATTAAAGATACCAAAATCAGGCAATTACAAAAAATTAAATATCTGTGAACCATTTTAACAGAGGACAAAAAGTGTCACACTGAAATCTAAAAGCAAATTGGGATAGTGAAAATGCCTTTCAGAAACTAAACAGAGTTTTAAGAAATAGAAAAATATCATTTGAAACAAAGAAAAGAGTACTGAACTGTTATTTGATATCTGTCTTCCTGTATTGCAGTGAGTGCTAAACAATCTCCTCAAATATGTAGAAGATACTTGAAGCAACAGAAACGTGTTTCTACAGAAGGATGCTGAGGATACCAAACATGTGAGCAGTGATGAAGTTTTAGAAAAAATTAAAATAAAAAAAAACTTATACTTAATATCAAGAAAAGCCAGTTGAAATTTTTAGGGAATGTAATGAGGAAATAGATCTTAAAAACCTAATACTTACAAGACAAATTGAGGGACAGGGGAAAACAATACATAGCCTACTTCGTGAACTTGAGTAAATGGATGGTGGAACAAGGTTTAGGAGAAATAACAAGAAGACAAAATTTATTAAGAGCTACAAAGGATGGGAAATTGTGGAGAGCCATGATCACCTACACCCTAAGAAGAAACTGCACATAAAGAAGATCCACTCTTCTGGATATTTGAGGATTTGCTTTGGCTTTCTTTTGGTAGTTCTTCACCAAAAACAATGTATGCTTTGGATTGTTGTCATGTTGGAGATAAAATGATCACGTAGACCAAATTCTTCTACTGACTGCTTCAGGTTTTCTTCCAAAATCTTCTCATAATCTTCTTTCTTCAGGATTTCTTCAACCCTTCAAAGTTTCCCAGCTTCAGATGCACTAAAGCATCCTCCATTAAACTCCCACCACCATGTTTCACTAGAGGGAGAGTGGATAATATGGCTATCCTTTCTTTCTCAAAACATCTTTATGGTCAAAGAGCTCTAGTTTTATCTCATCTGAACAAATGACACGCTTTAGACAAACTAGTTTTTCTTCTGGAGCCTTTGAAATATTTCACTTCATGCCTCTGCTGGTCTTCTTCCATACTTTGTGTCTCTCTTTGAACTTCTTGATAATTCTTCTCACTCCAGTTGTTGACACTTGGAAATGCTTTCATAATTTTGTATAGCCTCCTTCCACTTTCTGACCATTAACAATTCTTTTTCTCAATCTTAAACTGATTTCTTTTCTTCTTGACATGAGGCTTTCACAAATCACATCTCAAACTCTTATTTAAGTTACTATACCCTTTGTATATTGGAAGATAAACCTCAGTGTTAACTTCAATTCACAACCTTAGAACATTAATAAATTAAGGCTTATCAGTAGACAGTAGAATTTGGGTTAAAGCTCAAGAAAAAGAACAATCCTGAAGAATTGGGGGTTAATGATATTCACCATGGTAAGTTTTGCTTTGTTTGAAATAATTCTATATAGTGTACAAATGAAAAGAAATTTACTCTTTCTAAAGAAGGCTAGTTTTTTTTGTGTTAAAAATTCCTTGTTTTGTTAAAAAGCACTTCAGAAAATTTTTAAAAGAATACAATTTTTATAGTAGGGCTAATTTTGTCATTAACAGTACATATATATACACAAACCCCACCACACATATATACATACATGCGAGAAAATATTTTTCAACGGAAAAAAAAAAAAAAAAAAAAAAATTCATAATATGACATGGATACATTCACGAGACATTAATGAGACATTTCCATACACACTTCCAATGTTTTAAATTTCAACATTTCAACATACAAATGCGTATGTATAGACATAACACCACCCGTACATGTGTCATAGCCGAAACTGTCTACATATTTTTATATATGTATGAGTCCCGACGGACGACCAAGTATGTATATGTGTCTGCATACATCGATGTTTGCGTTAGTACGATGAATGACAAAACGACGAAATTTCCCCACCACTTCCACAATAACACCAATACACGCAATCTACATAAACCCAAATTTTTAAAAACATTAATCAGTTTGTCTGACGATCGCTAAAGCGTGAAACCCAGGGTCACAAACTCACATCTATCCAACCAAATATGTTAGCTCTATCTCTGATATTCTGATATTGAGCGCTTTCTAATAAGTACCAGCATATAATATATAAATAATTATACATATATATATTTATTTATATTTATATACACTTTTCACATATATATATATATATATATATATATATATATATATGTATGTATGTATATATATATATATATGTATGTATGTATGTATGTATGTATGTATATATATATGTGTGTGTTTGTGTGTGTGTGTAAGGAAAGAGAAAGAAATATGTAAATTTTAAAGATGATCCTGATTAACATTTTTATATGTAATTCTTATTGCAATAATTCAATATATTTCAATATACAGCCCATCTGTAGGTATTATGCAAATCACATAAGCCCCAATAAGTCAAAGTAGCTTTGAAAAACTTTTGTCAAATATTAAATGAATTATTTAAACACTAAAACAAAGCTTCAGTTAATTCCTTAGGTAATTTCAACATACTTTATGAAAGTTACTGGATTTATTATAAAAAATACTGTCTAAAGTTATTATGCAAAACCCAGAAAATCAGTTTTTAATTCAACAAAGGAATAAAATCATCAACATCTGATCAAAACTTATAATAGAACAAATAAAAAACATATATGATAAATCTTTGATGCATTTACATCTTAATAGAATGACCCTTCTTATTAACAGCCAACAATCATTGATTTTGTTTTACTTCAGTAGGTTCAATTTGACATGGTGGCTTTCATTGCTTCTCAAAGTATGCTTTGCCATCATATTTTTTGCCACCTTCATATAACTTCATCATAAATTTTTGATCTGATTAAGATCAAGACATGATGGTTGCCATTCCATTATCTTTCCTTTTGTAAACCTTTTATCCTAAAATGAAGGAGTATTATCCTTCATAAATACTCAGTTTATTTGAAACTGTGAGGCTGGGACTTTGTACCATTCAAAGAAATTCTTGTCCATTTAATTGCAATAATTATTACTGTTCAGTTTAACTGCTTCATTGACTTTGAATGGTCCAATAATGGTTTGATCAACAATTCCAGTCCATATTATCACACTGCCACCTCCTTGTTGCCATCTTTTTGGCCCAAATCTGTATTCAATAAATTTCATCCCATCAGGTCCATTGAGTATCACCCAAGATTAGTCCTTGAAAATTACTGTAGAGAAATCAATGTTTATGTAGTTCCTGGCCCAGTTTTGGTTCTTTAAAATATTTGCTTTACTGAAAGGAGTTTTCTTGACAGATCCTGATTTGTGAAGTATTGTACACCTTTTTTGTCCTTCTTGACTCCCTCAATTCCAACCTGTTCAGAGATCTGAGCACTAGTCAAAAGTGATTGTTTTACTATAACTCACTTTAGTTTATATTCCTTTCAAAGAGACAGGTTCTTAAAGCTTTTTGTTTTGCTTCTAGTTCTCAACTATATATTTATATATATATATTTATATTTTCAACAGCCCTCTTTATCGTTTGATGATCTCTGCAAAGATCATTTGATATCTCCACTGTGGATAATCCCTCACCCAATGATTTTGTTATTTTCTGTTTTTCAGCATTTCTTAGATCCTTACCAATATTTTCATATATATTTATGGGAAAAATGAAAAAAATCAGTTTTTATTAGATTTCACTGGCCTTAATCTAATATTGCATCATGCAATATATATGCATAACTTCAGGCTGCAGTTTTTATAATAAATTTGATAAGTCTAATAAAACATGTTGAAACTATCTGAAAATTTAACTCAAGCTTTGTTTTAATATCTAAATTAAACATTTAGAATTTGACAAAATTTTTACAAATCAAATTTGAGTTATTGTAGTTTATGCAATTATATACCTATCAACAATTATAATAAAAAACATAATTCATCAAATAAATTTAACCATGGTAATTCTTGAAGTTAAGAATTTAAAGCAAGTAGTCTTTGTAATTAGTACTTGAAATAATAATAATAATAGACAAAATATTTTTCAATATTTTGCCAATATTTTCAACACATAAAGAAGAGCACAATTTAAGAAAAAGAAAAACACTGCATTTTTTAAATTGTTCTCTTCTCTAAGTGTTGTTAATAATAATATTAAATAAACAAAAACTATTTTCTATTTTGACTTTTAAGGAATAAGATAGTAAAGAAAAGCAAGAAGAAAGGATTACTCATCTGCAGCAAGAAGTCAGAATGCATCATTGTTAGAAAAAGGATGAGCCCAAAATGCAAATTACAAATCAAAGATGCCAAAATCAGGCAATTACAAAAAATTAAATATCTGTGAACCATTTTAACAGAGGACAGAAAGTGTCACACTGAAATCTAAAAGCAAATTGGGATAGTGAAAATGCCTTTCAGAAACTAAACAGAGTTTTAAGAAATAGAAAAATATCATTTGAAACAAAGAAAAGAGTACTGAACTGTTATTTGATATCTGTCCTCCTGTATTGCAGTGGATATTTCTGAACACAAAATAATGATGAAATAACATATTTGCCTGAAACAAACAAATGACTACAATAGCAAGAATGTAGAGTTTTGAAAATTTAATCTAGTTAGAAAGCCTATTTCTAAATATCTTTTAATTTTCATAGGTAAGGGACCAATAATTTTGTCCTCACTTGTGTGTGCGTGCATGTGCATGTAGAGAATAAAAGAGTGTAAGATGAAAATTTCAAAGATAATCCAGATTAATATTTTTATAAGGAATCCTAATGTCTTTTTTATAAAGACCACTTAATATAGGCAAGTTGAAATAATTTAATATGTTTATTTCTGATCACAAAATACTGATGCAAATTACAGATATTTGTATAGAAAAAAATAATGCAAGAGTGCAATAGCAGAAAGACAGATCTTTGGAAATCTAATCTCATTAGAAATCCCATCTAAAAACAATGTCTTGTAATTTTTATCTAATAGGTTAGAACATGACATGACTGTCAGATAAAAGGAAAATAAGAAAACAAACACTATGAAATGGTTTGTATTGGCTTATGCTTTTTTAATTCATTTATTTTTGAGTGACATTTTACAAGCATCATCAAACTGCACCAACACATTGCAAAGCAAATATTTAGAAGCCATTTAGAATGTATGCTTATTAGGATATAAAACCATCAGCAAATATATTTGATATCTGGTGGGGATTTACATATCTTTATAGCAATAGAAAACAGTTTTAAATAAATTAAAGAGTAATCCTATTCTTTACTCAGAATGTGCCTCCTTTATATTTATCAGTAATAAAGAGTGACAGCTTCATTGATATTGGGCTTGATATATAAGCACAAATTATGGACATTCAAGTTTTGTAGGCAGGGATTCTGAATATCAAAGACTGATAAAATAAATTACCTCTGTAGCCAATAAAATAGATAATTGAAATACAAGCTCACTTGAACTCTGGATGGGGAGGAAGGTTTTTTTTGACAGAGTTAAACATCTTCTGCAACTGATAAAATAAAAAAAATATAATGCAGAAAAAATAATCTGGTATATTTTATGATCTTCTAAACCATAGAAATAAAAATTTCTTCCTTTTGGATTTACACAAAGTTGCACTTTGTTTTTTTTTTTTTGTTTTTTTTAGAAGATTTTCGTTTGCATATATAGCTGATTTTTTTAAAATGATTTATTCTTTTAATACCATTTGTAGTAATCTTTGAAGTCAGGATCATTTCTTACTGATGACAAATTAAAACAAGACATTAGCATACTGTAATTCTGCAGTTAATGTCCAAGATTTGCAGGCAAACAGAAAGCCAATGCAAGTAAGAGTTTGATCATTGACTTCAGGCAGATGTTTTTATTTAATGTTACATTTTATTTTCTTCCTGACTTTGCCTCATCATTAAATAACCCATAAAGAGTTGATATGCCATAAAATCAATGCATCACTCAATTCTGATTTCATCAATTACTATTGTCCAGTGTGTGTGTGTGTGTGTTCATATGAAATGTGAACTTTACATTCTCATGTACGATGCCTGAAAGACTGCCATTCTCCTCTTTGGTGGGTGATTATATGGCTGTGTTACAGCTTTTTCCCACAGATACATTCCAAGTACAGCTGTACTAATCATGTGAATCTCTATTCTGCAGCCAAAAAAATCATCTGTCAGGTCAAACCAGCACTTGGTTTCTCTAAAGGATGCTCAGAACAAAGTCCGTTCTGGTATGATCTGGTGCCATACACCTAATACGTATGTAAAAATATGGTTTTTCTCTATTTCTGGGGAATAATGAGGAAAAGGCTTGGAGAATTTGACAGTCACAGGACATATTGGAGATAAGAGAGGAGCAGTTGGATACCTAACGATCTTGTGTCAATGGATAGCAGAACACGGACTGGTTGTGATTGAAAGGGGACAAATATTTTTTAGAGCTAAATAGTAAGTTATTGGAAACCATGATACATAGCTTACCACATGAAAAGACACTGCATACAATGGAAAGAATTTTTTAAAATTTTAAAAATTAATAAGCATAGTCATTTAGTCAGATTTTTGGAAGTGAATTGAACCTCAAAACTTTTCGGCACCTCTTATAACAATTTCTATCAATCAGGGAAAAGGAACATAAGCATTTTGTAACATGTGACTAATTTGCTATTTCCTATAGGGTTACAGTACTACTATAGTAATAAGGAAGTACCTGTAGGGAGATTAGGTGTAACCCTAGGACTACAAATGGAGGCCAAGCATTAAAACAATGTGTGTTTTATTAAAGTATTAACTTAAAGTTTTAACTTAAAGAACCTAAGCAAAAAAAAGATCATCAAATTAGTCACAGAAGATGACATAGAAATATTAAAATTAAAAATACCTTAATCTTGTTCCTGTTTTTTTCAACTCTTTTTACCTAAGCTAGATGGCTTCTAATGACAATAATCAAACAATGAAATTAAAGGTATTATTTTTAGGGCAAACCTCATAGCATTCCTTATCTGGTAAACTGATGGTAAAACTTGAAGATTTTAAAAAAAGTACTCTTAAAGTATTCACTGAATTGCAAGTGAAATTTTTCATTTATAACAAAATAGACAATTTAGCTGAAAGTTGTCATAAGTTCATAGAAAAATTGGAAAACTATATTGATGACTGAATAATAATGGTAAGAATTTAAATGAATAAAAGATATTTTTTAAGAAAATATCAGAAACTTAGGTGTCCACATTATGTCTAATTGTTCAGTAAAAATTTAATTTAATTTCATTAATTCTTATTAGTTTTCTTCTGAGAATAAAGAAAGACTTTAAACTTGGGATTTTTATATCTTTTTGCTGAATCTGTAAAGAGAAATAAATTCTACTTTTACAGATAATGCACTTAATGAGTGAACAATAGAGATTTTGTTTTGAGATTTTGATTTTATGAGAGAGGTCAATCAATGATAAACATTTGAAGGCTACTGTGAGAAATAATTCACAATCCTCAGCAAATTTCAATGTATTGATCAGAACCATTTCAATGTATTTAAGAGCAATCAACAAGATAAAAAAAAACTAGACAAATGGTTTCAATCTGAATTAAACAAAGAACTAAAAATCAGATATATGGAGGCTTGTATGAATCATTGTAGTGTGATTGGCCATGGTTAAATTTAAAATAAATAAATGGTAGAACTGCCCAACAAACAGATTTAACAAAGCTTGCAGTAAGCAATAAAAAGAAAAAGAATAGGTCAAAAAATAATACAAAGCAAGTAAACACTATATACAAGTAACAGTAATAAGGCAAAAAGTTTACAAATCAGGAATTGGGATTGACACACAAGAGAAAGTTTGGATAAGTAAATGTAGATTCTGGCTTCAAGACAAGACAGGCCGAGACAGGGTCAGATGAAACCAAGAACCAGCCTATTTGATTAGCTAGAAAGAAATCCCAGCATGCAACTGTGTTCTTCTGCCTATAAATTGGGGAGTGAAAAGTGTTTTGCAGTCATTCCAAGGAGTGCTGGAATCAACAATCATGTTCAGAAGTATAGAAATGATTCAGTTCAGTTTAGTTTCATATGGCCATTTACAGAGGAGGTGAAGGTGACATAATGGATAAAAGCTGTGAAAATAGAATCCCCAAGCCAAATTCAAATTCCACCCAATACTATTTTAGATTTTGTACTAATGTCTTTATGCCAATTATCAATTGTATATGCCTTTATGAAGCAAGTACAAAAATTTAAATATTTAACAGAGGACAGAAAATGTGAGAGTGAAATCTGAAGGTGTATTGGGACAGTCAAAAACTAAGCAAAGTATTAAGAAACAAGAAAATCTAATTTATTCTTGTTTCATCTGCAACTATTTGATGATCACATTTCACCTAGGTACATTATTTTGATACCTGCCGATTCAATCATAGTCATATGATCACACCTAATCTCTCTATATATATTTCTCTAGTGCTATAGTACTACTGTAACTCTATAGGAAACAAGGGTATGGGATGTCAGCTCCTCTCTCAGAAACCTTCTCCCAATGGATCCTTTAGTCCACTCAAATGAGGGGTGTCCTCTTAGGTTTGATGCTTCTGGCTCTTGAAGTTCTGTGGCTTTATTCCTCATCACCAACCTCATTTAGTAATCATCTACCTTGAGTGATCCTTGAACCTTGTATTGGTTGAAAGATAGTAAAAAAAAATTAAATCAGAGGCAGATATCAAGTATATAACTGTAGAAAATGACCGTTTCCACAGAGAAACTATAATTTTGAGTCTGTTAATAGATAGCAGCTAAGCAGCAATCTGACAAAATGACATCTGAGAATCCGTTCTGCTTATTGAAGAATTAGTGACAGAAATATGAAACCTCAAAAATGATAATAAAAACTAAAAAAAAAAAACTGTAAACTTTACAAGAATCAGGTCAGCTCAAAAATGAACTCTTGCTGCCATCATTGGGCTGGAACTGCCCAATCTTCACTTTACCACCTCACAGAGTTCAAAAGTGTTTATGCCACCTTTTAGCTAATGAAATATTTTCCATTATACAACTTCTTTCCCACAGACAAAATATTCCTAGCCTCTTTCTATTCTATGACAATTTGGCTGGAGGAAGTTCCTCTCAGACAGCTTCTTCTTCAGAAATCTTACTTTGAGGAACAGGCTACTAAAATGGTGCTTTCACGATTACTATGATCTTAATATCTTAATATTTTCAAGTCTAGGGTCAGCCATTATCTATCCAACATATCTTCCTAATAGGCACTTCTAATTTCTACCTTTTACACCCTTAAAACAACATAATTCAGTAATCATCATTATTGAGTGGGTCTTGGGCCTTGTATTGGATTAATATTAGTATAAGTAAAGATAAATTATATAAAAGATAATGATAATACTTCCTGTAACAAATTTGGGCCATTTAAGAACATTATAATATGTCTCAGAATTAAGATTTATGAGATTAATTTTTCTGTATGTTTAATAAAATATACCTTTTTATTGACACAATGTTTTTATATATATATATATATATATATATATATATATATATATATATATATATATATATATGATAAAAATATAGTTTTAAGGTATGCTATATTTATGGGTTAAAGTGCTCAATATCAGGGATAGAGTGTATATAAATATAAAAGTGGACATTGAAGTCGATACCCAATGGCGACTGCTTGTTTAATGCTCAAATGCATTTGTCAGATGGCGTGAAGATTGCATTTTGACCTCAATGTCCACTTTCATATATATATATATATATATATATATATATATATATACATATATAAAGATATGTTTTGTGGAACAAAACTTTATGACTGCTATAAAAAGACAAAAATTATTTTTATTATCACTCATGATGATAATAGATAAAAAGTAAAACTGAAAAACGGGCTTGCTAACTGATTTCGAACTTCACTCAAAAGAGCTAAATCTGTGGTGTCCTTAGCGCCCTTCTCTAGAGCCACATTCCTGTTGTTCGAAGTCTCTTCCTGTGGTTATAACACTCACGTTATACAAAGAGGGAAGAATGGTTGGAGAATTTGACAGTCAGGGAACAGATTGAATGCAATGAAAGAATCAGTGTGTAACACACCTACTGAGCTTGTGCAAATGGATGGCAGATGGGGCTAGTGTTAGATGGTGAATTAAAAATATTACCAAACACTACAAAAAATGGGAAGTTTCAGAGAGCCATGGTCGCTCATGTTCTGAAGAAATACAGTACAAAGAAGCAAAAGAGGTCATCACCATAAATAACCCTGACTTTTAGCACTAAGTGAAAAACAGTGGGGAGGGCTGGTTTCCTCTTTCAACACCTTCCTCAATCCAAAAGTGACCTATATACAGAGCCTACTCTATAGACCATCATTAAATAAGTAGTGGCACTTGTTCTGAAGATAATATTGATGTGTAAAACTGACAGTTGGATTAGTGTTGCTTGCTTATGCTCTCTCTCATATATATATATATATATATATATATATATATATATATAGAGAGAGAGAGTATAAACAAAACATATTCCAACTGTCAGTTTTTTATATATATATATATATATATATATATATATATGTATATATATATATATATATATATATATATATATATATATACATGTCCCAGAAAGGGATATATTTGATCGAAGTAGCTAAGTGGGTTTGGCTACTGTAACCAAGTAGTACATGGTCATAGTCACAGGTAATAGGTGCAGACCAATAGGATAGCCAATGGCATAGTCCAATGGGCGGCATCATAGACTTAAACTCTGTCGTACTTACATGTCCGTCTGTATTTATGACGGACACCAGCCAATCATATTCCAGTGAGGGGGAACTTAGGTGTATGTATATTTTATTATATCCATATATATATGTATTTCAGCAGCAATCCCTCTATTATACAAGTTTTACTAAAAATGACTGAGATGGTAATGTAGTTAAGTTTTATTTAATTTTTCTTGTGTTCTTATAGTTTTCTTCTTTTCTGGACATAAATTATGTAGAAATTGTCCGAAAGTTTTGTATGCCTGAGCATTTTTTGCTATACTTTTAGCCATTATCAAGGATGATTTTTATTTTTAACTGAATGTATGGAATTGTTTATAATAAGAATGTATTTGGTTGGGATATAAAAGTTCTTTGGGATTAACTGAAGAAGTATTATATTCTATTTGTTTAGTATTAAATTTTCTGATAGAACATGTTATTTATTCATCAACAATATAATTAGGGAAGTTATTATTTTTATGATTTTGTTCTATATTTTTTAGTTCTCTGTAGAAAATTTGTTTTGTGGATGAATTAATTGATGCACAGTTTATTAGTTTTTTTTA